>CM076575.1:450460366-450978248 GCA_034641835.2 Pinus albicaulis | reverse complement strand
ATTCTTTTTTTGAAAACTCGATTTTACTAGTCTACCAGTTGTCTGCATAGGATACTTGGATATAAACAAGGAATTTCTCACTAATACAACAGCTGTTTTTAATTTAAACACTAAAAATCCATTAGGGAAACATGATTAGAAAATCTTTGCAGAATCATTTTTCAATTTTTAATTAAGTTACTGTTAAAATCAAGGGAGGAGTAAATACTATTTAGCCTCCTTTTCATTTGAACTTGTGTAACCTTTTAGAAGGAAACACATGTTCTTACCCTCTTTTGCATTTGAACTTGTGGCCTTTTAGAAGGAAACACATGTTCTTAACCATTAACTCATTAAGGACAAGAAAACCTCCCATTCAACACTACTACACAACTAAACCTATCTATATGACCTTAGTACCATATGTACCTAGAAGTTTCATATCTCAGGTTTCAATATTTCAGATCCATATGGTGATTTAATTGGGTTTGTGTTAACATTTATATTCAACAAGTCCCAGCTAACCATCTAAATTTATTACATCATTACAATTACACAATACACACACAAAGAGTTGATAAATACACACCCTCTGTATAGTATAGAATTAGAATGACACACAAAGTTGATAAATACCCACCTTCTGCACTTCCTGCAGCGCGGTTATCCTCCCTTGGGCATCTTGTTTTTATGTATATAGTAGAGCTCATAATTCACAATGACACACATATACAAAGAGCTGATAGAATTCTCATGCTGACGTATTACAATGGAATCAATATACAACGATGATAAATTCTTGTTTGTATGTATGTAGCAGAGCACATAATTCACAATGGCACACACGCATACAAAGAATTGATAAAATTCTCACCCTGATGTATTACAATGGAATCAATATACAAAGATGATAAATACCCAGTGCAATTATCCTCCCTTGGGCATCTTGTTTGTATGTATAACAGAGCACATAATTCAAAATGACAGACACATATACAAAGAGTTGATACATTACCCACCCTGAGCACTTTTTGCAGTGCAATTATCCTCGGGCATCCTGTCTGTATATATAACAGAACATATAATTCACAATGACATACATATACAGAGTTGATAGAATTCACACTCTCATGTGTTACAATGACAACGATAGTCAAAGAGTTGACTGAGAGCACCCACCCACAGCACTTCTTGCAGTGTAATTATCCTCCCTTCAGCATCTTGTTTGTATATGCAGCAGAGCACATAATTCAATTTATTTTTTATGATGGTTAATACTTTTCATTCATTCCTTTATAATCCTTTATATCTCACTGAAGATTTATTCTTTGATTTCTGTGGAATTCAAGTCCTAGGTAATATGAAATCAAGTAGAGCTTATGCCAAAAACTCTCTGTTGGAAAGATATCCCTAGACTGAACTTTTGTATAGAGATTCCATCCATCACAAGACTTCCACAAGTCCTCATTCACAAGGATTATGTTATAAACATTTTGTAATGATCTTCCACTTCTCTAAAAAAATCATTTTTTTGTTGGGTACACCTTTATGGTATCAAAACTCCAAACCACTATGAGACAATATCTAGGAGAAGGAAACCACTTTTCCTTGGTGAAAGGGAGAGCCCTAAACTATAGAGAAGGCAAGGACCTTTCTTCAGCAAGGTTTACTTAGCTGAGGTAATGGCCATTTCAGGGAGGGTCATCTAGCCAGCCAATAGCTACTTTTTAATTATTCAAAATCTTCTTTGATTTTGAATTAGCTAAATTTATAATTTAAACCCAAACTTGTGTTTACCACAACATTTTTACGGAACTCTCTTTATATTAGACAAACAATTTCATCAAATACAGCATTTTTTTTTCTCTTGCTAAAGTTAAACATTTCACAGCCCTTTTCTGTATGTTACTAAAGCCATTGTTGCTAACTATTTATAGTTGCCTTACTATGTATAAGCGGGCAAGGTGTTTTCTTCTAGGAAGCTAAATGTGTGTTAATGGAGATTCTAGTTCTATACGTTCAAAAGTTTACATTGAAGAAGTGGTCAAAGAAATTAGTAACGGTGAATGAGGAGAGTGCCCAATCTGTCTTGAATGAGTTGACGATGCAGTCATGGCTTGTTGTGTACATATATGTGTCATCAATTCCTACTAGCAAGTTGGTGTAGCTCTTTGGGTAGTGGTTGTATTGCTTGTGCTAATTCTAGTTAATTTTCTTTGTATGGCTAGATATATTTGTTTGTAGATTATTGTTTATTATTAGCTTTTTGTGCAAGTCAAGCTACAAGGGTGTCACACTGAGCTAACTCCATTGAGTTATTTTTTTATTAAGTTAAAAATAAGGGCTTGCATGATTATAAGAGCTTATACAATGATGTAACCTTGATGCAGCTTGCTATTTCCTACGCTGAATTTGGCAGGTGCATTATGGTTCAGTTATGGAGTTGGGATTGGTGTTATGTTCATGATTTCATCCGGAAAATCCGAAAATGTGAAATTGACAAGTTAAATTTATTATTACATCAGACAATAGGCTTGGTTCAGGAATTAAAAAGACAGCTTGATGAAAGAAAGGATTATCTGCAAGACAGTGAAATGCACAAGGGTTGTCATGCTAAAAGTTACACATATCAACAAGAACATCCAGGAGCAACTGCAAATTGGAAGTTAGAAAAAGAATATCCCAACTCTGTGGGCACCCCATTTCAAGCTAATGAATCTGTTGTAAGTGTTATCACTGATGAACTTGCACAACAGGTCACTAGAATGGTTGAGATTGAAGCAGAATTGCAAGCTGAGCTAGAGTACATACAAATGGATTTTCTCCAATTAAATTCAAAGCATCAAAGGAGTACATCAGGTTCTAGTGAGGTGAGTTTTATGGTGATTATATACTTTAGATTTATCATGATCCTTTTGGGTTTGAGTAATTCAGTTGATGTCTAGTGTTTTCCAGTTTCCACACATTAAGTAGAATTTTTAATGTTGATTTTCCACTAAGAAAGCTAGGTGCCATTAAGGATATGTCTATTTCAGGGATTGTTAGGATGTATACTAACTTACAGGCTATTTTAAAAATCCATTTAGCATGTGAATGCCTCTAATGCTGCCTTTTTTCAATAAAAGCTGTAAAAAGCTTTATATCTGCTAGCAGAGTGAAACAATGCAACTTTTTTCTTCCAGCCCTACTTTCCTTAAGAATTTTGTTTTTTGTTTGCATCAATGAACACCTCCAAACTAAGAGGAACATTATTTGTAAGTTTGCCTCATTGCAATTTTCAATTAAAGTTGGGACTTGTTGAAACTTCAATGTATTTGCCCTTGTTTTATCCTTACCCCCTACACAATTTTGGATAGAGTTTGAACCACCTAAAGCATTTTCCTTTCTTTTATTTACATACCACCTATTTTGGACGAGTTATTAGATAAAGAGCACAACTTATTGAAATTGTTTTAATCTTATGTGTCACAATATCAAACATTTGGTAATGACTTCTATAACATGATTCTTGTTCTATATTATTTCCTTTGTTGTGATATAATTCTTCTTTTCATGAGGGTAAATTGAAGCATGCCAAACTCAGTTAGATGTACTTTGATCACTAAAAAAATTAATCATAGATACATGTTTTCATGAGGGTAAATTGTTTGTTCTCATGATGGTAAATTGAAGCATGCCAAACTAAGTTAGATGTACTTTGATCACTAAACAAATTAATCATAGATACATGTTTTCATTCAACAGTTTCATGACGAGAGGAATAAAGCTGTTAAGAAGCTACAAGATAATAGAGATTCACCCAAAGAACATATTTGTGATGTTTTGAAGCTTAGCAGTAGAGCCAACAACAGTTTTGCCTTTGGGAGATTTTGGAGAATGTTGGCTAATAGTTTAGGCCATGCGATATCACAATTTTTGTTTTTAGGCCTTGTTCATGAGAAGGCTACTGAACAGTAAAGCTGCATGTGGCCTGGCTTTATATAGCAGTAGACAGTAGTTGTAAATTACCTACATTTATCAATTTGAAAAAAAAAATTGTACATGAAAATAACCTTCTTATGGGTCTAAAGAAAGAAACAGTGTCTACCTCCAAATATTGTGGTGTGTTTGGTGGGCTGCGCTATGTCAGAACTAAACACAACTAGAAAGGTGGCTTTATTATCATAATGGAGTGTTGTTTATGGTAATCTCAAGACTAGGATCATATTACTCTGGTACAACATGGTGATTGGCGCATGTTTTCTGGGTAACTAAAATAAATAATGATGTACATGATTAGCCCATTCAGCCACAAATATCACGTGTATTGTATGTCAAAAATTCTTCATTTGTATTTATATTGTAAAAATGTGAATTCTTTTGTACATATTTGGTGAGTCACCAAATTGAGCAATTGGGAAAAAAAAATTGCAGCCATATAATATTTTTGTGTTTGAGCTTGCTAGAATCTCATATCCCATTATGCCATTATGTGTTGAACGTTTATTAAAAATCAATGCCTATTATACAATTTCAAGGACTGCCATAACTCCTCACATAATTCTTTAAAGAGTGCTAGCTCAATGGAAGAGCACCTGCCATGCAAGAGGTTGGTGGTTCGATTCCACTGTACTCTAATATAAATTATTCAATGATATTGTAGATTTTTTTAATTAAATAATTTTATATTGATTTATTTTAATGGTGAGATATTTTTCTGGATTCATGGTTTTATATTGTCTCTAGAAAGACAATAGATAGGATTAAAGACATTGTCTCCATAAAGACAATATGTCTTTAATTCCAACTATTGTCTTTATAGAGACAAATTTTAAGACAATAATTTGAGACAATTTACTCAAAAATTGTCTTAAAACCCCCCTTTGTGTTGTAGTGCTACTATTGTCTCTAGAGAGACAAAAATGAAACTGTCTCTAGAGAGACAAAAATGCTTGTGTTATGTATTGTCTTTATAGAGACAATATTTTAAGACAATTTAATTTTAAGACAATTTAATTTGAGACACCCGCTTAAAGACAATATTTAAGACAATACATAAGTTTTATTTTGTCTTAAGTTAAGACAATTTACCCAAAAATTGTCTTAAATATTGTCTTAAAACCCCTCTTTATGTACTAGTGAGAGCTTCTACATCGATAAAAAAATTCGCAGCAGGAACGAGCGTTGATTCTTCAGGTCATAAGATCTACGCTCTCGTTCAGTGCTACAGAGTTATGTCCATCTCCAATTGTTCTAACTGCTTGGCAAATGCAACGAAACGGCTTCAAACTTATCCATATGATTATTCTGCAATTTATATGGATAGCTGCTATGTCCTGCTATCTAATCAATCGCTTTCAGGTAATGTTTCTTTTTTTGCTTTCCTTTATTCCATTTTAATCAAATCAGTCACTTTCAAGTAATATTTCTCTTTGCATCTCTTCATTTCTGCCATTTTTATCAGAGTAATGGCGACTTAGTTTCCCAGTAGTAGTATAAGGAGGTTTCGATTGCGAAATCTTGAAAATCTAGGTTACAATGGTGAAGTTAGAATTTTGTATGTTTCATAGTTAAGTTGTATGCTTCACAGTTAAGAATTTGGTATGTTTCATAGTTAAGTTGTATGTTTCACAGTTAAGTGTATTTGAGTCAGAGGCCATTTGGAATGAGTGAATTCTAAAGAAGTTTTGGTTACAGGGTGTAAGCCCCTAAAGTAGTAGTGATTAATACTATATAATTCATTTTACAGATTTTAAAAATAATATCTACTTTTAAAAAACTATTCATAACTGTTTAAATAAATCTGAAGTGATTCAATTTCAGTTCAGATTGTTCACTAGATTTCTGATTTCTGATCCTTAATTTTCATTTACAATACCAATTATTTCTATTCGTGAAAGGGATATATTATGCATTAATAATAAATACATTTGGTTTTGCAGCTAATCAATCTGGAAAATTACCGATGAATTTGGGGGTTCGGAGATCTGTGCTTCTGCTGATTGTTTTGCTATTGCTATTAATGTGAAAATGACTCTGTTACTGTGATCTGAATCATAGTCTGTGTCAATATGGAGGTAACTATACATGGGCACATCTCTTTATGTTTGGCTGGGTAACTATAAATGTGCTGCTCCTTAAATTTTTGGAAAAAAAAAAAAAAAACCGCTCATATTTAACTTTTGGATTTTATGTACGCAGGCAGATGGAGCGATGCATCCTTCAATATCTCCTATTATTTTCAGGTTCAGGTTACAGGTTGTCCTTATCCACGATAACGTTGGTGCCCATTTACAGTTTAAGCTTTGAAACGGTATATAAACATTTCAAAGCTGTTATCGGAAAGTCATGTTCAGTTCATCGCGATTGATTTATCAACTAGTCTTTTCGAAGAGATATTTCATTTGGACGCCTTTTTTTGGACTTTATTTTTTTAAGCGTTTTGTATTCTTAAATGTAAACATCACACTTTCGGTTAAAAATGCAATTTTAAGTTCTTGTGATATTTGTTTTTGTGAATGAGCATAATTCACATATTACTGTCATGCTACCATAATTCTGACCAATTTTCATTTTTATTATATTTATTTATTAATAAAATTTAATAAAAATAAATAGATAAAATTGAAATTTTGATATTATTTATATTTTTATATCTAAAACCTAAAATATGGATAACAATTGTTTTCCATATCTTATTTTTAGAAAAGTGAAAATTTTGAAAATATGCAAAAGTTTTTTATTTCCAAATCAACAAAATATATCAAAGATTTTCCTAACTTTGAACTTCTGACAAACTCCAAAAAATATCTAGATTCTTATAATCCAAAAAGGTGTCTAGATTCTTATATGTTCACCAAACCCATACCTATTTTTAAACATTAAAAGCTACCTTACATCTTCCTGGACTTGAAAATCTTTTACTATGAATTAATCATCTAAATTTACATTGAAAACTACCCAACACCTTCAATGTCTTATAGATCTTCTACCATGAACTTATCATCTAAAGCTAATTGCAAACTTTGTTCTTTTTCAAAAAATACTGCCCGGGGGTTTGTAAGTTCTACCAAGTAATCTTAGAAATTAATCCAATTATCGCTTGGGAATGTTCTCAATTTTCCCAAAAATGGCTTTTGGGATTTCTCTAAATTTCACTAGTTGAAAAATCCCTAATTAGGATTCAATGGTTACCATTTCACATATCACAAGTTAGAATTTTTTTATTAGAATTTTACTAATCACTATTTCAAATCTTGTTTGTTTACCTTTTATGTGCACTAAATAAGTTTTCTCTAATATTTCTTAGCACATCTATCCAACACACATATTCTTTGGGAATCCTAAATCCTATACCTTCAATATGAAAAAAAATAGTTTGGGCATTCATTGTATTAGTATAAAACCATCTAAATCTCTAATAAATGTATTATTTACCAACATCTTATAGAAAAATAGAGTTATTATAGTTATTATTCCTTTGAGATTTTTACAATCCAATATGAAGAGGATGTGTGATTTTTACAATCCAATATAGGTGGGTATCATGGAGTTGACTTAATTAGTCTAGATCTATCAAGCATTGAGAGAGATAAAAATAGTGCAAAGGCTGAAACTTCTTTTTGAGTTCAAAATTTGAGGAGATGTTTGCACCTCCACAAATTTGATCCTCTTTGCTTGATAAATATGGAGTTAAGATGGAGATAGGCTGGGTTGAATGGCTTGAGTAGTGCACTAGCAAGAATATGATAATTCTAAATATGTTAAATATGTTTAAGATATTCCATTTTAAATTGTGCACACAATAATAAATCATTATTGTGGTTCTATATTTGGTGCCATCATTAGTCACAATAGTTAGCTATCACTCTAGTGGAAGTCCATTATGGTCATATTAAGTTTTAAAAGCAAGAGTTAGAAAAAGATTGGTTCCTATTCAAGAAGGCTAGTTCATGATGTCTATCACAAATATAAACTATCCTATCTTTTTTATTTTATTTGTCACAATGGTTAGCTATAGTGCAAGTCCATTATGATCATATGAATTTTTGAAAGCAAGAGTTAGAAAAAGATGTGTTCCTATTCAAGAAAGGTGGTTCATGATGTCTATCACAAATATAAATGATCCCTTCTCTTCTTTTTTCCCATAATATGTCTATCAAGGAGTTTGAATTCAAATAGAGTGGTATTCTCAAAATCATCTATTATATAGAGTTTTTAAAATGTGCCATCTTTCATTGAGGAAGAAGGGAAAATATCAAAATATATAACAAACTCTTATATATATAGATACTCTTATATATATATATATATATAGTATTGATAATTGAAGTTTTGTTATTAATTCATAAACTGGACTCAATCAATAGTAAAATATAGAATAAATTGCATTGAAGCTGAGGATAAATTATATATTTATTATTATTTTATTATAATTATTATTCTTGTCATCAATTTGTATATATACATTAAAATATTTGCATGTTATCCATTTATTTATATGATATCATACATTAACATATACACTAATATAAATTCTTATGATACAAAGAAACAAATAAAATTATAAAATAACATTTACATTAAATTTAAATCAATGCATAGTCTAATCAATAAATTAAGAGTAAACATTCACATTTACTTAGATTCAATGTATTTATTTTTATTTCAATATGAAAGAAAAATATTAGCATTAAAGTAATCTAAATTCAATTTAATGGCTTACATATCTCTTACTCATCTAATTTATGAAATTTTCAATAATTTTTAGTATATATAATTTTAATGAATTTCTAAATTTAACATATTTTACCTTACAATATTATAACATTATGTTTAATATAATTAATGTCTGGTTAAATTAAACATTACAATATTACATTATATTAAAACTAATATAATATTATAATAAGTATTACTTATTACTTGTTACTTAATTTAATATAGCTAATTAGAGTATGAATTGGTGAGAGGATACGGGATGATCAAGTAAAGGTTTCATTAAAAAAATAGAAATGAAAACGAAAATGTTGTTTTTTCCGTGAGCGTTCTAGCAAATTGGTTGTAATGAAGCTTTATAATGAGATTTCAATTTCAAGAAATTTGTTTTGCACAACCGATTGTATCCTATAAAATTCATGGGAATTGTACATGATTGATATAGAGTTGAATGCAATTGTGCTTGTGGCACTGAAGATATTGGTTTATGGAACACAACTTTTACTGTTATATTTCAAACGGGTCGAGTTTTAAACAAGATTTTTTTCTTTTGCCGGGCAAAATGGAGTTGAGATAATCTATAATTTGTGATTTAGTATTAAATTGATTTTTAAACCAAATTGTAAAGACAAGTTAATTAATATTTATGAATAATTCGTAATAACATTTGTTTTACTATTAATTTAACAAGTAAATTATTACTAGTACATTTATATAAATTAAATCACTAGTAATTATAGATTGATATCAAAACACTTAGTTTCTAATTGAAATACGTAGTTCCTTAAACATTTTGTATAATGAAAATAAAAAACACATTAAAACTATTTAATTGTTAAAATAAATAAAATATATCATTAGCCATTTTCAAATATTTTCTAAATATTTTACTTTTGTTTATAATTTGTGATTAAGTATTAAAATGGATGAATTTGACACAAACACTTGGAATAAGTCCAAGAATAAAATTGCAGTAAATTAAACGACTTTAACAAAATTCACACATTAATTTTTTGCATAGTAAGGAATCTTCTATGTTTTGGTTGAGGAAAGAAGATAAAATAAATTTAACAAACCAATTAAAACAGATGAGAAATTGAAGACTAATCTTCCAATAAATGTCGAACAATCTCCAACAACTTGAAGTAGTATATAGAACTTCAAATCCGGATAATATGGAACTTCAAAGTGGAATCTTGGTAATACACATACACATGAAATGATTAAAAGAAAAAAAATTCAAGAGATCAATTTCTTAAATTCTTGGCATACTTGGAGGCAGAAATTATGAAAATTATAAAACTTTCTTGATGAAATTAGGAAAGAAATGCTCACAAGATTCTAAAAATTAAAAACTAATTATCATAGTAGTTGTTAATTATAAAAGCTATGTGGAATTGAAAATAGAGAAAGAATAGAAAAAAAAAAGTATAAGTCGAATTAAAAAATAATAAAACTTTTATATATATATATATATATATATATATATATGAAAAAAATTAATTATTTTTTCCCCTTTAAAATTGTAATCTTAAAAAAAACAAAAAAAAGATTAAAAAAAGTAATATAACTACAAACAAATTATTGGTTTTTTTTTAAATTATTTTTTCCTCTTTAAAATATGTCTATCTTAAATTGGAAATATGAAGAAGAAACTATAATTCATGAAAATGGAAATAATAGAAAAAGGGAAAAAAAAAATAAAAAGATTAAAAAAAAAAAAAAAACTAAAAACAAAAAAATACTAACTAATAGAAATGGAAGTTACTAAAAAATCCATAATAAAACCTCAATCCATCAGCTTACTAATAAATCAATTTAAATAATAATAAAAATAACAAAACACTAATTACCAAGATTAAACTATAGATAAGGAGCATAAATGTTTGTTCAAAGATAAAAACAAAATTAAATGTCTTACCATACAAATATATCTAGAAATGCTATATACTAGCAGTTGCCCTTAAAGGTGCAAAAATACACCGAATGTAGTTCATCTCGTCAAAATTTGGGAAGATTTGTCTTTCATTATTGTGTTTGAAGTAGCAATTTTGTCTTGTGGTTATGCATATAACATCCTGAATGAATTATCACCAAAATATGTCAATTGGGTGCATCCCAAATTTAAGGATTGGGAGTGCAGCACCCCAAAAATCCGTAATTTTAACGTCAGAGAAAGTAACTGTAAGTTATTTTTTAGTAAGTGGGGGAATTGCAGATATTCCCCGACTTCTAAGTTTGCAACATGACAGGATTCTTTTATGGTAATTGTAAAGTTTATTGTTTTAGTGAGAAACCTCATGACATTCTATGATTCTCCATCTCCATTATTATACAGATCCAACGGTGGACAATGTGATAGTTGTTTACTTGAATCAACGGCAGAAAATAAAAAGGTCAACTATGGTGAGAGGTGAAATGTTTCAAAAGTAAACACCTTTGGTGTAAAAATTGTTGCTTTCAATGATTTACAAAAAATTACTACTTTTAATAATTTACAGAATAATAAAAGATATTTAGAATTCTTTCAATAATAGTCACGTGTCAAAAAACAATAGATCACAAAAATCTAAATTCTAAGAATAATAGTAATGGTTGAATAACAACACTGTTAAAATTTTCAATCCAACCATCAATAGTTTTGTGTCATTATTTCAGATTCGTGTCACTGGTCATTCATATCCAGCATTTTATATATAGAAAGCAACATTCAGACATGATTCTGAACCAGATGAGAACTGAACCAGATGAGAACAACATATAATGTACAGCAACACATAAAGCTAATATTTGACTAAAACATTTAAAAATTTATTATATTTTATTATAGTTCATTCCCACCCCCACTGGGCATCGTAATAACAGGAAAGAAAATGAGAAATTCAAGGAGCAGTTACGTTTAATAGCAATTGCACCGTTTGCAGCAACATGAAAGATTCCAGCACGCATCGCAACAACCTAGAAGACCACCACAACTGTCCTGAAAGCAGTTATTGCATTGATCATCTAAAAGGTCACGTAACTTTCTAGGGTCGGCTAGTGAATAAACTGCAGCTTCACTTACAGTTTAAAAAAAAAAATTCATATATTTTTGAACTACAAAATTATGATGTAAATTTACAACAATGTTAAACAGTACCTTGCGTATTTTTTTTGGGACATCTGCTGCTCCCCAAAGCACTGCCATAAGTGAAAAACATATTAAAGAGATCAATATAATCGCACAGTAGGAAGCTATATTAAATCTTATAAAAAGAAACTTAATTTGCCTTTTTTTTACACTGGATGAGTCATTATGCAGGCTCCTCCTGCCATTTTATAAGGATTTGTGTTGCCAATTTGAGTTTAGGTAAAAGTTATATTTTCGCACATTACAATAATAGCATAATGGCAGTTTGCAGGTTTAGTCGGTAATGGTAAAGTTTCTTATCTTAATGAGAAATATCAGGACATTTTCTGACTCTCCATCTTCATTATTATACAGATCTAGTGGTGGACAATATGATAGTTGTTTACTTAAATCAACGAAAGAAAAATAAAAAAAGTCAACCATGGTGAACAGTGAAATGATTCAAAAATAAACACATTCAATGTAAATATTAAATCAAAATTATATTATATAATATTTATTTAATATTAAAATATATATTATTTTTTAAAAATTATTATATTAGAGTTAATATTATATAATATAATAGTAATACAATGTTAATTTGAAAAGAAAACGCGACTTTCTCTTCAAAAAGCTAATTGTAAGTTTTTTCTCAATGCATATACTTGTTGTGTCCTGCAAGGCTAGCTTCCTAGCTTCCTCACCACCTGATTGTTCATTTAAAGATTATTTTTGTATTATCATTATTTGAGATTTTAATTTTTTTTTTTTAATAATTAATTTTTTTTATAAATTATGTTATTAGATAATTTTGATTCATAGCTTCATTGATATGTTATGAAAATAGTGTTTTGGACTTTTTAAAACAACTCAATGATTGTTTCTCTCTCATGTTAGTTAGTTCTTTTTTTGGTCTAGATTTCGGTTCTACCATAAAACTAGAGTTGAATTCACAATTTTCTATCCTCCCCAACTTCTATTTCTCTATTGGCATAGTTCTTTATTATCTTCTTTTCTCCATTGTTGTCATTCTACACTCCACACTCTCTCCTCCTTTGTTGTTTGGGATTTGATATTGGTGCTTTCTTGTGTAAAGTCTGCAATGGTTCAATAAAGAGACCCATTCCATTGCAATGGAGGAGGAAGGAGCTCACAAGGTGGTGTAAAGATTCATATATGCCTAGAGATTTTGATTCAACTCTATAGAGAGAAAATCCAATCCCATTGCAGATGAGGGCACATATTGACAAGGTGGAATATGATTTAATGGGGGAGCGTCATTGTTTATTAGACTCAATGCTATGTACACTTATGATAGAAACAACCAAGATTTGTTTACCATTAACCTTAATTAAGGCATGAAGTCACTTTTGGAAAAACATTTTGCTAGATAAGAACGATGCCAAAGAGGAAATTCTTTTGGTTTTGAACAATATGGTGTTGCAACTCAAAAAAATAAATGAGCACACAATGCATACCATGGAGACAATTAACCCTAAATCAAAATCTCTCTACGGAGGTCCTAATGCTTTGGATCATAGTTAAATTGATATCCATCTTTCTACTTAATTTGCTTATGCTTTGCTTCATTCTATTTTTTATTTACCATAATATACTTGAAAATGCTATAATAAATTTTCTAGATAAGTATTATACTTAACAAAATTATATTTTATTAATAATTTAAAAAATAAAATCATAATACATTCCAAAAACAAATAATTCCGCTATAGGAACAAATAATGCACTTTAATATCTTATAGAATTAAGGATTAAAAAAATTAATCTTAATACATTAAAAAGAAAAACCACTTTTCAAATGCGTGATCCAAATAGTCTCACTTTTCAAGACCTTGGGAATTGTTAAAAGCACCAAGTGATTTGATGACTGTTATATGCTGAACGAAAAGTACCTTAAGTTATCTCACCAAAGGTGTTTCTTTCCATGTGACACTAATTTTTTCAAGAATAAGTTTAGTTCAAATATTTAGTAGTATTACTGAATATTCTAACTATGCATAGCTTTCTATATATAATATTTATCATCGTGCAGGAAAAAAACATAATTTTTAATCCCAAAAAATAACAATCATATCATATATACTGTAACCACGTGATATACCCCATTTCTGAATCCTGTTTAAGGACTTCTCAATTATAGGAGCATGGAACATTAACCCTGTTTGTTGACTCGGCATATTATATATATATATATATGGGCATTTCAACATGGGGAGCAGTTTGAGTTGAGAACAGCGCAGTTTGAGTTGAGAACAGTTTAAGTTGAGAAGTTTGTTATTATAGATAATAACATGAATTTTATTGACAACTTGAATGGATTTAATGGTTAAAAATTTATGATTTTTTTGGAAAGTTACATATTCAAAATCTGTAAAGAGTAGAGTTGTTTATTACTTATCATGACGAAGCAAAAATCTTGCGAGCTGCTACATATACCCTTTACTATTCTGTGTCTTAAAAAATAACATGAATCCCATTGATCTCCCAAAAGACCTACATGGTGTAGTATGCTTGTCCTTAAATTTGGCAAAAGAATATAGAAATAAGCTAACAATTCGACATTTTTACTCTTTGATTTTTGTGCCTTCCCTTGGACGGTAAACGTTTTCCAGCCGAAAAGATTGCCATTGTGGCTAATTAAATGAATCCCATTGATGCCCGAGAGTCGTACATGTAGTGTGCTTGCCCTTAAATTTAGCAGAAAATATAGGAGTAAGCAAACCATTCCACATTTTACTCTTTGATTTTTGTGCCTCCCTTGGACGGTAAAGCTTTCCAGCCAAAAAGATTGGCATTATGGATAATAAAATGAATCTCATTGATCCCCGAGAGTCGTACATGGTGCAGTGTGCCTGTCCTTAAATTTGGCAGAAAATATAGGACTAAGCTAACCATTCGATATTTTACTCTTTGATTTTTGTGCCTTCCCTTGCACTGTGAACGTTTTCCAACAACTTTAAATTCTCGTTGTCCGTTCTATTTCCGGATTGGGTTGCTCTGTCTCCCACAGTTTGCCAAAATCCGTTGTTGGATACCCATCCACCATTTTGCATGTAAGATACATGCCATGGATGCATTAAATTAAACGCCATTGAATTCAATTTGAAATTTGAAATAAGAGTGGGAGTTGAAATTTGAATCGAATCGAACGTTCCTTGAGAGGTGCATCTGTACATACACGCACTTTCGAATTATCAAGAGACGGATCCGGATTTACCGTGGGTGTAATTATATTTTTCATCGCTCTTGGCAGTGGAGATTGAAGGCAAAGGGTCGGATCAACCAAAGTGCAAAAAATGAAATGCCAACAAAAGTGAACTACGCAATCCTCTTCCTATCGCATCTTTGGTGTCTATTGGGAAGTGTTCAAGTCTCTACTGTGTTGTGAATTTTTTTTTTCAATAAAAATATTCTCAAATTATTAGACATCAACTTAAAATTGTGAGACATTTAACTAGTTTATTTTAGCCTTTGTCGCTAAAATAGAGTATTGTTTACTAAAATCAATATTTATAGAAACGCTTTATAATAGATTTATAAAGATTCTTATTAATTCTTTTAATATAAAATATGTATAAATTTTTCTCAATACTTTAGAAAATATTATTATATTTTATAACTCAACATTTTTATGATATTTGTCATTATCTTTATTTTTCATTATTGAAACAAAAAAATAACATGAAAGTTTTATTAAGATTTTTTTATTTCTTTTTTGAAATTTAATCGTAATACAAATTAGTCTTCCCAAATTAGTTTGAAGAGAGGAGTTGCAACAAAGTAGAAACTAGGAGTTTCCACAAAATAGAAGAGAGTTGTAGCCACTACAACATGGAATAACTACAATGCCTACTAGTTAGATGTCAACATAAAACTTTGTTAGACTCAACAGAAACCTTGTTAGAAGTAACCATTTTTTTTATATGTCAACATAAAACTCTGTTAGACATAAACATAAACCTTGTTAGACATAAACACAAAATTTGTTATATGTCTAACTAGTCAATGTTGCAACTACTCCCTATTGTAGTGGGGACAACTCTGTTTGCCTTTGCATGAACTCCTCCCTTCTACTTTGCGGCAACTCCATTGTTCAAAGTAAGTTGGAGCCACTTAGTAGTGGCAACTCTATTGTAATTTTGGGCAACCCCTCCTTAGTTTATTTTAACCTTCTAGCTAAAACAAATTATTGTATATTAAAATTAATATTTATAGAAACTCTTTATAATAAATGTATAAAGACTCATTTTAATTCTTTTAATATAAAATATGTATAAACGTTTATGAATATTTTAGAAAATATTATTATATTTTATAATTCAACATTTTTATGATATTTATCATTATATTTATTTTTCATTATTGAAACAAAAAATAACATGAAAGTTTCATTAAAATTTTCTTATTCCTTTTTGAAATTTAATCAAAATAAAAAATTACTCGCTAAAAAGTTTGTGTTAAAATAATTATTTATTTATTTTTTATTTTTTTATAAATATTCATTAATAAACTATTGAAAATGTTAATTGGTTTCTTCATAAAATATGTAGATCACATATTAAATAGATATACTAAGGTTATGATCAATTTTATTACTATTAGAAACTAAAGAAAACAAAAATTTCAATTCCTTGACATATACCGAAGGAATAACGTACTTTTTAAAGTACATTAATTAATATATGAGTAGTTAAAATATCAAAAAAAAATTGTGAATAAAATATTATTAAATGATTTCCTAAAGAGGTTTGTTGGGCGACTTGGTTGGGTCTTTATGTTAATTATAGATTTCAACCTCATATACTTTATTAGCAAGAGATTAAAGTGTAATCGGGGTAGTATCTAGTTTCATGTATGACATTAAGCTAGATGCTACTAGTTTCTTGTATGAAATTAAGTTAGATGTTACTTGTAATGGAATGACCTCAATCATGACAATATGGAACATTAGCATTCTTGTAAGTGCTATCTAACATAGAATTTTAGTTTGTTCCTTGAGTATGACCTTAAATTACTTTTGATTGGCTAAGAGTCGGTTATGTTAACAACCCAAGACTTAGAGATATCTCACATGAGTAGAACTTTTCCCCCTTACAAATCAACAATTGATTATTTTAGATGGCCAAGTTAGATTTATCAATAATGATGTAGTTTCACATCAAAATCTCAAGATTGTATTAATAAAGGCTAGGTTAGTAGCCTTGACTATTGAAGACTTCTTCCACTTTAGAAGAAAAAAGGAACAATATCTCACTCAATCTAAAACTAAGTAGATTCTACTCAACTTCATACATTATGATTATAGACAAATCCTACATGGAATATATGTTAATTCTATTATCTTATAAATTAGTTGTCATAGGCATGATGATGTTAAGGTATCAACATTAAATCGTTTAATCATAAGCAACAACATAAGTTGTGAAGATATTATCTATGTTCTTAATTTTTCTTAATTCTTCCATGTGTATAGGTGAAATTTTCTAAAAAAATGTGTAAAACACAAGCACAATAAAAAAGACAATGATATCCCGGATGCGGGTGGAATGGGCGATTAATGGTGCACAGGGGGGCACATGGGTTGGCGCATGGCTCACCACCACCGCCACCCACCCTCGCATGCATAGAAACTTAAATGACTCTGTCCGGCAATTAAATGAGGTACCAGGGGAGCTCTATCCCCGATACCAGAGCATTTCAACATTAACGATGGAGGATTCTGGAATTTGTTTGTGTGTCCAGCCCCTCAGAGCTAGTTGTTCCTCTGCTGCAACTGAGCGCAGCTCACGCACCAGCACGGGGGTTCGCTGCACTATCAACTGTTGTATTGACATTCTGCCAGGCTTCCACTTCTCGAACAACGCCTCCTGCAAACTTCTGTGCTCGCCCTCCATCGATTCCTGTCATCAACAAGTCCATATTGCTCAATCCATGCCTCGATTACGCCCACGGATGCGTTGCAGGCGCGCGGGTGTAGTTGGGCGCGCCATAAACAGGTCCTCATCTTCCAATTCCGATTCCTCATCGTATTCTTCAGAATTTGGTCCTATGCGCATTCCTGCTCCGCGCAGAGGCCGTGGCAGAGGCCGGAATCGGTTCAGTCCTGCAGGGCACTTCCGCCTGTCCTCTCGGGCTCAATCCCACCATGCGCGCTTCCACTTCCCTTGCAGCGTCAACAACACTTCTCTCTTGGCTACAGTCACCATTGACATCCGGGCTGCCCCCTCTGATCAGGCTACTTCGAACCAGTTTCGCGCCGCCTCGGTGGCTTCTCAGGAGCCCATTGTGGGGGCAGAGCACCACAATCTTCAGGCGGACACTCTGCAGAATGCCTCTTCTCCGGACAAAGCTGCTAACTTGGACGTTGAGGCTAACCCTTCGGCTCCACCTGATGAGGATCAAGCGCGCCATGGTGCTCCACCTCCTGCTGATGAGGACCCCTACAAATTCGGATGTCTCATTGTAGAGGAAGATCCTCCCACTGAACAGTAATGTGGTTCCAGGGCTACGCTTCTGCATTTTGGTCTTCGTCGACTCGAAGGTGTCTTTCTTCAGCACTTTGTCAATGTTTATTTCTGCTACTGCTCTCATGGGTTTCCCTTTGGTTTATGGATGGTCTCCCCTGCGTGGGAACTACATGCTATTATATGTCCACTCTGTTATATGTCCAGGTCAAGATTTTGTCACAGGTTTATACAGTCATTTTTGTTTAATTATGATACGGAATTGTAAAAATCTGGCTACTAAGGCCTACTCCACAGGGGTCTTATTTTTCAGGTCTGTTCTAATTTCTGTCATAGAAGTCCAATACTTGTTAGGAACAGACAGTCGAACTGTTCTCCAAAGTTTTCAGAGTCCACTTCCAAATTTTTGTGATGATCAATGTCCAGTTAGCAAAGCGAGAATGCTGCATCAATGGGCTGGAATTCTCGAGGCTTCGGCCTCTATGTAACACTATTTTGTATCAATATAGAAGTAGCCTTATTCAGAAAAAAAAGAAAAAAAAAGACAATGATAAATACAAGCTAATTGATTTGCATTCATCTACATTTAATTAAAATTAAGTAGCACTATATATAAATATCTTTAAATAAAATGCACTAATAACCATAAATATTTAGAAAATATGAGAAACTGATATGTAAAATCATACCTTAATGAGGAAAGAGTTGAAGACTCCAACAATCTAAAAAACCCTTTTGCATCTCTTCATCTCCCTAGAACCCCTTCCCATGAACCAAAAGGCTTGGAAGAAGTTAGTGGTAAAGCTATCCAAGTGAGGTATTTCCCTCTTTGCATTCTCATTACCACTTATTATACATTGGCTAAGGTTATTTCTCTACGTTATTATTTAAAAAATATACTTTTGACTTTTAAGTAAGCAGAGATTAACAAATATGTTAATCAATTGATGGAAAAGTTAAATGTTTACTTCTTTGAATAAATAATTACTTCATGGTTTTGTTTCCATAAGTGATGGGTAAATTTTTCCAAGATCCCAGACTAGTTGGATTAAAGCAGTTATTTAACAATTACCTTCTCCTATGAGGATAAAAAGGAAATCCCAGAGAGGAGGAGGGGTTCTGTGAAAATAAGAAGAGACAACCATAGGGCTGGAAGGTGAGAGTGGTCTAGAGCTAGTTAGTACTAGTGGAACTCTGCAACCTAAACCTGGAGAAGAGGCTGGACAGTGGTCTTGAGGTCTACCTGGAGAAGAGACTGGACAGTGGTCTTGAGATCTTTTCTCGAGTAGAACTGATGAAGTAAATCTGCTCCGGCGAGGAGCACAGGGGGAGATGAGGATGTAATTTCCTCTTTCATGATTGGGAAGCTATCATCAGATTTTGGTCTAACCTGAGATGAGTAATTAAAATCTATGAATAGAAGATAAAGCATTATAAGATAAAGGTTAGATTTCTTTCAAATTTAAATTATATTTATGGTTTTAATTGCTAAAAATGTTATGGAAATATTCTGGAAAGAAGAATAGGTCTCTGTATTGAATGTTTGGAATTTTTTTTTTTTAAATTATGTCTGTGAAAGAATTTCTAGAAAATTTATTAAGCTAATAGTAAGTCTACCAAATTAGCTAGTATAGTTGTTTTTTTCACAGTATGTATGACCGGAATTACCTGCTAAATGGGTGACAATAGTTTAAGACCCTAGCCAAAATTAACTAGCAAGGGTCCCGTGTCTGCTACCCCGATTTAGATTAATTTCCTACTAATCAAGAATTCCAACTAGACAAATGTTGTATGTAAAAGCCTATATATATTTCAGTACAAATAAATTCTTCTATGATACAAACCAAGAAAATAAAGATGAACTAAAGGAACATGATAAACAAAATCCCTACGTTATCTTTTATTCAGAAGAGGAATGAAAAACTACTTGCAATCTAAATAATTAAATAAGGGAACCATTATATGAATATGTACAGAGCTAAATGTAATATAGAATTGATAAGGGAAATAGAAGGAGGCCTAGATACAAGAATCCAAGTAATCTATTTTACAAGTTTAACGGTTAAAATTCTACTTCTAACAATATAAAATACTGAAACCATAAAATCGAAAAAACTCGGGCTCAGAGATTGATGAAAAACCCTCTAATGAAATGTAACCCCAGGAAACGATAAACCACGGTTTGAATATTTAAACTGTACACAGAAATAACTAAATTGACAAGAAGCCCAAATGGGCATGATGAAAGATACATAACTAAAAAGACAACTTGAGAACCAACAGACAACGAAGCATAAATAAACATGTAAATTGTAACATTGATAATTCATTTCCAAGAACAAAAAATAATAGTTAAAAACATAGTCACAAATGGCAGGTAGACATCATCTTGAAAGAAGGAGAAGTAACGAGCTCATAAACATGAATAGATACCACAGTCTCAACCAAAGAGTTGCCTGTTCCTTTGTGAATATTACAGTTTTCTTTAAAAATAACGTGTGACCAAGTTAAGCCCGAGAGCACCTCGAAAGAGGGTTTAAAGCTTAAAAAAATAACACAATAATAGTAAAACATATGGTCTATGACTTCAGGATAGACGAGAAGTCATCCATGGAAAAATCCATATGAGGATTTGAAAGAGTTAGTAACCTGTACAGTAGAGGGATAAAACCCTCAATATCGCAACAAGCGACAATAGGCAAATACAAAGCATAAAATTTAATATAAATACTTACTTGCAGTCATTGCTAAAAGATTCATCGATAAACCCTGACCTGCGACGCCTCCTCCGGTGTAGGGAGCTGTGGTGCGCCGCAGGAGCAAAGGAGTTTCTCCATAAATCCGGAAGGAAACAAGACATATAATCTTAGCATCAGAGATTATAGAAATATAATAAACACTAAACGTGCTACAAGATTCAAGAAGTAAATTACTGAATATGTGGGGTGTGAACTTGGAGGAAACTTCGTCTTTGTGTAGACGAATCCTTCTAGACGTTGTAGGAATTTACAGGGTAAGTTCCTTAGATCAAGAACCAAAGGTCACCGCTCACAAACAAATCACAAATTAGTACACCAGTATAATAACGTGGTTAAAACCCTCAAAGAGGGAAACAATCCACAGCCTGAGCCAACGCTGCCACTTCATGCAATTTATTAATATAAAAATAAAAGTTACATATGTTTCTCTCATAAACGGTTATCGGAAAAATGACGCTTCATGCTCTTTAAATAGAGATCATGGACCAATCGGGTGTTAAGCCACGGATCAAGTGTTGTTAATACCGAGGAAAGAGATAACTGTCGAATCACTACAAATTGCGACCATCGGATTATAAGTTACAAATGTACATGGTAAAGAAACACACTTTACCTAACTCTACACTAGACTAAGTTATTCTTAACTATTTCCTATGTGTCAGAATATCCTAACATCCCCCCTTAAGAACAACTTGGGATAGGATTGAAGGATTTAGAAAAGTGACACAATAGGAGAAGGAATGAGGCTTTAGAGCCTAACCCCCCTTAATGACAACTTTTCTGAACTCCAAGCATGGATCAAAGTTTGGTAAACTTCGCTTCTGTGAGAGCCTTTGTAAAGATATCAGTTACTTGATCATTGGTTGGACAATACTACACTTCAAGAACATGATCATGAATGAGCTTTATGATGAAGTGTATGTGGATTTCAATGTGTTTCATATGCTGATGTTGAACTAGATATTTACATAGCTGAATAGCACTCTGAATATCACACCAAAGTGTAGTTGGATGCTGCTGATGAAGACCAAATTCAGACAAGATCTAACAAAGACACATGGCTTCCTTACTGGCTTCAACTGCACCATGATACTCTGCTTCTGCTAAAGAAATAGAGATGGCACTTTGTTTCTTACAAGACCAAGTAATAGGTCCTGAACCAAGAGTGAATACATATCCTTCGATAGACTTTCGATCATCAGGGTCACCAACCCGATCAAAATTAGTGAAACCAATCAATAATGGAGATGCTCATGCACTGTAATGAATCCCAAACTGAACTGTACCTCAAATATATCGAAGTATTCTTTTAGCTGCTTTCCAGTGACTTTCATGAGGTTGGTGCATAAACCGAGTGACAAGACCAATGACAAAGGAAGGTCAGGATGGGTATGGGTTAGATACAAAAGTTTACCAACAAGTTGACGGTATAAGGTAGCATCAACTTCAGGGGTAGTACAAGTTACTGAAAGCTTGACTCCAGACTGAAAGGGAGAAGGGGCTGGCTTACAAGTATTCCATGTGAAAGTGGTGTGGAAGATCACAGGCATACTTGGACTGAGAGAGGGTAATGCCTTCCTTGGATTGCAATACTTGAAGACCAAGGAAATAATGCAAGTTTCCTAAGTCTGTCATTTCAAACTTCTTTTTGAGGCGAGAATTCACATGATTTATATGGTTTGGATCACTACCAGTAAGGATAAGATCATCAACATAAAGAACAAAGATGGTGAAGGACTTACCCACTTTCTTGGTGTAGATAGTGTTGTTAGAATGACACCAAGAAAATCCATTATTCGAAAGAAATCTATCCATTTTGGCATACCAAGCCCGAGGATCTTGTTTGAGACCATAGAGAGACTTCCTAAGGTGACAAAAAAGGCTAGAGTCATTTTGGATAAAGCTAGGGGGTTGTTCCATGTAGATTTCTTCATGCAAATCTCCATGTAAGAAGGCAGATTTAACATCCATCTGATGGACTTCCCATTTAAAAGAGGTAGCAAGGGAAAGAAAAAAGGCAGATATAATTCATTTTGGAAACAAGGGAGAAGGCTTCAGTATAGTCAATGCCTTCAACTTGTGAAAATCCTTTAGCGACAAGACGAGCTTTATGTCTATCCACTTTTCCATCTAGTCCAAAATTTGTTTTGTAAACCCATCTGCATCTGACAAGTTTTCTTCCTTTTGGAAGAGGAAAAAGATCCCAAGTATCATTCACTAATAAGGAACGATATTCTTCATTCATAGATTCATCCCAATCTGGATGACCGGAGGCTTCTTCAAAGGTTTCTGGATCAGGATTTTCTGGAAGTTGAGCCAATAAGGAAGAGGCTCTTTCAAACTGAGAACGAGTATGTCGTTGATCTGCATGGTCACCTGCAAGAGAACCTGCTACATCTTGAGTAGAGCAGACCCATCTTGGAAGCGGTGGAGTAAAAGGAATAATTTCAAGAGGTGGAGGAGGATTTTCATCCTTGCTGTCATCATCTGAGCTAGAAGGAATGATATTAAAAATATAAGAGAGAGAGAGGTGCCACATATGCCGAATCAGGCTCGCAGGCCAAAGGTGGCATACCCGCTGAACTAGGCTTGCAGGTCGATATATTTTCATCAAATTTTACATCTCTTCTAATAATTATATTTTTGTGTTTGGTTGAAGAAGTCTATATCCTTTGACATCTTCAGAATATCCAACAAAAACGAATTTTTCACTCTTAGGTTCTAAGGTTTTATGTTTCACATCTGGAATATGGGCCCAAGCATCACTTCCAAAAACACGAAAGTGACTTACATCTTGTTTGATTGAGCTCCAAGCTTATTCTGGAGTTATATTCTTTAAAACCTTAGTTGGAGTGCAATTTAATATGTAATTTGCACAGTTAATGGCTTCTACCCAAAAATTGAGACCAAGTCCTTTAGATTGAAGCATACAATTAGCCATTTCTTTTAAGGTGCGATTCTTCCTTTCAACTACACCATTTTGTTGTGGAGTATATGGAACAATATGTTGCAATTGAATGCCATGCTCAGTGCAGAAGTTGATAAATTTGTTGTTAACATATTCTCCTCCATTGTTTAATATTAACTTAAGAATTTGATGTCCAAATTGTTTCTCAACAAAGGCCTTAAAGGCCAAGAACATGTTAAAAACTCCACTCTTGAGTTTTAAGAAGTATACCCAAGTTCTTTTGGAAAAATCATCAATGAAAGTTAACAAGTACTTGCAACCAGAGAAAGAAACAACAGAAAGTGGACCACATAAATCGCTGTGCACAAGCTGCAGAGGGGTTGAAGCGTGCCAAGAGGCACGTTTGTCAAAACTATCCCGATGATGTTTTTCGAGTACACATCCAGAGCAAACACCATCTCGGCAAGATACCATAGGAAGACCCGTCACCGTATTTTCCTTACATAGAGGTTGAAGAGAGCGATAGTTTAAGTGACCAAATCGCTCATGCCAAAGTTTGCTCACTTCATCATTATGCGCAACAAAAACGAAGGGAAGACATGATGACCCAAATTTGTCAAACTTATACAACCTTGTGGAATCATCAGCAATGCCAATAGCTAAAATATGTTTAGGATCTTTGAGGTCCTTGATTACAACATCATGAGGTGAGAATTCTACTATTTTCCCTTCACCTGTATGAGTTATCTGATAAACAGAGAGAAGGTTGCATGACAAGGTAGGAACACATAGTACATCATTAAACTGACCATTATCGAGATGAATGGTTCCAGATCCTACAACACTAAGAGATCTATCATCACCAACATAAATATGTTTGGTGTTACAATCATTTAAAGAAGAAAACATGACTTTGTTTTTGGCCATGTGATAAGAAGCTCCAGAATCAATGATCCACTCATGAGAATGAGAAGAGGAAGATACATTTAATGCATAACCAGATCTCGATGCTTGACAACTACAAGTAGAAAGTTCCATTCCTGAAGATGAAGGTGAAGAGTGCTCCAAATTGATGTTGTGCTTCTTCATTGCTGCTTCTAAGACTTCCATCTTCTTAAAACATTTGGATTCTATATGGCCATCACGATTACAAAAGTTGCAATGTCTATCGGTCTTCTTCCCTTTTTTTTATTTGCCTTATCATTTTGGTGAGTTGTTTTTTCAATTTGCCGCTGAAATTACATAGGACACTTGTTTGGTTTCGGACCATATTTTTTAGGATATTTCTTCTTGGGATTCTTTTGATATGATTGTTGTTGGGCTGCTAAGGCTTTCTTAGAAGCATTTCCAGGAGTGATAAGACCAAGGTGTAAGAGTTTTTCTTGTTCTCTTATTAAAGAATCACAAAAGGAATCAAAAGAGGGATTCTTGTAGGTGGTTACTGAAGAAATAATGGCTTCTCTAGTGGAATGGAAGGCGGAAACAAATACAGAGTATGCAGGGCCAAGCTTAGCAAGAATGTAATAGATGAGGCTACCATCTTCCTTTTTGACCTTACAACCATATAAAAGAAGTCTAAGGGTCTTGAATTTGGACAAAAAATATTCAATAGAGGAGAAATTACTAGGGTCCAAAGTAAGCAACTCATTTTCAAGCTAGTGGGCCCTGATTTGATTTTGAATGCCAAAGACGGTATTTAGCTTGTCCAAGGCTTCATGAGGAGTGTCAATGTCAAGGATATGAAATTGAAGATCTTGAGCAATGGACATTCCTATCAACCCTCGTGCTTGATCTTGTTTATTTTCCCATTTAGCAACTTTATCATCATCATAAGGTTTAGTTTCATGTCCTGTGGCTATTCTATAAATCCATTTACTTCTAAGTATATCTACCATGTGAGGTAGGCATTGGAAATAATTGGTGCTGGTAAGAATAATCGGGCATGAACTTTCCATTTTTTTTATAAACCTAAAGCTGAGAAAAGTTGAAAATAACTACTCCAATGGAAAGATCTCGAAAAATTAGGTTGATTAAAAAAAATGGCTCAAAAAACAGCTTCCGAATGAAGAAGTTATGCCTTTTTGAAAAAACGAGTTGAAGATGTCGAATAGTTACGGGAATAGGATAAAGTGTGACTTAAAAAAAAAAAAATCCGCCCCTTTTAACAAAAACGCTTTTACAAAAGAAGCTTGAGAAAGAGACTTGAACCCAAGACCTCTATTCTCATAAACTAACTTCTCACCAAGTCAGATAGTAAAAGGATTTTGTAATTGTTTGAAAGGAGGAAGGGGTTTATTTATTTATTTATTTTTATTTATTTTTACTCTTCAGTGTGCGTGCCTTTTCCTGCATAAAAAACACAAAAATCCAAGCAAAAAAAAATGAAATTTAAGCCTTACGACATATTGTTAGAATTTTGGTTTGCCTCACCGACAATTATCTATTTTTCCACTATTTCTGATTTCCTGAGATCGCACAAGGATGCGGGGAAAGAGCATATGTAGCAAAAAAAATCCCTTCCTCCTGTTTTTGATTTGCCGAGATCGCACACAGCGCTGAGAAAAGAGAATACACAGAGAAGAGGGTATAGATCCGAAAAATAAGTAAAACCTAAAACCGAAATAAACAGAGGGAACCGAAATAAGAAATAAGCAGAACTTGTAACAAATAAAACTGCAAAACAGATACTTTATAGCTCCAGATCTAAACTGACATAACTTGGGAAAACGGAAACCTTTTCGCATGAAACGAAAGGCATTCCTCACTATATCAAATGATCCAGACACAACAGAGTGGTTTTCAAAGCCCGAAAATTTTCAGAAATAGTACATCTAGAAAATAGTAGTCGAATGTAGTCAATCCGGCTTCGGATTTTGATCAACAACAGATGCGGCCCTCAAAATAGCTCTAATACCATGTAGAAATTTACAGGGTAGGTTCCTTAGATCAAGAACCAAAGGTCACCGCTCACAAATAGATCACAAATCAGTACATCAGTATAATCACGTGGTTAAAACCCTCAAAGAGGGAAACAGTCCACGGCCTGAGCCAACGCGGTCACTTCAGGCAATTTATTATAATAAAAAGAAAAGTTACATATGTTTCTCTCATAAACGGTTACCTGAAAAATGACCCTCCATGCTCTTTAAATAGAGATCATGGAACAATAAAGTGTTAAGCCACAGATCAAGTGTCGTTAATACCTAGGAGAGAGATACTCGTCGAATCACTACAAATCCTGACCGTCATATTATAATTTACAAATGTACATGGTAAATAAACACACTTTACCTAACTCTAAACTAGACTAAGTTATTCTTAACTATTTCCTATGTGTCGGAATATCCTAACAGCCGCATAAGTGGTGAGCCCTGGTACTGCACCAAGAATACTGCAACTCCCAGGGGCTGCCATACTTTACTTTATCAACCCGGGGTTCATACAAACTTTGACATGACAATGTTATATACACAACAGATGCATTTTTCTCATGTCTTCCTCTTCTGCTTTACGAAAGGGTGCTATTTCTGAAACTATGATAAGAACTGGAAAGTAAAGTGTTGGAAGGAAACGACAGAAAGGAAACTAATTTAATTTGCAGAAATAAAATGACAGGAAGAAACTAAATTAAATTGCTGAAAATAAATGGCAGAAAGGAAACTGTTTCTAAAGCACACTTAACTTGGCTAAATGACTAAATGCACTCTACTTATCCTATGGTCTATCTACCATGCTTCTATCCATGCAGCTAAGCTATCCGTAACTTAGTTCTAATTGAAAAAGTATTGATTTGTAGCTTGGAGGAAAAAAAAGGGATAAAGAGGCTAATGGAGGGCTTCACACATGAAACAAGGCTTAGAAGTGGAAATAGGGGTTTAAACCTTATTAAAAAAATTTTATAGCGCAAAAAATGCTTCAGAGCAGAATAATTTGGAAAGTGCGATGGCGGAGATGCAATCGAGCAAAATTTGCGAAGTGCGAAGTGCGACAGGCTAAAAGCTGCGACGTGTGAAATGCGATGGGAAAGAATTTTGAAATGTGAAATGTGATAAGTAAGATGACGTGGTAGTAGGACAGGTGGCAGTGTGTGATTTCAATATCGAAATCGATGGATAGGGAGTAGTAAGTCTTAAAAGAAAAGAGAAAAAGTTGCGATGACCGATTTGGAATGTGGTAAAAGTTGTGATGTGTGAAGTGCGATATATTAAAAGTTGCGATGTGCGAAGTGCGATATGGTAAAATTTGCGATGTGCGAAGTGTGGTATTGTAATCACAATACTGCAAATTTAGAGGGATAGCGGAAGTGGTGTTCAGTAAACGTTGCGAAGTGCGAAGTGTGATGGGTGACGTGGCAATGGGACCGGTGGCGGAGTGCGATCGCAATATCACAATCGACATTTGGAAGTGGTAAGTATTAAGGAAAAAGTAAAAGGTGCGAAGTGTAATTGAAATGCAGGAATTGCGGTAAGTCGTAAATAAAAAATGGAAAAGGTGTGAAGTGCGATATGCAATATCGCAATATCACAATCAGCAGATGGGAGCGGTAAGTGTTAAAGGAAGAAACTAAACACTGCGATTTGCGATGTATGGTAGTGGGAATTTCAAGAAGGAAAGGCAGAGGTTGAGTTATAATGGTTTTTCAAGCGTTTTGCGTTAAAAGAGGTAAGACAACTGTGACCAATGGAAACAAAGGAATAAGGCGGGCTAACACTACAAGAATAAATCACATTGGTGAGGGTCATGCTTGTGACGAACCTTTAAGGTCCGCCATCAATGTCACATATGGTGACGATCATTAAAAAACTGTCACTATAAGTGTATATAGTGATGGTCCTTTATGGTCCGTCACCAAAGACATTTTCAATGACACTTTTGGTGAGGGTCGTTAAAGGCCCATCACTAATTCTCTCTTTGGTGACACTTCTAGTGATGAACTTTTAATGACCCTCACCGATGCTCTTTTTGTTACTTTTGGTGACGGTCAAAAAATGTCCGTCATCATTGATCACTAAAAACCGTCACTGTAAGTGTATATAGTGATGGTCTTTTATGGTCTGTCACTAAAGTCATTTCACTTTTGGTGAGGGTCGTTAAAGGCCCATCACTAATTCTCTCTTTGGTGACACTTCTAGTGACGAACTTTTAATGACCCTCACCAATGCTCTTTTTGTTACTTTTGGTGACGATCAAAAAATGTCCGTCATCATTGATCATTCCAATGAGTTTTTGATGACGCTATGTGCCTGTTAATATATTTTTTGTCAAAAGATAACGATTTAATACCATTATTGTTGAGAATTTTTTATAGTATTTCCAAGGCCATAGTGGTTAGGGTCAGTCAATTTTTTAAGAAGTAATAAGCGTGTATCATTTCCCTCAATTTATGACTAGTCGAATAGAGATTTCCTATGAGTCAACACATGATTCATATCTATTAAGTTTATTATCTATCAAATTCCATTTAGATAAAGTTCCACTATTGTGTGTAGGAAACATATTATTTAATACATAATCAAGCTCTGAAAATTCTATTAATGAGAAAGACCTAACAATCCTCAACAATCTGGGCACACCTTAAATTAATGCTTTGGCACACATTAACATTTCTTATTACCCCACATGTATTGGAACATCTTTGTACCTAGAACATCTTGTGATGACATTGACGCCCAAGCACATGGTGGCATGCGCTAGCACAACATGGAACTCTCCTAGCATGTGTTGGCATGCTGCATATAGTCCCTAGCATGCCCTGAAACACCTTGGTTGAATGCATTGACATACATTAGCACTTGGCATGTATTGGGACCTATTATTAGTGTGCCTAGCATGCCCCTTTTCAAAAAGATAAAGTCCTGACTTATTAACCCTCTTATTGGTTCTTCCTTTTGTTGCCTTGACACATATTGATATACCCTGGCACCCTGCTCCACATCCTTAACACCTAGCATGTATTGGCATATCTTGGAACTATTAATTGGCACATGATATAATTAGCACATCCTAGAACTCCCAAGCACACTTTGGGAATTCTTAACATGCCTTGATATTCCCTAGCATGCCTTACCAATGCTTAGCATACCTTGTCACTCCCTCCTTGGCATGACAACTAACATTGACCATAACACTAGTCTCTCGCAGTACACGTTCCTCATATTCATTAACTTCCATGAATTTTTACCTAGTGCTCCCTTAACTCATCAACACGTATTATCACTCTCTAGCACACCTTAGCACTCTTCAATATTCCCTTCCACTTCATAACATGCATAACACTAGTCCCTGACACATATTGGTGCTTGGAACGTGTTAGCGCTTGGAAAGTCTTAGCATGTATGGAATATGTTGAGATGCCCTGGTATGATTTAGCATGGTTTAATATTAAATTTATTTGTGATGATCAATTGTTGGAAAGTAGATGAGAAGCAACAAAAGAATACTTGGCACTTAGAATGCACTAAGACTTTGCACTTGGAACCTATTGCCCCCTAGTGCTAGTGTGCCTAGCATGCCCCTCTTGGAAAAGGTAATTGATGACTTATTAACCCTCTTATGTGTTCATTTCCTTGTATTTTAACTTTTTTCTCCCTTTTGTTGTCTTGAAAGTCCCTGACACGCATTGACACACCCTTAGACATCTTGGCATGCCTTATCACTTGGCACATATTAGCATGTTTGACATGTATTCCCACTATCTAGCACATCAAGGGGGTGAAGAGAGATGTAGTCCTAAAGTAGGTCGAGTACGAGGGCCGAGTAAGGGTTGCTAAAGGGAGGTCATGATCATCCTCCAAGAGCAAGATCATCATGTGAGGGTTCAAAAGAATGTTGCATACCTTAATGGTCAATTTGCGCTAGGAAGTAGGATGGAATATTGTTGGTTCTCTTCTGGCAGATCAAGCTTAAGAGAGGTTTGTCATGAGAATCTGGGCATGTGATTTCAATGGTGTCTTTGTGTGAAGGCCGCATCAAATTCTGAAATGTTGAAATTTGCAACAAGAAACAGTGAGATTGGAAAACATAAAGGAAAAAAAAAATGCACCCACACTGGTGAGGAATTTTGATGCACCAGGAGTGAGGAATGTGGGGCGTCTAATTTATTTTTCCCTTAAATAAATTGGACAATAAATTGTAGTTTCATCTCATAACAACTTGTGTCAGTTAATTAAGTCACGATGACTGAGTTAGCTCAAGAAATTCGAGTTGAGGGTCTAATATGAGGCATCTAGAAGGATTCTTATATTTTTGGGGTCCAGTTGAAGTTAATGCATTAGTGGTGTGCAAGTGTAATTAACTCAATTAAATGAGTTAAAATCAGTTTAACTAGTTCTAACTGAGTGATGAGCTAGTGAGAGGTCCAGTGAATTAAATTAGATTTAATTCACAATGAGTGATCAATCAGATAACTGATAATTCACTATTAATAGTTGCATGCATGTCAGTTTCAAGGAATACCTAGTTGAGACAGAGGTTAAAGGGAACATAACTATCATTTTTATTCAGAGAAAGTTTCCCATGTGCAATTATAAAGTCATTGGGATGCCATGATGGATTGCGCAATCAAGGAAGACTGATTTTCCTAATTAATAAGGAGTTAATTCCCTAGGAATTTCATGAGTAATGCAGGCTAAAGTAAGGATGATAATTGGCTAAGTACTAGACCGAGTTTTCCTAGATCAACGGGAGACAATTGACAGAGTGCTGTAGAATCTCATGAGAGATTAAGCATTGTATTGATTCCTTGACTTAATACACAATAGAGATAGAGGGGTTTTGATTAGTTGCTTTCCCCAAATGCATCATGTTGTTGTGCGATTGATAATTTATTTCTCTTACTTATATATGATTGTGCGATCGTGTTTTGTTTCCGTAAATTGTAGGAAGGATTCAGTATCTTGTTTTAGTAGATTACAAGATCAGATTGAATCTTGTTGGTTATATTTTCTACATGGTATCAGAGCAGGAATTTTTTGGGCGGTGAGTTTGTAGAGAATATTTGAATATTTTGGTGTAAAATTTTCGAAAACAAATAGAATATTTGGATTCCTTGCGAAAATCTACCCAAATGGAAAAATAATTGGTCAAATCGGAGCTCGGATGAGGGAGATATCATCGATTTAAAATCAACTCTTTTTTAGAAACTTTTTGTAACTTCGGGACAATTACACTGTGCGTGAGTCAAGAACCTATATGCACTTGAGGTACCGGATGCATGCAAAGCTTTGAGGAGAAAGGCAGAAGTTAGAGACTTGGTGGTTTAGAGGGAGCATAAATTACCTCTCAACATGCATCCTCATGAGAAGCAGTCTTAGAAGGTTGTGGAGTAGCTGCCAAAATTGGAGAAGCAGAGAGGAGACCGAGTGGAAGCGTCCACTCAAGCAGAGACCTCCATGAGGGGGAAATTTCGAGCCAGATGGGAAGAGGGAGCAACCATACCTTGACGTGTATGGTGGGGTTATGTGTAGACATAATCCCAAGATAAGAAATTTGGGCAAGGTCCATTGAGATGGCGTGTCTCATGGATCGATCCTGGCTACGAGGAGCCCACAGTACAACAGTAGTAGGAAGGATTAGTTAGATTGATGTAGTCAGATGTCAACAAGACAGAAATCATAGTGACAGATGTCAAATACTGGAGCACAAATAGAGTTAGCAATAGTTCAAAGGGCACAGATGCAAATGTCAGCAGCAGCGCAGAGAATTTAGTACTAGACAGGTGCAGTAGCTAGCAGCAGTCAGAAGACTCTGATGACAGATGCATTATACTGATTCAGTTGTTCAGAGGCTATTCAGTTTCAGGAGTTGCAGGTGCAAACAACACTAGAGAAGTGTAGCATGCAGAACATTCCAAAGGTACTACATGGGGATAGATTGAATTCCTTTCTTGTTGAGAGGGAGTGTTGAAATTTGCAACAAGAAACAATCAAATTGGCGACTAGAAAGGACAAAAAAAATGCACCCACACTGGTGAGGAATTTTTATGTACCAGGAGTGAGGAATGTGAGGCGTCTAATTTATTTTTCCCTTAAATAAATTGGACAATAAATTGTAATTTCCTCTCATAACAACTTGTGTCAATTAACTAAGTCATGGTGATTGAGTTAGCTCAAGAAATTCAATTTAAGGTGATCGAGGTGGATATTTGTGGCCACTCGCCTATTCCACTTGGGCCCTTGCCATTGTCTCTTTCAGTTTTTCAGTTTCCTTAATTATAGCATAATTTACTATTTTTGTCAGTTTTTCGGGTCCTAAACTTTCAAAGCCATTTTGAGGCCCCAAACGATGTTCTTTGGGCATGAAAGGTTTGGAAATTTCATATAAATCATATTAGTAGTTGTAGTCCTCGGAGAGATCTTTCTAACGAGGTATCATGTGCATCAAAGGAAGATCATATGACCAAGTTATGACCCCGGGAAGTTGGTTGCCTAACTAACCCCAACGGGGCCCATAAACTCTTGGTGTTACATCTCCTCAGGATAGGGTTTTGGTTGTTTAGGGTTTTATCTTATTTTAAATAATAAAAAGACCCTTGATCCTTATTATAACACAGTTCAGAGGAACATAACTATCAGTTGTATTTATAGAAAATTTCCCATGTGCAATTATAAAGTCATTGGGATGCCATGATGGATTGTGCAATCAAGGAAGGTTATTTTTCCTAATTAATATGGAGATAATTCCATAGGAATTGTGTGTGCAAGGCAAGCTGAAGGAAGGCTGAGAATTGGCTAAGTACTAGAACGATTTTTCTTAGATCAGCAGGAGACAATTGGCAGAGTGCTGGAGAATCTTAAGAGAGATTAAGCATTATGTTGTTTCATGATTCCTTGAATTAATAAAAAATAGAGATAGAGGGTTTTGACCAGTTGCTTCTCCAGATACATCTTGTGTTGTGCAATTAATAACTTGTTTCTCTTACTTATATGTGATTGTGCGATTGTGTTTTGTTTCCACAAATTGTAGGAAGGATTCAGTATCTTGTTTTAGTACATGATTACAAGATCAAATTAAATCCCATTGGTTAGATTTTCTACATGAAATAGAAGAGAGGGTTGATACCATCTTGCCTTGTGCGTTGGTTAGTAGGCCGCAAGGTCTGTGATAAAGACCAACATAAATGGAGGAGGGCTTGCACTATAATTAAGAGCCATAACAGAAGTTGACGCAGGCATAATATTGACTGAGTTAACCCTAGTTTGAGGGTCGACATTGAGATCTGAAGTTCATGTCAATATTCAGTCAAAGAAATTCCCAGAATCTATGGATCCATATGAGCTAGGTCGATTCTCTTATGGAGGCAAGAGTCATGTTTTTTCTATGTGTGGATAGTGTTTGTTCTACAACAATTAGAAGTACATAAGTATAATGCCCTAGTTAGGACAGTTTCCTAGCATGTTTAGTTAATAAGGTATGACCTTAATACTATGACAAATTTGCATAGAAGAAGATGGGTTGTGACCCTTAGAGCGAGGTTTATTTCTGCAATATAGACCACAAATCTGGAAGATGGTTTGCAGATTCAGTATGTGTGGAGACAACAGATCCAAAGGAGGGTGGAACCTGAGCAGAAGATTGAGCATGTAGAAGAAATGTGCCATATGAAGAATGGATTAACATGCAGAGGAATTGATTTTGGTGGAATTTCCATAGAGTTTTAGACAAAGATCTGAAGAAACCTATAAACAATTAGTAAATGGACTGTTAGTGGCTGATTTGTGACCCTAGTTCAGTCATCTACAGATTGTTATAAGTATGATAAGAGGAGTAGTTCATATTTGTTCATAGATTGGACAACAAAGATCAAATTTTCGATACGCAAGAAAAATGATCTTGAGAGGACTCAGACCATTGTTAGGTGGCAGATTTGAAGAGCCCTAGAGGAAGACAATATTGTGGGCCATAGATCAGTAAAAAGAATTGACTGTGGTTGGGCAGATTGATGGTAGGCCAAGTACAGTTGGAGGGTTGTTAGGTTACTGTCAAAGAAGAGCCTCGAATCTTGTTCTGGTGAAGGACAACAAAATTGGTAGAAGGGAAGGTGTATAGAGCCTAAGGATGTGCAGACTTTGAAGGACTAAAGTAACATTCAAGTGGGCCAACCAACTAGCCCTAGTTCACTATATTGTAGAGGATTGATTCAGTGAGAAGAAGGGAAGCCTCCATAGCCCTGGAATTCTCATCTTGGAGCTGTAGTATGGCAAAATGGGCATACCAAAGAATTTTTCACAAATGGAATTGTGAACAACTTGTTACCACTCAAACTAGTAGTGGATCTAAAAGGGGTTCCTAAGAGGGCAAATGCTAGAACAAGGGAAACGATGGAGGCTTAGCCCATTGTCACCACAGCTAAGGCTCCTTGCTCTTCACGGACTTTCACCGATGGGCGGAGTCCCGGTAGTTTAGGAAGTCACTTGTAGAGTATAGGTCAATGAATAGGTGGGAAGTGACCCTCGAAACCCTTTCCCTAAGATAAAATAAAGAGTGGGACTTGCTTTCCTTTCAAGCAAGGGAATTATCTTCTTGGGAGAGAGGAGGGGGATTGAAGGGTTGAGGGAGAAGAATAAGACTTATGAAGGAAGTTTTCAATCCCTAAAATCCTTTGGGAACTTGGATTCCCAAATGGTCCTTGATGAAAGGCCTTTGACACCAAATGGGACCACATGGGGCCAAGTGGACCCAACCTAGGTTCGGGGATGGAATTTAGCAACCAATGATGTTCCTATCCTAGATAAGGTGATGGGAAAGGATCAGACAAGTGTTTTTACTTCGATAGGTCAAATTGATCCTACTAGGTTCTATCCTTGGGAGCACCTAGGCAAAACTTGATCCTATAGCTAGGGCTTAAGGTATCCGAAGATTCCATTGTCGGAATTGGCCCATGTTCTGAGGAGAGTGAGGGCACCCAGCAATGTAGCTGCCTCTAGGAGATAGAAGTTTTCCTCTAGCTAGATTCCTAGGAAATTGTTGCCCTAGGTGACCTAATGGGGCTAGACCTAGGGAATGTGAAAATTTCTTAATCTAAGAAACCCTATTGCAGTATCTTGATTTAATTCTCCTACTTGAATTAAGTTACAAGTTAATTTATGAAATATTCAATAAATTAGCGAAGTAAATAGTAAATACAACTAGCAACCTACACATACAGATCAAATACTGAATAACATGCTCATAGACAAAGTGACACACGGATTTTCTGGACAACTATCCCTGGAAAAAACCCAATGTGGGAAAACTAGTGCAGCTAGCTCTGGAGGGTTTTCATTATTATGCAGAATCTAAGTACAACAATCCTGGGCACCAAAACTAGTTCACCCAAAAGAGAAATAAAAATGGCAATAATACGTTGCTCTGAATCCCTCTATGTCAGCCTAACTGGCCTGCGTCGGCCTCTGCACTGCTCAGTAAGGGCCTACATCACACCTGAAGGGCTTACACTGCCCCTCCGCTGCCTTGACTGGGCCTGCGTGGCTCCTGCTGCCTCTGCGCTACCCCTGCTGAGCTCTAGCTGGACTGTGTGACTCCTGCTACCCCTGTTGCTCTGGCTGGTTGGAATGCTTAAGCAGAAAAAACATAGGTAAGAAAGAAGGATCTGGCCAAAGGAAATGCATAACAGTCAGAAAAATTGAAGAAATGAAATGAAAATAGATCAATGTCCACAAATAAATGAAATAGCTCAATGGGACTAGAGAGTAAAATCTTTGACAACAGCAATAAGTGCTTATAGAATCAGCTAAGAGAACATAGGAGACTAATTCATGAGGTTAAAATGTTTTATAATTGTTGGCACAAGAAAACTGTAGAATTGTTAGAGTAAATCTCTGCAGCTACCATTAGTTGGTGACCATCGATAACCATTTCATTTCATCAAATACCCTAATGAATGGGCCTTACAAGCTATTTGTGTAGACAAATCCCACAGAAGTTGTGTGATGGAAAAATATTCACACTATATTGAAGAAAACACCTACCAAATAAGGATGACATTTCAAATGGGGCAAGAAACAATAGAGAGATAGAAATTGAAAAAGTGAAAACGCTAGGGAAACATGAAAGCAACTAGGTAGCATGGTAGAAATCACAACAAAGAAAATTATAAAAATGGAAAACCCTACAAATTAGCACCCATCCAAACATCACCACAATTTTTTCTTCAGCTCTAAATCTCCAAATTCATCAAATTATATCCTGTATTCAAACCTGATTCTCTCTGTTAGCCATTCTGAAGATAAGGTTGAGAACTTACTACAGAACCATCACCTACATGTTGTCATGATCTTATTCTATGACCAGACAACCTACTTTCGTGAAGACACGGAAAGGTAAACACTCTTAGCCAAGATTTTCCATACAGCCCAGGTTGAGCAACCACATATACATCACCAGTTTTTTCTCTTCAGATTTGTAACTTAGAAGAGCTTTGTCTGACCACCTTCAGGTTGCTCCCAGAGTCACCCAGGCAAGCCCTCTCAACATCATCCTCTTCCATCTTTGTGTCACTATATCCCTCTCTTACCCTTCTCTACCTCTCTCACTCCTCTCCCTCTCTCTCTCTCCATTCCTTCTCTCCCCTCTCCTTCAGTTTATCTCCATCTCTCCCTTGTGACTCCCCTTGTCTCGCCACCTCTATCAATCTATGTATTTATTATTCCTTCTCATATATATCATGACATATTGGGACCTACGATTGTGTTAATTACGCCTTGTTGGCAAGGTTAAAATGGTTAATCTTCGATAGACAAAATGTAGATCAAATATTTCATCAAAAAAAGGGAACCATAACCTATCTTCCAGGCTATGCCTATTATTCGCTTGACCTCTTCTTGCTCTCACATGAATATAGTCTTGCTTGACTGGTACAGAAGAAGGTTTCGCATTATCAACTATGTGTTTGGGACAACTTTTAGTTGTTTCAACACTGCTACATTCTTCAAGCTTATCCGTTAAACCATCTTAGTCTTTTGTACTCTCTTCAAATTTGTAGTGCTTTCCATTCCTCTTAGTCAAATATGTTTCCTTGGTCTGTTAAGGGACAAGGTTGAGAAAATTAGGATGTTTTTGCAATAAACAAGGGTATTTCCAGGACACAGTCAAGTGGAGCAAGAGTGTAAGAGCCAAATTTCTCATGAATGTGGGACACTCGAACTTAAGATTTTCTAGAGTAGTCATGAGGTGCAGTCTGGTTATTAAGACTTCATCAGATGGCCATTCTCTGGACTTAAATTGTGTGACAAAACTGTGGCTGAGTTTGAAACTGAAGATTGAACATACATTTGGTTTGATTGCAATAGAAATTTTCATCAATAAATGTAAAGCAATGGTTAACAAATACTATAAATTAATAAATAAAGAAGACATGGCAACAAGCAACAATACTTACAAAATTGTTACATTGAGACGCAAAGAATAAGCAACTATTGTGCACAAGTAGAGACCAATGAAACTATCATCTTAACCCCTAACCCCTTAAACACTAATTCCTAACCCCTAACCCATTTAACCCCCTAAACCTCTAAACCCCTGACCCAGTTAACCCCTAAACCATAAACCTCTAAACCCTTAACCCCTAACCCCTAAACCCTTAACCCCTAACCCATTTAACCCCCTAAACCCCTAGTAAACCCCTAACCCATTTAACCCCCTAAACCCTAAAACTATAAACCCTTAACCCCTAACCCCTTATACCATAAACCTTTAAACCCTTAACCCTAACCCCTGAAACCCTAATTCAGTTAAAGAAGTTCCTAGAATCTATGGGTCCATATGAGCTAGGTTGTGTCTCTTATGGAGGTAAAAGTTGTTATTTTTGCTATGGGTGGATAGGGTTTGTTCTAAGACAATTCAAATAGAAGTATAATGCCGTAGTTAAGGAGGTTGCCTAACATTTTCAATCCATAAGGTATGCCCTTAATACCGTGACAAATATGTGTAGAAGAAGAGGGGTCGGGACCCTTGGAGAGAGGTTTATCTCTACAATATATACTACAAATTTGGAAGATAATTTGCAGAAGTATGTGCGAAGATAGAAAATACAAAGGAAGGTGGAACCTGAGTAGAAGATTGGGTAGAATAATTGTGGCATATTATGAGGAATGGATGGACATGAAGAGGAGTTGATTTTGGTGGATTGTCCAGAGAGTTTTGGACAGATATCTGAAGCAACCTATAAACAATTAGTCAATTGAATTTTAGTGGATGTTTTGTGACCCTAGTTCAAGCATATACAAAGTGTTAGAACGATGATAAGAGGAGTAGTTTATATTTGTTCATAGATTGGACAACAAAGAAATTGGTACACAAAAATAGTGATTTTGAGAGGACTCAAATCACTATGAGGTGGAAATTTTGAAGATCCCTAGATGAGGGCAGTGTTGTGGGCACTAGATCAGTAAAATAATTGACCATGGTTGGGAAAATTAATGGTAGTCCAAGTAAAGTTGGAGGGTTGCTAGGTGACTATCAAAGAAGAGCCCCAAGTCTTGTGCTTGTGGAGGAAAACAAGACTAGTAGAAGGGTAGGTGTATTGGGCCTAACGACGTGCAAAATTTGAAGGACTAAGGAGTTGGAAATGAATAGATCACTCATAAAGACAAGGCCTGTCTAACCCTAATGCACAAGGAGTGAACCCTCAATATAAATATTTTGTTTGTTAAACAAACTCAATTGTGTCAATGTAGAATACTATACATAAGAGAAAATAAAATGATATTATCCACATCAGTGCTCGAAATAACCTCAAATTAGCCATGGGTAGTGAGCCAAAGGGTGAATGTGGGGCACTATTAAAGTTACATCATGTTTAAATTCCTTTTACATTATGAGGTTGTTCTCCAATAGGGTTGAAGCATCATCACAAGGAAGCATGGCACAGTTTTGTTGGGGAGCGATTAAAGTTGTAACACAATTCAAGTGATTTACACCTCGAATGTAAATGACATCATTATATGTTTGTGTCAGGTTGTTAGAGAGGTTATTTATAGACAATACACTCAATGTACTTGGACTTCATCTTTTTAGGGCCTCGACTATAACATGGATTTGTATCAGGAACACTTCATGCAAATGAAAGGGGGCCTTTTTGTTTAACCACATACACTCAAGAGTATCAGATGATGTCCTTCATATCTCCCTTGGTGCGTTCAAAGTGGGTTTACATTCGCGTCGAGTTGAAACGAATCATAATGACCCTCCTCTTCTTAATAACATCTACTAGCGTTTCCATTTGTAGATTCCCCCATTTATTATGAGATTCAAGGGATGTTCTATTGTCTTTATCAACATTTGGACGAGTCTTTATCTACATTCTTTAAATACATGTCTAGAACTTTTTATGAGGGAGGTACTTGGATTTAGATCTTTATATAAGGCCTTATGTGCCCTTCCCCTTTAGAACTCTTCCAAGGGTGTCACCTCCTTCTATATTGCCCTGCCTACTTAGGGCCAAATTGACAAACCAAGATTTAAACTTCTTCAACTACCAAATTAGTGAGGCATTGTACCTATTCTTGACCTAGACCTCAACAAGATACCAAATTAGTGAGGAATTGTACCTCTTCTTGACCTATACCTCAACGAGACATCTTTCTTCAAATATACTTTAAGGATTTCCCACCATATATCACAAGTTGGATGTCATAGGATATGTTACCCCATTTTCTATATGGGCTTTTAGAGGATATTTTAAAATTTGATTGTCATCTCAACCCCTACGATTCCTGTCACATTGATCATTTTTCATCTAAGGTATATGGATCTATATGTAATTCATGAATGTATCATTAGTTTGATGACACCCTGCCTTAGCCATCTAGGACATTATGTGTAGGAAGAAGTTCCTTTAGCTACCACATTTAGTTGGATATGTATGATCCATGTGTATATGATATTATGTCCAATGTGTACTATTTTTATTGTGTTCACTTAAACACTATGTTCTAACTATTGATTTATTGACTATAAGTTTTAATCTGAGTTATTCCATGGTGTTTCATAATTTTGTTCAAAGAAGTGTGTCATCTTGATGGTTTGGATATATTCTTGGTGATTTAAGTAGGTGCTATACATTGATCTTACTGTACCCCTTAATTCCTTTAATCAAAATTTATCCCATGTCTCTCTTAACAACACATGTGAAGGCCTTTTAATTGGGTATTTTTAAGCTCTAAATGAACTTCCTCAAAAATAAGAAACTAATTATACCTATTTAAATTTATTGATAACATTATTCATAGATTTAAAGATAATTTTCACTCCCTTAAAGGTTGATAGATATTTTCGAGCTCATGTTAATTTTTCCTCTTTATATGAACATTCTTACTTATATTAGAAAGATATAATATAATTTTGATTAATTAAGATTCTTAATATAATTTTGATAAATACTCTAATTAGTTTAACATTATTTTTACTCACATAAAAATAAAACTTGATGAAAACCTAACCGACCATAGAGATTTATTTGACTACCTATTAAAATCTAATTTGGTCACTACTATAAAATTTAAATCGACCTATTGAAATTTATTTTCCCGCCGATATTCTTCTTGCCAGTTCTGGGACAGAGTTCAGTGCTCCTTCTCTGCTCATAATTTTTATGATTTCGCCGCAGATTCCATACCCTTCTTTGACATTCAATTCTTCTATCCACTCTACTAGATTTTTAACCTGAACCTATTATATCAGGTCTGGGTTCACTCTTTGTCGATCTTTATTTGAAATCTTCTTCTCCTGATTTGGGGCTTTCGCTGCAATTCGGAGTAGAAAACATGTTCAAGAACTCTGAATTTGGCTATAGTAAAATATATTAATTTGTCATTGTCCTTCAGCCTTTACCTGCTCGCCTTCATCCAAGAGGCTCGATTGATATTGCCACTATGGTGAAAATCCCGCCAGTCAAGTAGAAAAATAGACTGGTCTTCGTGGGATGGATGGCTGGGATCGTTGGCTTCACCAACGAATGAGGTAAGGATTGATGGATTGAGGAATGAATAGATAAAGAGGATGTTATAATGTGGTATGATTAGTAAGTATTATTAATTAGTAGAGCTTCATCTATTTTATTTGTGTTTTTGGTGGTTATAGCTTCTTCATATGCATGTTCATACTCTTCTAGGGTTCTCCTACAACCTCTTCATGCCTTCAGAATTTTGCCCATAGAGTATTAATCTTAATGCACAACCGATTCAACCATCCAACTTGGGTGTTAGCTGCCCGACTGGCAATGGGAGGAGGCCCTCATCCTTTGATGGTGGGTTTATAGTTTTGTGGAGCACTGTTTGTCTTTCCTCTTCTTGTGATCAAATTCCTGGTCCCTTTTTACAATCATAAACTGAAGAGAGGAAATCCATATCAACATCTTTCATTTCATTTTCCCTAATAATTTCTGAGCCTGTTTCATCTTCCAAACTACTTTTGGTTCTCTGTCATCTTCTCCCTTTATCCACCAGCCCCTTTGAGAGGAATTCCATATCAAAATCTTTCATTTCATTTTCCCTAATAAGTTCTGAGCCTGTTTCATCTTCCACACTACTTTTGGTTCTCTGTCATCTTCTCCCTTTATCCACCAGCCCCTTTGAGTTATGATTTTCTCTCCCTTGTTCTCTGCATTACTTCTATTCTTGTGTTCCTACTTTTCCCAGTATTTTTTTGATTGGTTTAAATTTCTGCAAGCTCCCAAGATCTTTTTTTCCCTGCCGACTAGTTTTCTGATTCATTTGGAATTCCCTTAAGATTCCCATGCTTATGGCATGTCTGGCACCAAAAGGGTATCTGCTAATTATTTATGCTTATATCCATTATCATTTCATTGCTTCAGAATTCCTGTGGAAGAAGTGAGCACAATTGAATCTGCACTTCTTCCTGTGTTGTCGGTAACCCTAATTCTCACTCTGTTTGCTTTATAGAAGATTGTACCATATAAAACAATATTACTCTCTCTCCATTTTTATTTTGATATGGTTTCCGCTGGACTCCAGCCCATCAATTTGATATTAGTATGTTGAAACTTATTCTTCTGCTACTAAACCATTTCATATAACATTTCATGAGAAAATCTTATAAAGAGGTTTTGTTTTCACCTTGTTTTCTCATCACTTGTCCATTTATTTCATGATTGTTGGTCAAGGATACAGAAATTATACCAAGGATTTTTCAATTCAAGCCTGCTTTTTCTCCACATCTTTGTGCTTTTATATGAACATATTTGTCATACCATCTGATATCTCTGTATCTACAATTCTAATAACTTTCATTTAATGAAAATTATGCATGGTTTTACCGCATTAATTTGACAATAATGTCGTTGAATAAAAATAATAATAATATTGCATATACTATAAAATATTGATTTTGTTTCTGATTTTCCTGTTCAATATTCAGCATGCACAGAATTCTCAAGCAGCACCTTCTCAGCAATCTGGCAGTGGGACAACAACATCTATGACACCAAGCCAAGGATTTTTGTGCAGTTCTCGTGTTTCAACTGTCCCCGGTATATTTGTCAAACACTTCATGCCCCTTCTAAATCTAGACAATGTGATGTATTGGTTACACGAGAATAGTTGCCAATGCAGATGAGAATGATAGCTCAAGGACATGGGTTTATTAATCAAATCTATTAATTGAAGGTCGATAAGATTTGAAGGGGTTGTATCCTGTTATGGCTTGGTAGAATGCTTTTTTTCTTCATTGTTATGTTTTAATAAATGTGTTTGTGTGTAACAGGTGCAAGAACTATGAACAGTTTTGGACATGCTCTCAATATTGAAACATTAGTTGCTGCAGCTGAAAGACGGGATACTCCAATTGAGGTGTGTCATGTACCCAAACCATTAAGAAGGGGTTCACGTGGAAATGATAGATCCTAACCTTGGGTGCTTACATTCTCCAAATGATAATTCAATAGCTGAAGAAAATAACTTGTGATCATTTAATATGTTTTCATTTTTGGTTTTTTCCTTTGTGAGATTTATGATAATGTAGATGTGATTGGTACTGATAGTGAACTATTGTCTATCCATGTGGAAATGCAGGCACCTGCCTCAGATGTTCAAGATAAGACAAATTTCTTGATCAATAACATTTCAACCTCCAACCTAGAGGCTAAACCCAAAGAGTTTTTAGAGGTTTTGAAAGAGCCACACTATGCATGGTTTGCTCAGTATATGGTGATGAAAAGGTCAATATGATGTTATGTATTTGACTGTTCTTGGTCATATATTTTTAGTTTGAAACTGTGCTTGATAAAAGAGATGAAAGAGCCTTGGCACTTCTTGGCCATTGATATTTCCTTTTGAAACTCTGCTTGAAAAAAGAGATGAAAGAGCCTTGGCGCTTCTTTGTCATTTATGCTTCCCTTTGAAACTGTGCTTAATTGCTGCTGTCTTTTCTATTTTACTAATTTTTCCACATTTAATCTGCAGGGCTAGCATTGAACCCAATTTCCATGATTTGTACTTGAAATTCTTAGACAAGATTAATTCAAAAGCATTGCACAAGGAAGTCATCAAAGCTACCTATGAGAACTGCAAGGTTGTAGTTTTAGCTTGTTTGTGTCATTGAATGTTTGGTATTTCGGCAAATTGGTTTACTTTTCAAACTAATCTATATCTTATTGGCAGGTTCTCTTAAGGTCCGAGCTCATTAAATCTAGTTCAGAAGAATGATCTCTATTGAAAAATTTGGGGAGTTGGCTTGGGAAACTTACCATTGGTAGAAATCAAGCATTAAGAGCTCAAGAAATCGATCCAAAATTGTTAATTATTGAGGTTTTTTTGACTTGCTCATGGTTACACGAGAATAGTTGCCAACGCAGATGAGAATGATAGCTCAAGGACATTGGTTTATTAATCAAATCTATTAATTGATGGTCGATAAGATTTGAAGGGGTCGTATCCTATTATGGCTTGGCAGAATGCTTTTTTTCTTCATTGTTATGTTTCAATAAATGTGTTTGTGTGTAATAGGTGCAAGAACTATGAACAGTTTTGGACATGCTCTCAATATTGAAACATTAGTTGCTGCCGCTGAAAGACGAGATACTCCAATTGAGGTGTGTCATGTACCCAAACCATTAAGAAGGGGTTCACGTGGAAATGACAGATCCTAACCTTGGGTGCTTGCATTCTCCAAATGACAATTCAATAGCTGAAGAAAATAACTTGTGATCATTTAATATGTTTTCATTTTTGGTTTTTTCCTTTGTGAGATTTATGATAATGTAGATGTGATTGGTACTAACAGTGAACTATTGTCTATCGATGTGGAAATGCAGGCACCTGCCTCAGATGTTCAGGATAAGATAGCTTTCTTGATCAATAAAATTTTAACCTCCAACCTGGAGGCTAAATCCAAAGAGTTTTTAGAGGTTTTGAAAGAGCCACACTATGCATGGTTTGCTCAGTATATGGTGATGAAAAGGTCAATATGATGTTATGTATTTGACTGTTCTTGGTCATATATTTTTAATTTGAAAGCTGTGTGATAAAAGAGATGAAAGAGCCTTGGCACTTCTTGGCCATTGATATTTCCTTTTGAAACTCTGCTTGAAAAAAGAGATGAAAGAGCCTTGGCACTTCTTTGTCATTTATGCTTCCCTTTGAAATTGTGCTTAATTGCTGCTGTCTTTTCTATTTTACTAATTTGTCCACATTTAATCTGCAGGGATAGCATTGAACCCAATTTCCATGATTTGTACTTGAAATTCTTAGACAAGATTAATTCAAAAGCATTGCACAAGGAAGTCATCAAAGCTACCTATGAGAACTGCAAGGTTGTAGTTTTAGCTTGTTTGTGTCATTGACTGTTTGGTATTTCAGCAAATTGGTTTACTTTTCAGACTAATCTATATCTTATTGGCAGGTTCTCATAAGGTCCGAGCTCATTAAATCTAGTTTAGAAGAACGATCTCTACTGAAAAATTTGGGGAGTTGGCTTGGGAAACTTACCATTGGTAGAAATCAAGCATTAAGAGCTCGAGAAATCGATCCAAAATTGTTAATTATTGAGGTTGTTTTGACTTGCTCCTGGTTACATGAGAATAGTTGCCAATGTAGATGAGATTATTAATCAAATCTATTAATTGATGGTCGATAAGATTTGAAGGGATTGTATCCTATTATGGCTTGGCAGAATGCTTTTTTTCTTCATTGTTATGTTTCAATAAATGTGTTTGTGTGTAACAGGTGCAAGAACTATGAACAGTTTTGGACATGCTCTCAATATTGAAACATTAGTTGCTGTAGCTAAAAGACGGGATACTCCAATTGAGGTGTGTCATGTACCAAAACCATTAAGAATGGGTTCACGTGGAAATGAACGATCCTAACCTTGGGTGCTTGCATTCTCCAAATGACAATTCAATAGCTGAAGAAAATAACTTGTGCTCGTTTAATATGTTTTCATTTTTTGTTTTTTCCTTTGTGAGATTTATGATAATGTAGATGTGATTGGTACTGACAATGAACTATTGTCTATCCATGTGGAAATGCAGGCACCTGCCTCAGATGTTCAGGATAAGACAGCTTTCTTGATCAATAACATTTCAACCTCCAACCTGGAGGCTAAATCCAAAGAGTTTTTAGAGGTTTTGAAAGAGCCACACTATGCATGGTTTGCTCAGTATATGGTGATGAAAAGGTCAATATGATGTTATGTATTTGAATGTTCTTGGTCATATATTTTTAGTTTGAAATTGTGCTTGATAAAAGAGATGAAAGAGCCTTGGCAATTCTTGGCCATTGATATTTCCTTTTGAAACTCTGCTTTAAAAAAGAGATGAAAGAGCCTTGGCGCTTCTTTGTCATTTATGCTTCCCTTTGAAACTATGCTTAATTGCTGGTTTCTTTTCTATTTTACTAATTTGTCCACATTTAATCTGCAGGGCTAGCATTGAACCCAATTTCCATGATTTGTACTTGAAATTCTTAGACAAGATTAATTCAAAAGCATTGCACAAGGAAGCCATCAAAGCTGCCTATGAGAACTGCAAGGTTGTAGTTTTATCTTGTTTGTGTCATTGACTGTTTGGTGTTTCGGCAAATTGGTTTAATTTTCAGACTAATCTATATCTTATTGGCTGGTGTTCTTAAGGTCCGAGCTCATTAAATCTATTTCAGAAGAATGATCTCTACTGAAAAATTTAGGGAGTTGGCTTGGGAAACTTACCATTGGTAGAAATCAAGCATTAAGAGCTCGAGAAATCGATCCAAAATTGTTAATTATTGAGGTTATTTTGACTTGCTCCTGGTTACACGAGAATAGTTGCCAATGCAGATGAGAATGATAGCTCAAGGACATGGGTTTATTAATCAAATCTATTGATTGATGGTCGATAAGATTTGAAGGGGTTGTATCCTGTTATGGCTTGGAAGAATGCTTTTTTTCTTCATTGTTATGTTTCAATAAATGTGTTTGTGTGTAACAGGTGCAAGAACTATGAATAGTTTTGGACATGCTCTCAATATTGAAACATTAGTTGCTGCAGCTGAAAGACAGGATACTCCAATTGAGGTGTGTCATGTACCCAAACCATTAACAAGGGGTTCACGTGGAAATGACAGATTCTAACCTTGGGTGCTTGCATTCTCCAAATGACAATTCAATAGCTGAAGAAAATAACTTGTGATCATTTAATATGTTTTCATTTTTGGTTTTTTCCTTTGTGAGATTTATGATAATGTAGATGTGATTGGTACTGACAGTGAACTATTGTCTATCCATGTGGAAATGCAGGAACCTGCCTCAGATGTTCAGGATAAGACAACTTTCTTGATCAATAACATTTCAACCTCCAACCTGGAGGCTAAATCCAAAGAGTTTTTAGAGGTTTTGAAAGAGCCACACTATGCATGGTTTGCTCAGTATATGGTGATGAAAAGGTCAATATGATGTTATGTGTTTGACTGTTCTTGGTCATATATTTTTAGTTTGAAACTGTGCTTGATAAAAGAGATGAAAGAGCCTTGGCACTTCTTGGCCATTGATATATCCTTTTGAAACTCTGCTTTAAAAAAGAGATGAAAGACCCTTGGCTCTTCTTTGTCATTTATGCTTCCCTTTGAAACTATGCTTAATTGCTGGTGTCTTTTATATTTTACTAATTTGTCCACATTTAATCTGCAGGGCTAGCATTGAACCCAATTTCCATGATTTTTACTTGAAATTCTTAGACAAGATTAATTCAAAAGCATTGCACAAGGAAGTCATCAAAGCTACCTATGAGAACTGCAAGGTTGTAGTTTTAGCTTGTTTATGTCATTGACTGTTTGGTGTTTCGGAAAATTGGTTTACTTTTCAGACTAATCTATATCTTATTGGTAGGTTCTCTTAAGGTCCGAGCTCATTAAATCTAGTTCAAAAGAACGATCTCTACTGAAAAATTTGGGGAGTTGGCTTGGGAAACTTTCTATTGGTAGAAATCAAGCATTAAGAGCTCGATAAATCGATCCAAAATTGTTAATTATTGAGGTTGTTTTGACTTGCTCCTGGTATTTTTTATTCCCTAGAAAGTAAGGTGGTACTTTGAGAGTTCTTATTTCATGAGAGTTCTATGGTCTTCCTTTTTTTATTCCCTAGAAAGTAAGGTGTTACTTTGAGAGTTCTTATTTCATGAGAGTTCTATGGTATTCCATTCCTCAGTGCTTTAATCTGTTGGGGGTTAATGTTACCAGGTTGGCTTGCTAATCCTTTCGAGTTCTCCAATAACTTTGATACAAGGGTTTCCACCTTCATGTACTGTCCCTCATCTTCTTCGTTTTCCACAGGAGGGAGCTAGACGAAGCGGATATCTAGACCCTGTGAGGACTTTATGCTTTCAGGACTGGAAAGCATCCATTTGCATGTAATGAACGCAACGGTGAATCCATGGTGTGCCGAGAGGCGCTGGGCGAACTCAGTGAATGGGATAAGATGGCCCATTCCTCCGCTGGGAAAAATGGCGACATGAGGCTTTCGGCTTCCCATTCTCATTGCACTTATCTTCACAGGACAACACTGCTGCAGCTATGCTTCATGACAGTTGCCTGCCATTAGCATTTAGCATGGATCCATGTTCGAGCGCATAAGGAGATAAAATTGCACCCTTACAGAACTCCGATAGGGAGAGTCTGTATGGATACGTTTGACAGGTATTTTTCTGATCTTATTTCTATGATTTTTATTGTTAAAATTTCAAAGGATTTAAACTTGTATACTGAATTTTTCTGATCTTATCAATAAACTTGTTTGTCTCAACTTAATTTTTTTCCTCTTTGACTTGCAAAAAAGGAATGTCATGCAATACCTGACTACGCCCTACCTCTTCTCTAAACAGGTCGATCTCCCCTTATAACAACTTGGAATCATTCCACTCAAATGGTCTCTATGAATGACACACAAGAGATACGAATCTATTTAGGCTATATGGCTTATTCCAGGGTTCTGGCCAATCTAACAAGGTTTTTTTTTCATTGTGGAAATGCTCTTTGAACTGGAATATGAGAAAAACAAGCATGACCAGGCTCCCCGTAGCAAGTTATTGTTGTAATAAATTTTGCATGCAGTAAATTGTGTCTATTATAAACCCTAATTTATAACAACAATCATTAAATTAAAAGTATCATGTATTTGGGATCTAATTGAGCATTTCTAGTACTATCTTAGCCCTCTACTACTTGGGGGCTTTCTTCAATCTGCAAACATGGGTTTCCTTGTCATGTTCCTCAAAGCCCTATGGTTTTCATGACTTGGCTGAGATTATTGACCTCATACATCCCAATAAATTTATCATACATCTCCTTTGACTTCTTCAGCTTGGACACATAGGTGATGAAATGGCCTCTAAGAGAGTCAATGATGAGATTTTTGGCCTTGATCTCACCTTTCTTGTACTTTTATATGACACTGGCATTGAAATTCTTAGGAGGTTCAGCTACTTGGCCCTGCACATATTCCATCACATCATTCTCTTCCAGGGTAAGATCCAATCTAGCCCTCCATGCCGCGAGGTATCATTCAATTTCTCTTCAACCTTGAAGTAGGATTAAGTCATCTTGCCAAGAAAGTTGATCACCAATCAACAAGAAAAATGTCTTAAAGGGGTGTTCTCTGGTCTCCAGTAGCTCCATGGTGTAGGTGACTAAATTTCTTTTGCAAAGGCTCTTCCAGCTTGTGACTTGCATGCACTAAAGCACCATTTTTCATTGGATCCACAAGAAAACTATATGGGCCCACCTTCTTGCACACATTTGGCCAAAACTCGACTATCTGTTTGGCTGCAATTTTTTATGATGACTCACTTTATCATCAATCTTGGCTACACAGCTAAGGTCTTCCTTGGTTGAAACTAAAAGAAGATTTTTTGTCAAGCGAAGAACATTTAAAGGTATCATCTGGCTGTAGAACATCATCCGATACCCTTTAGTATTGTAAGAACTTACCAAGGGGAACCATGCTTCCCTTTCCTAGTATCCATTTATAAAGATTGGAAACCAAATGATAGATTCTGAAAGTCCGAGCATAATTACCCCCTAGTCTATTTCAAATTTTCAACTTTCAAGTGCTCTTTGGCATCTTGATGTTATCAATTGTAAGTTAAAATTGCTAATATAGATGTTTTAGTATATCAGAGAAATGGGTCTGTCAACTATTGAATTATTGAAGGGATTAGTCACTAAGTACGATATAGGAATAAAATGTATATGTTCCTGCCAATTTGCAAGTTTTGGTTCCTTTTGTGGCAAAGATCTGTTAAGGCAATGTTTTACTTTTGACTTGCAACTGTAGGTGGGAAACCACTCAACTTTTACTTAAAATAACATGACACGTGTGAAAATATTATCAAGGATGCCAAATGTAAACACGAAAATATATTGCATGAAAGAGCCGTCGATTCCTTTCTATAGATGAAGTTCAGTTTTATATCCTGACTCCTTGCTTTGCTTTTATCATAAAAATATGTTGGAGACTTGGGCTCTAAATATCTACAGGATGCTTCTTTGCATATGAATGCATTGTACTCTTTTGAACATTTAAAAGTAGTACTCTCTGTGTGCACACTTCACATATGTTATTAGATGATATTTTTTGACATGAGTGGATAACTAGACAATGATTAAGAAAACATCACTTTTGATTGTTTTGAATTATTAAACTTCTACTATTTGAATTAAATTTTTTACTAACAGGGATGATAATGCTAAGAAAGCTAGGCAGCAAGACATTTTTGGTGCCAGCATCGATGAGATCATGGAGGCAGCAAGTTATGGATTAGGTTGCAAGGGGCGTAGAAAAGAGGTGTTAATTTCTATCTTTCATTCACACCTGGAAAAAAATTCAAGATGTTCAAGAATAAGAATAGTGTATAATGGTTAGATGAGTTGTCAAGCCTTTGGATAGTAAGCATGATACAAACACTAATTTATTTGGAGGTTGCAGTGACAAGTGGTCCTTAATTTTTTTGGCACATCTCTTGATATTTCCCTCCTTACTGTCTCGTGTGATAGTACAAGAAGAGGAGTCGTAGAAAGGGGGATGGGCCAAAGTTAAGTCCTGAAGTGACAAAGAAACTAGGTGATGCTAATCTTATTTATGCCACAAGTCGTTATGATGAGGTAAATATTCTCCTTGACTTTATTAATTCAACTCGCTTTGCTGTTTGGATTTTCTAGGTAAGACATTTGGATTTAGCATGTTCTTGCAAATGATACTTCTATTGATTAAAAAAATTAGCATAATACAAAGATATCTTCAGCCCTTGAAATATGGAGGGATTTATGGGGAAGTTCACACTCTGCGAATTGGATAAACTAGAGGACAACCTCCTACTTAAACTCCTAAACTGCAATTCCACAGTGTGAAAGAGCCAAAACAATGTTGACCCTACTATATAGAAATTAACCAAAATTGGGACTAAGTCCAATATCCATGAGTCCAGCATCATAAAAACCAAATTAAGCCCTTTAAGGGTGGTTAATTGTACTGCAAATAGCAGAGAAACTTGGTGGGCGGCATAGGATTTTTCTACATTGGTTGAATCATTACCTCACCCTGTCAACATCTCTCTACCTGTCTAACAAGGCTTTTTTTTCATTGTGGAAATGCTCTTTGAGCTGGAATATGAGAAAAACAAGCATGACCAGGCTCCCCGTAGCAACTTATTGTTGTCATAAATTTTGCATGTTGTAAATTGTGTCTATTATAAACCCTAATTTATAACAGCAATCATTAAATTAAAAGTATCATGGATTTGGGATCTAATTGAGCATTTCTAGTACTATCTTAGCCCTCTAGACTTAGCCATAGGTCCTTCGAATTTCTTCCCTCATCTAACTCGGAGCCCGACCTTATCAAATAATATCCTTGGAATTTGGTGTGTATTTAGTAGAATCCTTGAAAGGTATTTAGCCTAAGAATTCTCGGGTTACTTAATCTCCAAGATTTTCTGAGATAGCCTCCGTTGTGGGGACATCCATCCATAGAACAACAGAGGAGAAGCTACTAAGGTGAAAGTGGTGACTGATCCCTATGTTGACCTTGAGCTAGAGTACTTAGTGAAGCTTTGCACTAAGGTGTTACATTTTGCTGTAGCAAGCCCTGAAGAATCCTATTTTACCCTAAGTACTATCCTTGGAATGAGGGGAGTGCCTAGTGGGTTTCCCCAGGATATGTATTTCAAGGAAACAAACAAGAGAATATAAGCTCCCGTTTATATATCCTTCCACTTTTTGTTCTGCTGTTGTAATTATTGTATATATAAGATGCATTTTTCTATTAAAACCAAGCTGAGAGTAATTAAGATGTCTACACAAACAAATCCATTAACAAAACCAAGCAGAGAGTAATTGGTCACTTGCTTACATAGGGCACCCTAAGTGAGATAAACCCTCCTTAACATCATTGATACTAGTCATATGCAAATAGAAATCATAAAAGATTATGTTTAGACAAATAAACCAATACAATAAGAAGAGTAAAAGGAGACTATTTCGATATCATGGACTATAACATGGACTCCAAATGAATTTGAATCCCATCCTGTAGCCAACATACTCACAAAGTGATAAATAGGAACTAAGCTATTTTAAAACAACAAAAGGGAGGATCACTAACCTTCAACTTGCTTGTATTTAAAATCCCTTGGATAAGTAGGCACCAATGCATTTGCTACCAACAGGATATGAGTGATATTCAAACTCTTTTTGAGGTTGCTCCAACAGAACCAAGAAATAGTCCCCGCAAAACAAATAAAAGGTTACTTTTGTCCCATATATGCCCAAAGCTTGAAAGTGGTCTCTTAAAGAATTCCATTTTCAGTGTCCTTTTATTTCAACATTGACTTCCTTTCCAAATCAGAGACAACATACAATATGTAAAGTGTTGCTCATAACAAGGTCATGAAAAATGGCAAAAAATTTCACCCATAGTAGATTATTAAGACAGAGTAACAGACTTGGACAACTAAAAGAAATTCTTACTAAGCATTAAAATTTAAAAGTCATTAACTTCCATCACAATTTTCCTAATCAACTACAGTTTGAATGTGTTAAATTTTCTAATCCCGACAACCTGACTAATTATTTCCTGCCAGAATATTACGCAGATCTACTGAATTGAAAGCACAACTAAGATTTTATGATCTAAATGGATTTTACAAACCCGAAAAACTTATATCTTCAAAAGTTGATGCAAAGGTTTCCATGTCGAAGAGCTCATCGAGCGCTTTCCAACGATTCTTGAACGAAGTCAAACGGACGTCGTGTGAAATAGATGTTCTTCAATAGGTCTGCTAGATATATTCACTGTAAAATAAACTCAATACTGTTCCTCTCAAGACTTCTCTGTAATTTTATTCCAAAAACAGAGATCTGCAGGTCTGAATTTGTCTTCAAAACTGCCACTATAGATCCGAATTACAAGACTATTGCAAGGTCACATATTTCACCACAGGTCTGAATTAGAAGGGTCTGAGTTGCAGAGAAGAGTCTCAGGTCCGAGCTTCTGGAAAGGCAGAAGTTACAGGCCTGTTAGGGCCGAAATTTCAGGCTTTGATAGGGCCGAAATTTCAGGCCTGAATTCAGTTCCGAAAAAATTTATTTCCACAGGTGCAAATAGGTCTGCAAGAGATATATCCTTCTAGCCCAAAACATTGTAATTATGATCTCCCTTTTAATCTCCTTGGCCTCCTGTTTTATCTCTGAATTCTCACTGTATTTTTCACCGAAATTTTCTTTCCAAAATGATGAGCATGACTAGTTATTTATAGTTGTTTGTGTATGAATTGAATAGTTGTGTCTTTTGATTAAGGAGCCGACATACCGATTTGAGCCGACCTGTGCATCATTTTTGGCATTTATTTCAACCAATTTTAAGATCGATACAGGGGGGCAATTTTATGGTTAAGTCTAGGCCTCAGCGCTTGATAGGAACACCATACAATATAGCGGTACTTGTTGTATCTTCTGCTGTAGTGTAGACCTGTTTTAACACCTCCTTTGCTGAACACTTGATAGTTGTAGGGGATCAACAAAATTATGTTAGATCCCTCCTTTGTGGCTCAAAGACTCTTTTTTCATATAAAATTCTGCATGTCAAAGCCTCTCTGCTCCTTCACTTCCCACAGGACATTGTCAAAGCCTCTCAGCCCTATTGCATTCATTCAGATCACCAAACTACACATATGTTACCTAAAATAGTAGTGCTCTAGACCTCCACAAACAAACATACATATACAGAAAAAGAGAGATTTTATTCCTAAGTAGTGGTCATTATAGGGCTCTAGTTAGCTGGATAAAACATGCATGCAGAATAGAAAAGGCAAATTTTCACCATGGAGTGTGTTGTTGCCATCATTCTTAGGCAGCTGATATGTTTTCCCATTTAGTGTGAATTCTCCATCCTTGATACGATTGGGTACACGACCCACCAAGGCACCAAAGTAAGGTCTACTGGAGCTCATGTTCTGCATTAATAAACAATCTCATATTCCCCATGGTAACACATACATTTGAGATCCATTCCAATATGTGAGTAGAAACTGTAAATTTATCTTAAAATTATAGCATATGATGGCAGTACTAATTTCCAAAGGGAAATGCAAATACATACCATGTATGAGGCAATATTGTCATAGCCAAGAAGTACGTCTACTAGATGGCCTGAATGCATAAATACCAATACTTAATGAGCTAGCTCCCTCTGAGTAAATGATGGTAAAGCAGTTGAAGGGTAGGGTTTAGGGATGATTACCTTTAGCATCAAGGAGAGTGAGGGAGACGAGGGTAGCTCCCCAGTTGGTTAGATTTATATACAGATCGCCTCTGTGAAGTTGAAAGAAACTTGGGGCATTGATCTTTCTGTAGGGATGACCATAATGAGCCAACTTGCCTTTCCCTTCCAAATTTCTCGGATTCAATTCCCATTTGTGCCCTTGACTGCTAGCATGGAATTTGTAGAGGTGAATGAAAACCTGAATGCACCAAAAATTCAAGAGAATGGATGACACTTTCACCATCATCGATTGATTGACTGATCAAGGGATGGATGGATAAGCTAAAGCAAAACATTCAATGATATATATAGAGAGACTCACATAGTCAATACTAGACTAGGGTGTGTCTGTATGCCTTAAGATAAGGTCACGGTGTAAGACATAACATGGATTGTGTGCAACTATAGACAACCCATGCACTGTGGCTACCAAAAAATGTAATCTTTGGAATCTAAACTTGTTACATTTTTGAGTTTTTGTCTTATTACCCCAAATTTGTTTTTGGCCAAATCTTAATTTTGTTATTTAAAATGGAATTTTGAGTACATATATGGATTCAACACCTTGAAAAAACCCTAGAGAAGTACATTTTTGTTGTTTGTAGATTGAAGGACCTAAACTAATGCAACATGGTTTTGTGGATGCCATTTCTAAAGTTGGGCTGGCCAAATTCCTTTCTGACCTTTCTACCACCTATATAACCAAGTAATTTTCTATCACCTGTATAACCTTGCCTTTTTATAAAAAAAAGAGGTTCCTACACTCAAAGAATTGGCTTTTCCTAGCCATGGGGAAATTAGAATGTTGAAATTCTATAACCTTTTGGATGATTAGAAGATCCAATTTTGCCATTGCTAGCCTGAACTAAGTTCAAATTGTGGTTTTGGGTGTAAACTATTGGTCAGTTGAAACCCATTTATCAATTGCACTGTCTGAGTAAAGCCTAGATAATATCTAAGATGAGGAGGCTGGACCTATTTCAGGCTGTTGTACTCAAGCTAATGGTCAAACATAAGGTTATGCATATACATGTGGTTCAAGGTCTCCTTTTCCTCACATTATTCTCTATGAATTAAGGAATGTATGTTGCCAAGGAGGAACACCTGCTGGTCTAGGATCTGATACAACCAACAAGTTACTAGGAACACCCAACCGATTACTAGGATCTAATACATGCTTTAGATTGCTAGGATCTAGTCTAGGAACACCCAACAATGAGAGGTATATCCACAAACCACTCCAAGTAAGATATGAAAAGGGCTCTTGAAATGCCTCTGAATACCAAAGCACTCCAATGTTTATAATGACATATTGATGTCCAATTCAAATGCTACCTAAGGATTTCACAAAGGTTCTAGTGCCTTTGTTCAAGGGTTCATTGTATGTTTCCAAGGGTTTCAAAAAAAAAAACTTTCACTAGATATTAACAGCCCTTATGATATTTTTTACCACCACCATTTCTGCCACAAAATTTCTGTAAGGTGAAGACACATGAAGATTTAAATTGGTTCATGTTTGAAGGAAAGATGAACTGTTCTGATTGATGGGTATTTAGAGTTTTATTGTTGGCTATAATTTGCTTACAATGACCCTAGATGTAGTCACAAACAAGTAATAAAGATTATTGTTGTTCACAAGGCTGAAAAGTTGTCTAAAATCCCTCAAATTATCCCACAACAAGCTTCCCAAAAACCCCACATCATTGTTGGAAACATTTGTTGATTTCACCTTTATTTTTATACTTGTTTTCATGCTGCCCTATCTGTCCAAACATTGGTATCAGAGCCATAATAGTGCTGTCATTAACCCTAGTTCTATTTGTTGGTGAAAATTTACCACAGTTGGAGGTATCAACCATTGGAAAGACCAACACTATTGGGTTCTATAGAACCACCAATCAAAGGATATATCTACTATTGTATCTTCTGTTTAGGGCTCTTCACATGTTGCCATCAAATCTGCGGTCATTTTCTTCTATATATCATCTTCATATTGCCTCATAATCCTACAAGAGTATGTTACATGACCTCACATCCTCCTAGCAAAAGTTGATCTTATATGCCGAGTTATATTTATGCTTGGATGGTGATCTGTTTGCTTTGTTTGGAGACCATGGAGGATGACAAGATTATTGATGTCAAACTGTTCATGGAGGCTACCACCAAATACTGCAATAAGGGAGACTTTCCCATGATATTTTTGGAACCTTAAAACCATGTTAAAATTGTTTGAAACATGAGCCCTAAAACTAAAACAAATGCTACAACAAAATCACTATAATGTGATGGAAGTTCTATTATAGGACTTCTCTACTGCTGCTCATACGTTGTCTGAAATAATCAGGTTGAAATTTAGAACCTAACTATCGCTGGTCTAGTATGCAAAATCCAATTCTTGGCATGAGGCATATGATGAAGCCATTGGCTAGGTTACATGTTGGCAGTGTATGTTATGTTGATCTATTACTTTTTCTTTTGGTTAGAAACTGGGAACTTCACCACAACATCATACCAATATGTAAAATATGAATTAATTGTTGTGAGACAACTAGCATCTAGGATATTTGTTTCTATCCCATACTTTGCCATCAACATCTAAGTTGTATTGCCTGTGCATGTGTTGAATGGAGTAGCTATTGTGGCATCTTTATGATTGTCCGTGTCAAACATACTATTCTGACATGTCTTCTCTATGTGGGGAAGGTATTGCTACATTGTATTTGCTAAGGACGCATGTTCACCAAGACAAGTCAAATACTTCAAAATGTTGGATGTGTTTTGTATTATTGTTCTAGAACATATTCTCTTTGTCTTTGTTTTGTATTATTCTTCGAGAACATATTCTCTTTTTCTTTGTCTTTATTTCACACGTTGTTTTAGGATATTTGAGTTTTTTAGGTTATTTAGGTTTTTGGCCCTGAAATTAGTGATTGAAATGCCAAATAATCACTTTATAATTGTGGATTTGCTTGTCTATTTGAGTTATTTTACATAAGCAATCTTCATAAGTAGATCTTAAGTAGATATTCTACCCTTAGCTCTATTTCAAAGTGTTGTAAGAATTTCTGAGGACCTCTTATATTCCTTGACTCGAGGTGGTGGATTCCCCATCCTGCTGAGGCCTTTCTCTTTCATCTAGTCCTTCATTTTCCATTGAATCTGATTCAAGAGATTCTCCCACTAGATCTCTCTTGGGGGATTCTTGTGGTGGTAGTCCATGTATCATTTTTAAAAGTATAATTCTTCCCTTCACCTACTTTTCATAACTTCCATAACCATTAGGTAGGGACCTGCAATGTCGATGGTGTTTTGTTTGTTTAGTAAAATATTGTTGAGACTTTAATTTATTGAAAGTTGTAGAATTTACAATCTATGAAGTTTCAAGATATAATTTTTAAAAGTCTAATTCTTTAAAGGGTGCTAGCTCAATGGAAGAGCACCTGCTTTACAAGCAGGAGGTTGGTGGTTCGATTCCATCGTGCCTTGATATTCATATATAGGGAATGACGAAGATTAGTTTTTGGTGACAGATGCTCTTTTGACCATCACCAATGAGCTTATGGTGACATTTTTCGACCCTCAACAAAATATGAAATGGTGACGGTCAACGAACGCCACCATATATACGCATCAATAGTGACGACCATTAAAGGTCCGTCACCATAAATCGTTGTTGTTGATATGAAATGGTGAGGGTCACTGTTTGTCATTATAGTCATTATTTGTGATGGACCTTGATGTCACCAATGAGTTTATGGTGACGGTCAATGAACGTCGCCATATATATGCACTAATAGTGACGGCCATGAAAGGTCCATCACAAAAAATTGTTGTTGTTCATATGAAATGGTGACGGTCACTATCCGTCATTACAATCAATATTCGTGACGGACCTTGAATGTCACCACAACACATACTTTCGGCGACGCCACCTTCGGTGACGTTCAATTTTTTGGTGATGGAGGCTATTGTCCGTCACCATTGCCCATATGAAATGGTGACGGTCACTATCCGTCACTATAAATCATTATTGGTGACGGACCTTGAATGTCACCACAACACCTATACTTTTGGCGACGCCACTTTTGGTGATGTTTAGTTTTTGGTGACGAAGGCGCTTTTGACCGTCACCAATTGAGCTTATAAGTGACCATTTTCTAGCCCCTCACCAATGTGCTTTTTCTTGCCGGTGTTAAGACACAAGGCCTCACCTACATTTGATTGGAAAAGCAGGTATGTCACAGTACGCACAGCTTGGTGGCTTGGGATGAATAACTTTTTGCAGATTACATGATTATTTATAAAATACGAAAGCCATGATAACTACTTTCGGTGTTAAAGGAAAAGAATACATTTGATGGGAAGATGTGAAGAATGTCGGAAGGAATTTGAGAGGAGTGAGTTTGAGGTGGAGTGAGTTCGAGAGACTTTTCGAGAAGAAGTATCCATTTGAAAGATATTATGCAGTGATTAGGGCAGAATAAGTTCTATGAGTTTGAAGATGGGATCTATGACCAATGAGGAGTGTACTAAGAAAATTCTTGGAGTTGTTTGAGATATGTGCCTTATATTAAGGAGGGAGAAAGAAAAGATTCAAAGCTTCATCGGTGTTTCGTCGGTATCATTTCAAAGATAAGATTGATTTTGATGAGCAGCTAGATACGGCTGGAGGAAGCCATCGTTGAAAGTTGAAGCACTCTTATGAGAAATCCAAAGTGCAAGATTGAGTCTAAAGAAGATTAGAGAAAGGTAATGAGAATAATAAAGGAAAGTGGGCTAAGAAAGAGAGAGACAGCTCGGGATGCGGATGACAAGGAGAATGTGGTGATCATGGGACGAGGCGCTCAATGCGGTTGACGAGAGGACCGATTTCGGTTTCGAGCGCGAGAATAAGGGTGAGTGCGAGGAAGCACTGCATAGTGTTGGACTTGTGGCAAGGATCATTGCGAATTGTCCGCAAGCATCGAGAGAGGTGGAAGATGGTAGATTTACGGTGCTCGGAGGCTTAGATAGTTGGGGATGTTGGGAAGAGTATATCTCGGTTATACAACATTAGATAGTAAAGCGGGCTCCAATCATCAAACATCTATTATCAAGATGGAAGGTGATCTTTGTGATCAAGTTGTTTCTATTTCGATTGATGAAGCCCTGAGATCTAACTATAGTTATATCAATCTTTACCTAGTGGATAAAGTGTTATTTAAGTTAAAAAGTGCATGCATGAGTGCTTGGTTGGATTTGTAGTTGGCTTTAAGTACGATAAAGAGTTCATCATTGGGCAGATCTTGCTTTGCATTTGAGTTGAACAACATCGCTCTACATCAACTGGCATCTAAATGTGCTTTCGTTGGCGTCATACGATATGTTATTATGTATGGATTAGTTGTGCATTCTTGCATGACTAAGGTGAGTTTCTATGATAAGGCTATTGAGTGCTTGGATGATGTGGAGAGGAGAATCATTCAAGGTAAAAAGAAACCTACATACGGTGAGAATGATTACAACTATGCATAGAAAAGCACAATAAACGGAAAGGATGTGTGTATTGTTTCCGGTTCATGTTCTAGTGACAAAGAAGGATGCTTTAGGATCTGCGAAGTCTTGAAGAGTGTGTGTCTGGAGGCAATCCTTTTAGCGAACAAAAACGATACCTCTAGTCCTATGGGAGGATCTAGAAACTTCCACAAAAGACAACTACATGCTGACTCTTTCCTAGCTGCATATCACGAAAAATTCGAGGAGGATAGATCTCCTACCTATCTCTAATGCTAAATACCCTTGATGTTGACGCTTGACTCTTTGGATTCCAAGCTCACGATCTCCTTTTATTTGGTATAGATGAGGTTCACACGAAATATCAAGTGGTTACAACAAAACGATGCTAAGAATAACATTTTCTAATGCAAATGATGTATGAATCCAAGGAGGCATTACAATAAATGAGACAATAATTGACACATTTATGGAAATAAAAGCCTCTATTGCGCTATTAATAGATGACAAAGAACATTGTCAAATGCAATCAGATGTGCAGTTTTGGAAGCCTCCTTCAGGCGAGAATTCCAATTCCGAAAGCCTTAGCTTCAAACACCCTTTCCTCCCTTTGCGAAATGGGCAACAATTGGGCATAAGGCCAGGACTGAAAACCGGCTAACTAACTCTCTAATGCAGCAACACTCACTAACGACTGGTGGATAATAGGAGAGTCGATTTATAGGGAAGGAGAGGGAGTTGCGGAGTCCATGAAAAAGAGGGAGGTTCCGGCATCCTCAAGGGATGTATCCATGGAATTTCAGGATCTAGGGCAAGGAATGGAGGTCTGGATTTCCAATCTTCAGCTTGCTTTGGACTCATGTCATAGTTTTCGAGCTTTCTAGTAAGAAAGCTTCCTCCTGCATTTGGGAAAAACTCCCTTAAGAGGACTAGCGCGGTTTTGCACGATAAAGAGGATGCACTCGCGACGTGAGGCCTATATAATGTCCCAAGTTATCGGCATGGGGAAACTGGCATGAAAATTTCATCGGAGAAAGCTTGCAAATAAAGGGATTTTGGCAAGTTATCTGCATAGTTATTTCACGCAAATGAGTTTTTATTTCCACTTCTTGAGGGTATAATTCTTACGAGTACTGCACAGCATGTTTCATGGTGAATAAATTATTTATGACAACTTTCATCACTTTGTGACAATTGTGGCATTGGTGTGCACAAAGTACATGACAATTTAGGATATGAGACTAGGAGTGTGACAAAATATTGTGCCATACGAGATGCCCCCTAAAGCATGAAGTCGAGAATGATAAGTAGATGGTTGAAATGCTTTACAAAGAAAAGGCAGGGACTTATAAAATCACCTTGACGTGACACATGCAAATAAAAAATAATATAATATATCGAGCATATATAGATGTAATTGTGCCTTGAAGTGTAAAGCGTACGACAATTCATGGATCCACGACATCGATGCGGCATTCGAATAGAAAGGATCATGTTCACAATCATGAATACATGGATCCATGACATGGATGCAACCATCCAACTATAAAGGATGAGTGGATGCCCAATAACTCCCACCGCCTACCCCGATTTGCTCAAATGAAACCAAAGGGTGATTCACCTTTGTCTCGATCCAACCAAAAATGGGAGCTCTCACCACATGCGAATAAATGGGTTGAGGGCGAACAGCAAGGCTAGAAACCACCTTATTATTGGCCAATGATGTAGAATTCTTATTGAGCCACGAGAGAAACCACCAGCAATGACGACAATGGCTCTCAAGGTACTTTACATCATAATCCTGACAAGTGTGAACAATGTAGGCAATGAATTCGAAACGGTTGCACAATCGTTACGATCGAAGGCTAGTGACATGAACCTGACGCGAATGCAGATACGAGCACTGCCATTAGAGATATGCAAGATTCAAGGTGCGAAAAGGGAGTTTGTATATCATCTTCTTGGATAATGATATGGAGTCGACGAAGTGATACTGTCGAGAGAAGGAGGGCCATAATTTTTCACATCATCGACATAAAACATGGGATTTTGCAGAAGTTAAAAAAGAGTGAAATTTCAGGGATTCTTGCGGAGAAAAACCAAATGGAGCTATTCGTGGTCTAAATTTGTAGGTGTACTTATCTTGAACATATCAGTATGACGCTTCCGTATGGTTTGTGACACTTTGACTCAAAAATAGGATCATAGGTCGTGGTGACAATATGTAATCAAGTGAGGAGAGCAAAATGTATTTCCAAATACCTAGTAAAGACAAGTGACAATGTGAGGATGTACTTCCAAAACTCGAGCACAAAGATACGAGTGAGTGTCATGTTCAAGAGAAACATATTGCCTTTCACACAAAATACGGGATATATGTTTCCTTCCCATTTTTCCCCGCTATTTCTAGTGGTACCTCTGCATGATTTCAATATTGAAGAGGATACCATATGCTTGTCGTATAATTTCATCCTTGAGATAAATCCATCTTAGTATCTTTAACGGGGCCTAGGAAGGAGTAAGCTGGAGTCTCATCATAGAAGCTGACAATTCCTTCATTGTTTTAGTTTCTACGAGTTCGACCTGGGGGTAACTCAACATATTTTTCATGTTTAGAGAGTTTGAAAAGAGGGTGGAAAAGAAAACTCCGGATGTCACTTTTCGTAAAATAGTCTCTTGAATCCGAAAATGTAGAAAAAAATATTCACGAGAACCTCTCTGACCATGTTTGGACAGGTAATTTCCTTTAGCCTTTAACTAAGTCTATCTAAAGTTCATTAAAGGGTTAAACTTGTGCTCGAGTAGATGTATCTTTTCATTGGCTACCATGAGCTCGAAAGGACAAGTTTCTTGACAATATTTTCTATATTTTGGGATTTTGAAAAAAGTTGAAGAGGACTCCTCCTCGAGGAGCGAGTGAGTATTAAAGGTATGGCCAGTGGTTCGGTGATGGGCGATGCCTGTAAGCATGTATGGGGTTCAGAGGTTGGCCTACAAAACAACCAAGTGAGAGCGCATGCGATGGGCCAAGTAGACGATGACGATGGAATAGAGAGAACAGGCTCATATGGCGGAAAGAGGCACATAAACTTGGCGGGTCACGAGAGGTGTATAGGAATGGTTTCAATTTTTACACAAGCTTGAAATGCTGGGAAACTATGCTTTATAATCCTTGAAAGGCTGGTTTCATTTTTACATAAAAGCTTGAGAGCGGAGAAAAAATTATGCTTGAGAAGTGGTTTCATTTTTACACAAACTTGAAACGGAGACAAGCTATGTGCAGAATGAGTTTGCACGCATCATAATGATTCAGTTGCAGTGCAGCTCCCAAGCTTCATCTCATTCACCTAAGTAGACTACTAGTTACTAACGAGGTGGATGGAATGAAGGTTCATTTACGAGATCAAGTGAAAGACTCGGCGCGGCAATTTACGAGATCTAATCAAAGGACTTCAGAATGAAAGGAGATTTGTTTCATTTTTAAGAAACTGGCGTGCAAGGGAAAAGAACTATGCTCACTGGGGCGTATTTAATTTTTAACGAGGTTGATGTGGTAAAGAGAATTATCCTCATAGGAGCCTGTTTTCATTTTTAACGAGGTTGACTCGGTAAAAGAACTATCTCCTTTGCATGACAGCACCTTGTTTCATTTTTTAACGAAGCTTGACACAGTCAAAAGGAACTCTTCTTTGACTCTTTTGTTTCATTTTTTAATGAGACTTGACACAAGACAAGGAACTATGCTCTCACACCTTGTTTCATGCTAGAGATTGACACAAGAAAAGGAGACTATAATGCGGGAATTTGATCATGGCCCATAGAGGTCAAAGGCTTCCAAAGATGTCATCCGCCAGATGAGGAGAACAACACTCTACAAAGGGATACATATCAAGGTATCTAATGGAAAAGATTCAAGATCTAATTCCCCCGATACATGATGCACTATATCCTTGACTATATCGTCATACGCACTGTTGTTTGGTCAATTTAGTGTGTCCTAAATTGCTGCATTTAATTGTCGAAATCGGGAATCGTGGTAGGTGATGAAGTGCGGCCGCACTATATGTGCAAAGATAACCTCTTTCTTAACTCGTCGTTTGTGGTCTTTCTAAGAGTACAAATGGAAAATTCTAAAAGTAGTGAAAAAACATGACTTGGTTATATTTATTCAAGGAAATGCATTAGCATCCCCTATAATGATTTACCAACCTCGAAACTTTAAAAGCAAATTGAAAGTACAGCGACATGCTTAAAAGAAAAGTAAAAGTGTCTGTAAAATGAAAAGCTGCGCTAATCTAATGAATCAAAAACAAAGAAAACTAGTGAACATGAAAACTAAACTATTCCTGCCCTCATGGCGAACACAAAAGTAACTACGCTTATGGAAATTCAAAGGGTGCAATGAAATAAATCTAAATGGGAGGATTACATCAATTCATTTTCGACCCTTCATCATTAGACCGGCTATGACTTACTTGGAAGTAATCATAAACAACTTTATGCTTGATTATTTAATTTGCGAAAAGTAGACTAATAACCTAAACCATACATACATAATTCAATCACTAACATCGATCCATTTACTTCGGTAGCTTTCGGAGGAAACAGCCCAGAAGATGTCACGCATGATTTAATATACCTAAATTTGCGAGAAAAGGAACTAATACTAAAGCTACACATTTCATCATCGCGGCCCCTCACCATCGATTCATTTCGTGGCTTTCGAAATGCTTGAAAGACGCCATGACGTAAACTTATTATATCTATTAATTTTCTTGAGAAAGGAAACTTAATACTAAACTACACATTTCATCATGCGGCCTCACCATCGGTCCGAGTGTGGCTTTCGGAGAATAGCCGAAGACAACTATGAGTAACTTACTGTGATTTAAATCTGACTACGGAATCAGATAAACAAGCTAGGAAAATGAGACAAAGCAAAGGCGAAGTTAAACAAATGCTATGAAAAGGCTTCAGCAAATAGCGACGAGATAAATGTCGATCTCATATCTCAACATTAGCTAAAAAATACTAGCATGAAAATGCGTACGTCTACACTAAAACTGCACAAGAAAAGGCTGGTAGTTGATTTAACAATCATAAAAACATGAAAAGACAAGAATGCAATGAAATTTATAGAAATGTATGAACGAAAATGCAAAGCAACTATGAAATATGAACATGTAATGGATTAATAATACAATGACTTTTAAAAAGAAAGTGAAATGAAATATATATACATTAATACAGAGACCTAAACGGTACGGCGAGGGCCCCTCTGCCACGGCTGTGCACGATCCTCAACACAGAAATTAAATTGACGGTCTTTTCACATTAAGAAGCAGTTCATTACGGAGGCGGTGGCCATTGCGGCTCAAGGCGGCGTAATCTCTTTCCATAACGAGTACGCGCGTATCCTCTAATCAATTAACAACTCTCCTTGACTGCGAGTCAACTAACAACTAACTCTCGACGATGCGTACGCAAACGCTCATTTATAGAAACAATAAAATGTAAAGCTGTCTCCTGAAGTTTGCATGATGGCGAGCGGCCACGTAGGCCACCTAGGGCCACCAGGATGCGAGTATGTGCCATGCGAAAACAGGATCTATGGAAGGTGGGCGCTTTGAATTCAACTCTCGGAGAACTTTGCACGGATGTCCAATTAACCTCCATGAGCTTGGAAACGATGCGTACTGGATGTTTGTATGCACTGGCTGAGTCCGGCGAGGCATAGAACTCCATAGTTGACTTCCCACGTGGATGGCTTTGCAGCCACGCGGCTTCCTTTGGCCAATTTACTTGAACCAATAAGGACACGAACCATGTCCTCGTCATTCCTAACTTTGCCCATGTGGCTGCGTTTCCTTCAGTGGACACCTTGGCCTGCAAATTTCCACAAAAATAGGCTGCGGAAAGTTGCGGCGGTGCACGGAAAGTGACACTGTTTCGCTCGTTTCGTATGAAACTAAAAATCTAAAATCAGCATAGAAAACACAAAAACATAATTAAAAACCATGTTATAGATACCTTTTGCACGTGATCAACGTGACAATTTTGGAGAGTTTGGAGGTGAGTGAAAAAAGATCTTTGGAAAAGTGTATGGAAAAAGAGGCAGATCAGAGGACTCAACATACAACGTGGAAAGTGTTGCATGTCCTCATGCAGCCAAAATTTTGACACTCTTTGTTCGATTCATGGTGACCTTGATACTCGGCTTGCACGTCTAACCCCCTTCTCTTCTTCTTTGATACTATGTCCGATTACCGGGTTTCTTCATAGAGGGCTCTCGAATTTGATATTCACAGAGTGCTCTTGCTCAATTTTTGGCATTTCCTTTTTAGCTTCTTATTCTTCTTTTGCCAAACGCCAAATGCTACAACATAGTGTTGTCATGGATAATATTGTCCGGTTTCTTGCTCTTTGAGGTGTTTCATTTCATTTTTGATGTCACCACAGTTCAAAGCTCGAAAGCTCAAAAATCTTCGTTTTAATGGTGAACCAAATCATCTTGCAATGTGATGAGGCTGAATAAGAAGAGGTGCTCGGGCACATGTGTGCCTTCTCAAAGGATTCTATAATAATCATACACCTCCTGTCGTTTGGGGTCTACTTCAGTGACATCTTTTTCATTTGGTGCATGCCCTCAGAAATGCTGCGAGGAAGGAGTATGTTCAAAAATTTGGGTGGGAGAACTTTCATCGATATTTTGCTTTGAGAATAAGATGGAGTACGCTCATTGTGCGATTGGGAGTGAAGAGAGTCGGGTTCACTAGCGGCCCAGTGAAATGGACTATGGTCGGTTGGAAGCATTTGATCGAGATGTCTCCTCACCCAAATCAATGAAATGAGGGACCTTTAATTTGTGTTTTTCTGGGTCCCTTAAACTTTCTTGCTTCTCACTCACGTCTGTGGACCAGCTTTCCTTCTGCCTTTTGTCCTTGTTTCTGTTTTTTGCCTTCTTGGATAGAGATGGCAGTGTTTTGAAGAAAAGATTAATCTTTCGAGATAGAATTTGGTGATCTTCTTCTTCATAAGAAGGAGTTTTATGGACGAGCCTCAATAATTTTCTTTCCCTTTTTGGTATCATTGGCAGCTGTAGTTTTTGATTTCCTTCTTCTTCCTTTTTACCAATCTCTCTTCCCTATCATTTTTCTTCATAGTAATAGTAGAAGTATCTTGGATTTCATGCATCTTTGTTCTTTTCCTTCTACTTCTTTTTCTTTGACTCTTTCACTTCACAAGAAATTTCTACGTGTAGGAGGCGACTTGGGTTTCAACATCCATTTTCTTTCATCCTACTCCTTCTAAATTGGATTACCTTCGGGAATTTCTGCAGTTCTTCAAAAGTTTCTAACTAGAAATTGTTCCCATGTATCTTTTCTTTCTTTTAACTCACTTTTCAATTAGAATTTTTATAAACCCATGATGATATAAATGAGGGCTCTACATCTCTAGGTGTTTTTGCCACGATGTTGGCCATTTTCTTCCAAAAGTCTATTGAATAGGAAATAAGGAAAGATTGAGAGATTTGGTTTTCTGAAAATTCATCGAGCAGCCTAGTATGATGCATGCACTTGGAGCCAAAACGGCCTTCACATGTGATAAATTTCTGAACAATACAGCTGAGATAAAGTGGCCCATTCATCTTTTATTGCATGCACGAGGATTCCTCTTTTTGAAAAGCGGTGATATCCATACCTTGATTTAGGAGGATTGTTCTCCACGCCTCATCAACCGATACTTTTGTTTTTGAGACCAACGTTCTCCTTCACGAAGAAAGCTCTGCGCTGCTCCTGCTATTGATGCTTCATTGACGACTAAACTTGAGTGTCTCACGCACAGCTTCCGAGCCATCAAATGATCCTTGCGATCGCTTTGGTAACCTCTCTCTGTGGTAAACTTTCTGAATTTCTGAATAAACGCGGCCATTTAGCTTTCCTCAAACATCTCTTTTTGCTTGTGCAAATCCCTCTATAAATTTACGTCCTTCGGCTCTTTGCCCTATAATAATTTTCCCCATTTTGCTTCTGCGTAACCGCTGCAGGCTTGCCCTTTGTGAGTTTAGCGAGAGATGGAACGATGGAATACACGGAATCTAGCACAATACTTTGTGTGGGATGTTATCACAAAAGCGGAAATGAAAGCGCCATAGCAGACGAGATGGAATAAGGCTTGTGGGTGGATATCCCAGGGAATGAGAGGTGAGGCAAAAGGAACGGAATGGAATGAGAAGCAGGGAGTGAGAATGAGATAGAGGTGTTTTGTAAACACGGCCAGAGACACGACAAAGGAGGTTAACAAAAGTATAGTGCATTCGTACGCATTTTGAATTTTGGTGGGTACACGTGTCACATAAATATGAACACGTTTCAATCGATGATTATGAAGTTATGCGGCTGTAGAGTCCTTTGTCAACTCAAATACGTATCGTATCTACGGTGGGATATTTGAACATGAGTGAGAGTCGAGATTTCAATGATGGAAACTCGGTTTGTGAATAAATGCTGAGGGATAACATGGAGTATCGTGAAGGTCCACGGAGTGCATTATAATCATTGCGCGTTATGGGTAGAGCTCATAGATTTAAAAATTACATAAAAATGTGTTTATTCGATACTCTTTGAAAGTAAACTTTATTCATACCTTTGGAATCCTTGCTTTTGCCTTGGTCTTCACAAATGAGTTGATCTTCATTGGTGTCTTGAATGTCCCCATTGATCACTACTATCACTGCATTTTGTTCATAATTTATGAAAATAACAACTAAGCATACATTCTTTTTGAAATCGAGTAGTAGTAGGCTACGGAATGCAGCTTCGGTTTCTGAAAGCTGAGTCGATGCGGAGGCTTGGTCATCGGTGTCGTGAGAGCGGCTACAGCTATTGCTTGGGCTGGAATAGAAATGAACAAATGACAAATGACCGAGGAATGGAAATGGCCATGTAAAAGATTTTTATTGATGGAATGAATGAAATGAAAGTGGAGATGAAAGATGGAGTGGGTGGTGAGATGAAGAAATGAAATGAAAGACGATGGGAAAAATATGAGAGTGGCGAGGTGTCCACGATTTTCACTCCATATTTTTACGTATACAAAACTTCTGTCAAATCAATGAGTGGTTTTCGAGGGTATACCATATTCTCTCTCTAAAACTTGAAAAACAAAAAGCCGAGACTTTGGTGAAGAAGGGTGCTAATGCCCGGCCTAATTGCGCAAACTTTCTTGAAAGCAAACTTGACAAAATCCTCTTTAGAAAGTGGCTTATGATAAACTTTCAATCTCATGGCCATTCACAATAAGAGGAGTTTGAAACTCATCAATGGTCTTGATTCTTACCGCTCCATTGTTAAAGATCTTGTCAATCTCATATGGCCCAAGCCAATGAGTCCGAAATTTTCCTTGAAAAATCTTTAAACTTGGAGTCAAATAACAATGCCCAATCTCCCTTCTTGGAAACTTCTTCTCTTTGATGTACTTTGTCATGCCATTTAGTCTCTTTGATATTGAACTAGATCAGTTCTTAAAATTGCCTCTTGTCTCGATCTCATCTAGCTCGTTCAATCGCTCCATTCTATGCTTTTGGGCTTCGAGTAGATCCATCCCCAACTAGCGCTATCTTGAAGGTCTTGACTTGGAACTCAATGGGGAGATCAAGACTTCTTTCCCATAAACAAGTTCATAAGGAGAATGTCCTGTTGTATTCCTCCATGTAGATTCCGCAGGCCCACAAGGCTCTAGAAGCCTTCTCGCCCAATCTCTTCTATGTAGATGAACAGTTTTGGTGATGATACTTTCAAGAACTTTGTTTGGTGGACTCCACTTGACCATTTTGCTTGCGGATGGTAAGGAGTAGATCTTTTACGCGTAACTTGATTTTGTATTCTTCCATCAGCTTCTCCACCAAAGTTTGATGTGAATTGGCTCCCTCCGATCCGTCACAATTTCTCTTGGAACACCAAAGCGAGTAAAAAGTATCCTCATAAAGAAAATGAACAAATGAATTTTCGACGAGCAGTATACTAATTCGTTTGGCTTCTACCCATTTAGTAACATAATCAAGTACAAACCAATATATACTTCTTTTAGCTTAGATGGTGGATTAATTGGTCCTATGAAATCTAAAGCCCATTTTTCAAAGGGTTCGATGAGTACTGTGTTGCAATGGCATTTCATTTGAAAGGGTAGGTTTCCCTACTCTTTGGCGACTGTCACACCTTTTGACATATTGTTTTGCATCTTTGAAGAGGGAAGGCCAATAATATCCCAAGGAGAGGATTTTATAGGCCGTCCTTTGTCCGCAAAGTGTCCGCCGCATGGTTCATCATGACATGCCTTAAGGATATCGGGCATCTCATCTTCCCCGACACATCTTCCGATCACAAGATCCGGCCCCGTTTTAAAAGCAATTCGTTAGAAATCCATGAATATCTTGAACTCTCCCCGAATAATTTTTCGTTTTTCTCACTTGGAAATAAATGTGAAGGTAGTTTCCACTTTAACCAAATAGTTAGCAATATATGCATACCAAGGGGTCTTAATAGTTACCGCAAACAAAGTATTCATCGGAAACTTATCCTCTACGAGAGAATCTTCTTTAGTATTTCTGAATCCTGGACAAGAAATCGACTCATCGTATTTTGTTTCTGGTCTATCCAACACGATAATATTGAATTCTTGCAAAAAGTAAGAGCCATCTTGTCACTCTGCCATTAGTAACGAGGTTTGTTCATTAAATATCTAGTTTGCAGAATGAGTCGGTATGAATAAAAGTTTCATAGCGTGTTATATAGTGTCTAAACTTATTGATTGCATGAACAACAACTAAAAACTCTTTTTCGACTCACGAGTATAGTTCAACTGCGCGGGAGTCAAATTTTTCATTGGTATAATAAATGGCATAAGGAACTAAATACTTTTTGACCCAACACAGCTCCCAGAAGTCATATCACAGCTATCGCAGAAATATGGAAAGGGAAGTTTCCAATTTGGTCCTCTCAAGATAGGTGCTTCGAGATATTCTTGTTTTCAAAGTTTCAAAGGCCGATTGACAATCGGGATCCCATTTAAATTCACGAGTCTTTTGTAAGCAATTTGAAGAGTGGAGATGCTATTTTAGTGAAGTTTTTCTATAAATCTTCTATAGTAACCAAGTAAATCCTAGAAAACTTCTAACATCTCTTTGACAATTTGGAATAGGTAACTTGGAGATGACTTCAACTTTTGATCTATCAACCTTAATCCCATCTCCGAAAATATGATGTCCCAAAACAATCCCTTCGAGTAAACATCATAAAGCATTTTTCATGGCTTAATGAAAGGTTTGTTTTCTTTACATCTTATAAGAACTTTTTCCAAATTTTCTAATGCCTCTTCAAATGAATTACCATAAGCTCGTAAAATCATCCATATAAACCTCTACACAATCATGGATTAGATCGATAAAATTCCTAGTATTGCTCTTTGGAATGTTCGTAGGTGCATTACATAACCCAAAAGGAAGCACTCGGTAGGCAAAAAGTTCCCCATGGACAGAAGTAAATGTGGTCTTATCTTGATCTTCAAAGATGCTACCCGAATTTGATTATAGCCACTAAAACCATCCAAAAATGAAAAGTACTTTTTACCTCGCTAATGTATCTAACTACCCGATCGATAAAAGGCAAAGGAAAGTGATCCTTCAAAGTTGCTTTGTTCAACTCTCTGTAATCAATGCATACCCTCCATTTACCATTCTTTTTAGGTACTATAACCAAAGGAGAAACCCATCGGCTATCCGAAATTGGATAAATGAAGTTTACATTGAGTAGTTTTTGGAGCTCTTCTTTCACTATCTCCCTAAGATTTGGATTCATCCTTCTTTGAGGTTGTATCGATTGGTCTACATGTTTTTCCTCAATATAGATATGATGGATGCAAGTCTTAGGATCAATACCCTTTCATGTCAGATGATACTCCCATGCAAAATGCGGTAGAATGTTTTTGCAAGATTTTGATTAGTTCTTCTTGTTGTGACTTTCTCCAGATGTTTGTTGATATTCAATGTCTTTTGCTGGAAAAATCTCAATAGTAGAACTACCAAACTCTTCCATAGAGTAGAGAGACATTTGTCTTGATGATAAATATTCTATGTCGATTCCAAATCTGAAATTGTGTGGGGTCATATTCTGAAGTTATCTCAAAATTTTCTAATGTGTTCGAGAATTTGACTATCCTCACTAATTTCGAAAATGGTAAAAGACGAGGTTGTATAGTGTTCTCATCATCGACCCATTCATTGTCTCCTATTTCAGTGATTGCTCTTGCAGGAGGATACAAATTGAATTTCTTTGATCGAATTACCATTAGAAATGTACATGTCCCCAGATCTACAACTAATAAAAGCATCGAGTTGTAGCTAACCAAAGGTCTTCCTAAGATAATTGGATGTCCTCCTAGATTACTCTTTGGGAGTCAAAATCATAAAAGTCTACTTGGGATATTCCCAAGAATCTAAGGAGATCTGAAATATCTTCTAATACACCATCCGGTTTAATAATCGATCGATCTGCAAGTTGCAATAAAGTAGGTGTAAAAAAGAAGGTTAGGAAGTTTTAAGCTGTTCCATAGTATTTGTCTACTCATAATGTTGATAGCAGCTCCCTAAGTCAATCAATGTGTTTGGAATTTCTATCCCATTTATATGTGTCTTGACAATTGGACTTCCCAGATCTACATATTTACGCATGGCAATTTTTCCCATCATAATGTCCGCAATTTTTTCCTACCAGATTGGATTCTTCTTGTGTCTCTTTAGCTTTCTTCTCGGTCTTTTGAAACTCAACTCCTTTATGGTTTTTGCTAGAATAGGAATTTCTCGAATGGCTTGTAGCAATGGAATCTTGATACAAACATTCTTTCAACTCATCTAGAAAATCATAGTTAGGCAACAAGATTTGTTTTTCCACCCCCTTATCAATTTGTAGTCTTTCCCGAGGAAAAAGGAGGTGTAGATAAAGATGCTGGTTGCTCAACTATAGGAGTTTGTGGGATGTTAGCTTTTTCTTTTTCTTTTTGAATGTTTTGAGTTTTTGAAGAGATTCTTCCTCAGAACCCTTATTGACTTGAAGAGAGTCCTCCTCAGAGGTATCTTTGCTCTTGAATCGTCTATAGAAGGTTTTTCTAAAACTCTACCGGATACTGAGTTGTACATCGTTGAGAGGAACAATCATATAGGTAGGAAATTGTTGTCCTTCTACCATATAAGTAGTTTGAGGATTCTTATTGTTAGGATTTGGCAATGGCTGAAAGTCTGGAAGTTGATTTGTCTTTTCGTTGGTATGGGAAGCATGAGTTGAGGATTTGTATTTTGTTGAGAAGGTTGTTGTTGTGGAAATGGCAATGAAAGTTGTTGTGGATTTTGGGCTTGGAAATTGTAGAGCTTGTTGATTTTGAAAAGATGGAGGATATTGATAAAATTGAGCAAATCTCCCATAAGGATTTTTGCATCCCTTGTACCCATGGCTGATATGAATTTTGATGTTGGGGCCAAGGTTGTTGCCAAGGAGTCCAATTTGGTGGGGTTTGAAGATTCATAGGGTTATTAAACCCTTGAGATTTTGTTTGTCCCCGCCAAGGTCTCCTTGCGACAAAACAAAGAGAGATTCTATTGAATTTGGGATCTTCTTGAAAGACTTGACTTTGAGTCCGGGGATTGAAGGACAATCCTTGATCTCATGATTTTCCGAGCAAATCATACATGTTTCTACAACTTTTGCATCCAAGGGACATTCCCTTAAAGCATGTTTCTTTCTACATTTCGGACAAAAGATGGCTAGAGCGTCCGTTTCTGCTTTCTCGCTTGTTTTGGATTTTAAGGGTGTCTAGTTGTTCACTAAGGCTCCCTAAGATATCAGTTTTAAACTCATCAAGCATATTACCAATCTCTTCCCTACTTACCGATCCAGCTTGCAGATTTGTTAGCCCTAATAAGAGAAGAATGCCTAGGCCCTTTTCCCGGTTTTTAGATCTTCCCCTTGAGAGATTGGATACATAGTTTGCGTTATGTCACGAAATGGGAGTTGAGAAATGTCTCCTTTCCCCCATCATGTTTAAAATGTCTATCCATTCATCTCTAATGGCTTTTAATAGGAGGGCTTTCAAGGTTTCATTATCTAAGTTGTTCATCTTTGCTCTTTTTCAAGTTGTATTGAAATCTTTCAATTAGGTCTTCCAAATTTTCATCTTCTTTTTGCATCATTTTGAATACCTCATCCTTGTGATTGGTGGGCATACAATAGTCCAAGTATCTATCCAAAAATGTTTTGTTTCATATCATTCCAAGTCCTGATAGATTGAGTGACTAATCCCATGAACCATTTCAAAACGGACTCTCCTTCAATGTTGAAGGAAAACGAGTTTGAGTTTTTGAGAGTCTTCCATATAGTCATAAGTTCGGCACACTACTTCAAACTCAAAGTAAATGTTTCGAGATCCTCACTTCGTAATCCATAAAAGTTAGGGAAGGACGAGATGGTGAGATATTTTTCATTGTTGCATGAGTTTCCTCATCAACTATAGGGAATCCAAGACAAATTGTCTCCTTCATTTCTACCGTTATTTCCTTCACCATTGTTATCTCCATTATCTCCTCCTCTACCTCTACCTCCACCTCCAAATCCATTTATTACTTTCCTCTCTGCCATGATAGTTTTCTTTAGAGTCCTTATAGTCCTCTCAGTTCTTCTACCAAGGGAAGGATGAGAGAAAGTTTCTTTGTTTTCTAAGTGGGTTTTAGTAGGTGGTATAGGAGAATCCTCTAATTTCAGCTGCTTCCTTTGACTTCCAAAAATCTTAAAGGCTAGGGGTAGATGGTGGTGAGATACTGGTCTATGCCTTCGAAGAAGATGGAGTTGTGAAAATCGAACTCTTGGCTTTAGCTATAAACCTTCCCCTAGAATCTCTTGCTCTATGCATGTCATTTTTTTATTCTTTTTTTAGTTGGGCTAATAATTCTCTTCTACGATCTTCCGAGATCACACTAGGTGCTGAAGAGAGCATACTTAAGAAATTACTAAACCAATAATTCTCTTTTACGGTCCTCCGAGATCACACTAGGTGCAAAGAGAGCATACTTCAAGAAGTTATCAGAGTTTTCCCTTCTTTTATGATTTTGTGTTTTTTTAAGAAATTGGCTACCTAGTTACACTTCACGACAACAGCTCAAAATGTTTGGTCAATTTAGTGTGTCCCTAAAGTGCTTGCATTTAATTGATCAATCCGGGATATCGTAAGGGTCGATGAAGTGCGGCGCACTATATGTGCAAGATAACCTCTCTCTTAACTTTTTGTCGTTTGTGGTCTTTCTCTAAGTAAAATGGAAATTCTAAAAGTGAAAAACAAGCTTGGTTATATTTATTCAAGAAGTGATATCCCCTATAATGATTTACCAACCTCGAAACTTTCAGCAAATTGAAATTACAATGACAAAAGAAAGTAAAAGTATCTTCAGCTGAAATGAAAAGTGCTTGCTAATCTAATGAATCAAAACAAGAAACTAGTGAACATGAAAACTAAACTATTCTTCATGGCAGTCGAACACAAAAGAAACTACGCTTATGGAAATTCAAAATTGCAATGAAAATAAATCTAAATCAGATTACATCAATTCATATTTCGACCCTTCATCATTAGACCGGTTATGACTTGCGGAAGTAATCATAAACACCTTGTGTAATCGATTATTTAATTTCGAGAAAGTAAACTAATACTAAACCATACATACATAATTCAATCCCTCGCCATCGGTCCAGCGCTATGGCTTTCGGAAACATGTTGAAAGATATCATACATGATTTAATATATCTAAATTTACAGAAAAAGGAACTAATACTAAACTACACATTTCATCATGCGACCTCACCATCGGTCCATGGCTGATGGGCTTTCGGAGATAGCGAAACGCTATGAGCGACTTAATATATCTAATTTTGCGAAAGAAACTAATGCTAAACTACATTTCATCATGCGGCCCCTCACCATCGGTCCGAGTTGTGGCTTTCGGAGGTAGCAGAAGACACTATGAGTAGCTTAATATATTTAAATTTAACTATTTGAATCGGATAAACAAAGCGAAATGAACAAAGCAAGGCGAAGTTAAACAAATGCTATGAAAAAGCAGCGACGGAGAATAATGTCGGTCTCATATCATTAGCTAAAATACTATGAAAAATGCCCACATTTGTCTACCTAAAACACCCACAAGAAAAGCGATCGGTGATTTAACAATCATAAAAACATGAAAAACAGAATGCAATGGAAATTATAGAAATGTATGAACGAGAAATGAAGCAACTATGAAATATGAACATGTAATGGATTATAATACAATGAAATTTTAAAAGAAATGAAATGAAATATATATACATTAATACACGAACCTCGGTGAACCGGGGGCCTCTACGACGGCTGCGGTACGATATAACACGAATTAAATTGAAAAACGAGTCTCTACATTAAGAAGCGGTTCATTACGAATGTTTGGTAGTATTACGGCTCAAGAGCGACGTAATCACTACATAACGAGTACGCACATCAACTATCAATTAACAACTCCATGACTATGATCAACTAGCACTAACTCTACGTGCGTATGCAAAAACGCTCTTTATAAAACAATAAAATGTGGCTTTGTCTCCACCGAAGTTTATGATAGCGACGACCGTGGACCACTAAGGCCACGGATATAGGGAGTATGGCCATGTTGGAAAACGGATCTATGGAAGGTGGGCGCTTGAATTCAACTCCGAACTTTGCCTGATGTCAATTAACCTCCGCAAGCTTGGAAACGGCCGTATGGATGTTTATATGCGCGAAAACGAGAGTCCAGTGAGCATAGAACTCATAGTTGACTTCCCCGTGGATGGCTTTGACGCGGCTTCCTTTGACGCAGATTTACTTGAACCAATAGGACACGAACCATGTCCTCGTCATTCCTGCACTGCCCATGTGGCTCGTTTCCTTCGTGGACACCTGTAACATAGATTTCACAAAATAGATTGCGGAAAGTTGCCAACAGGCGGAAAGTGACAGAGATTCGCTGGTTTGTATGAACAAAATCTAAATCAAATGAAAACACAAAAACATAATTAAAAACCATGTTAGATACCCTGTTTTGCACATGATATTGACAATTTTGGAGGTTTAGGTGAGTGAAAAAAGATATGGAAAAGTGTATGGAAAAGAGGCAAATTCGGGACTCCACGAGGCCCGGCATGGAATAGGTTGTCGCATAATAAACCTATGGTGTGGAAGATACCACTTGCATATAAGTACCATTTAGGTATTTTGGTTGATTGGAAGCCAAATTAGGACCAGTGAATGAAAGTTGATCAATGGTCACAATTCTTCCTTCACATGGAAAACACATCACATGAAAGAGAGAAGAGATAAGAGCTCCCATGACATAAACATAGTCACAACCAAGGAGTAAATTAAAATCCAAAGGGCCTTGGACAACCATCACATAGACATAGACGATTTTTCCTCCCAAAGTAATAGGAAACTTAGGAAGGATCCCTAATGGTTGACTAGTTCCTCTTTTAAAAGCCAATAGATTATGGATAACGGGCACAAGTTGCAGAGAACCTAAATATTTCCAAGTAGTTGAGGATAGGATACTAACGATTCACCTTCATCATGATTGTGCGGAGTATGGGTATATTATAATCCTGGACTACGATATGAAAGGGCACATAAGAAGGAAGATGATATCCTAACATTCGGCGAAATCAAAATAAGTGACCATACTACTTGAAGGGGGCATCGTGGGAATGGGATAATTTCCCGCTTGTGTTATGGGAATAGGAGGATCGCCCCCATGTATCTTGGGACCGAGAAGTTTCCCTCTGATTCATTTAAATGCGAAGAAACAAGAAGAACATGAGCGGTATGAGGTTCACTCTCTATGGGAAAGGTACGATCAACCGAAAGTTGGAATCGAGTCAACCATCTTCTCAACTAATGGTTGGTTGGGAACGGGTTCATGGAATTCACTTTCGGAGAGAGTGGGATTGATTAGAGATGAATTCTAATAAATGACATCATCAACTAGTGGAGGATCGAGAAGGTTTTGGTAACCAACGGAAGTCATGGTTGAGAAGCTATAAGGTTTTCCAATAATTTTGAGTCTCAATCCATATAAGGACAAAGGTGAATAGGATGATTCCTTTCACATAACTTGCAATGAAATTTGACCTTACCCTTTTTTCCCTGAGACCTTACTATTGTTATTCGGGGTTTTATCACGGCACTTGATCTCTAGAGGTTGATGACAAAGATCGATTTGAGCACGTGGACCACACTTCTAATACCTTGGGAATACTAGGACAATCTCTAAGAAGAGTGAGGTCACCCTTACATAGCCCACGAGGAACTTCACTTTGCGGGGTTGATTGTAGGTTGTTCCACTTTTAGTTTCCTCTATAGCAATGGTTGGTTGTTTGCTTATTTTTCTTCTTCTTCATCGACCTTTTATTTTTCTTCTTAGCTTCCAGTTACTAGAATCAAGACTTTCACCAGGCGAAGAGGAAGAATGGGAGGAAGAAACAGTAGGTGAAGAAGGAAAAGGGTTAACTTTAGGTTCAACATGAGGTTGATGTTGCTTGGGTGGAGGAGAACTCGATTGAGAATAAATTTGGACATTCAAAACCATAGAGGTCGAAAATAACCAAACTTGAAAACCAATGGTAAATCTGGTGTTGGGTGCTGGTTTTGTACATTTTTCCTACGCTTATATTCCATATCATAACCATAACCAATGGGAGTATATTTACCCCTTTTTCCTACCTTTTTACCCTAACTTGTTTTGTTTCACCTTGCTTTCGTTAGTTTTCCAATTCACCAATTATTATGATCTATTATACCTTTTTTGTGACTGATTAATGGTGAATGTTTGGTGAAGATCGATGGTCTTTGTGTTGTCTTTTCAGATGTCATTTGTAGCACCAAATATCTCGAACACAAAGTTCACAGGAGCAGTTCGGATAGTGCTGTTATAGCAAAGCGATGCTGTTACACCTTGTTGTTACAGACCTGCCGACAAAGCTTCTGCTGTTACACTCTGTTGTTATAGACTCGTTGACGAACTGCTGATATAGTTGTACCATTGACTGATCTCGTCAATATTGTTGTTGATTTTTCCTTTGGTGGCTGCACTACAGCTGTGTTTCCATTATGATAGCTGTAGGAGTTTTTAGCGTTGTATTTTTGGATAACAACCTAAGGGCAGTTCCGATTGTAATATTTTATTTTCTAGTCAAAAATTTATTAGGAAGTGGTTATAACTGTATGTGTTCTATTTAGATCAGCATGATAATCGTAAGATTCTCATGACTGATCTATCCCTGGATTTTTTGATGTAACCACTATATAGTTCTCGCCCCTAGAGGTCGAGAGGTTAGTGGAGAACATCGTTGTTTTGGCTCTATAATTGTGTTCATATTAATACAGATTATCCTGTTATTTCCGTTACATGCGTGATTCTATTTAGTTTCCATTAAAGTTCCTTCTCTACCTGCGCCCTACTAGGGAGGAAGGGCCCTCCTTCTTAGCAGGGATTGTAGTGATTAAAGTAGTTGTGTGTATGTAATTTTATTTCAGTTTATGTATCAATAGAGTGATGTTACTGCTATTCTGCTAAGAATATATTTGCTTCGATTTAAATACTTTATATGATGTTACACATGTAATAATATAGATACCAGCTGGGTACTTATTGTGTGGTGAGCTAGACATATCAATTGAAGTGTGATTTAAATCTTGTAGATTCTTTTATTTTTGCATGAGTGATTTATTTCCAGCATTTACTTCAGCAACGATTTCTTTTCTTTGAAATTACTTCTGGTTGGTGTATAGACACACAGACGATTGCAACTATCATTGGAATAAACAGACGTCCTTGGATTGATAATTAAATGTGTGTTGTTCATTCATTTAATAAGTTATTTATATAGTCCAACATTTTGGCATCGTTGTCGAGGATGGCAGTGACGATCTAATCAATCAGAGTTGTTTCTTAGAAGTGCAAATTTAAATGCGTTTTCATAGAGTGTCTCCAACAACACAATTTTCAGGCAGTAAGACGAGAGGTAAGAACCTACGCATCGCTCTAACAGTCTTGAGCGGGCTCGCCAATTCTTTCTTGGACACTTAAGAATTTAATTTTGGGTGTTTTTTTAAGGTGCCTTCAGCTATAAAGTTGTTGGGCAGTAAGACGAGAGGTAAGAACCTGGGCATCGCTCTAACAAGCTTGAGCGAGGCTCACTGCTATAGAAAGCGCAAGCACTTATAGGATGAATTGATACGCATAGGAGCCCATGTGTGTCGATGGGACAACATGAAAATACATACAAACACACTCTGCTAACTACGGGAAAGATGAGTCGTAAGAAGGGAAAGGAAAAGCGCGATTTGGGAAGGAAAACATTCTTTTGGAGATCTGATTTCAAGGGCAGAAAAGGAACGGTCCACGTCACACAGAGATAATAGGAAAGACGAGAACCACATAAAGCGGCTACCATATTAAAGCACAGGACCATTGGTGTCTTCGTGTGCGGACCTCACCATCTTTGAATAGCATATCCACTCTGATATAAAAAACTCCATATTCAAAACAACAATGGAGAATTACTGATCGGGATCTTAGGATTGAGAGGACACGAGAGAGACCCGTGGGGATCATTAGGAACACAGGGAAAAACGGCCAGTTGATCATCAATTGGACGCTGGTATTGCTGTTAAAAAATTGATCCTGGAGCAACCTGATCCTTCTATTTTTCAATCTCTAGTGCACTTCGAGGCTAGCTTATCCTATCAGGAAGAATCAACCATGGGGGACAAGAATGTCAAAACATATAGCTCTGTTAATTTTGAATTACCCATAGTAGTAACACGGGACGAGGCTCCTATGAAGAACATCCATTTATCATCCCTACCATCCTTTCAAGGGATGGCTGTTGAAGATCCTGATACCTTCCTGTTGAAATTCGATGTGCTGTGGAGAGGTTATGACTATACTTTAGACTCCCAGAAGCTGAAATGATTCCCTGCTACTCTAAAGGGAGCAACATTAATATGGTTAATGAGATTGGGTGCTGGCACTATTCGAACATGGAATTATATGAGAGAAGCCTTCCTCTTTAAGTATTAGGACTACTGCCGAACCAGGGATTTGAAGGACGAAATTTTTAGAATTATATAGAAGGAGGAGGAAAGCCTGGAAGACTATATGGAGCGATTCCACTACAATTTACAGAGCTCTAAGTTCAGTAACTTAGATCCAGAGATTCTAAAGCCAATATTCTTAAGAGGATTAAGAGATGAATGTCTGGAACATCTGAATATAATAGGAAAAGGAGACATCGTAAGAAACGTTTGATGAGATAATGAAGCTTTGCCTACGTAGTTCAAGAGGATCGGTCAAGGAGAAATTTTCAGTTCAGGACCCTTCACTTTAGATACAAAAGTCCACAAGTGGAGGAGTAACCACAGTAGAGATCGGTAATTTATTTGAGGATTTTAAAACTGATTTCCTTAGCACTCTCTCTACCTAGATCACTACGGTACAAGTCAAGAAGGCACAAGCAGAAGCTGAAGCAACATTAGCATTCTTCTGTCCCCGATGCAAAAAGAAACATTTTGAAAGAGAATGCGAACTGAATAGTGTCAGCTTATGCAACATCTGTGAGTTAGCGCACTCTACAAATCAATGTCCCGAGTTTCCCAAACTTAAGGCGGTACTCCTAGAATCAAACGAGGATGTTCAATCTTCTTATTGTATCAGATCAAAGAGACCATGTAAGCCACGACCTACAGGTATGCCTTCAGATTTTTCTTCTTTTTGTCCTTGGAATAATATTTATAACAGTCAGCAATACTCATGGTAGTATCCTACTCCTTCCTCAACACAATTTCCTTCACCATGGAACCAGTGACCATCTCCTCCACCAATGCAATATCCTCCATCACAACCCAATCCTTGGGGTCAGAACTGGAGAGGAAATGGCCAAGGTCCAGTACCCCCTCCAATACTAATACAACATCAATAGTTACAACTACCTTCTATTTAGAATCCTACACCTTTTGTCCGGCCCCAATTACCTGTACAACCTAACTGTTATAGCATCATTTCTCACCTTGACTTGATTCATGATTGCTTCATGGCTTTATGGGCACCCATTCCTACAGACTTGGAAAAATTCACTTAAAAACAGTGGAAAATCCTCCATACGCACTATGCCAGTGTTTTTTCACGCGTGTATCTGTGATACAGCTGGACTTTTACTGCGTATGCCATTTTAATGATTAAAAAATATATAAAAATCCCTAATTTCGCGTTGGGTTGATGGTTGCTCGGGTAGTTCAACCACCCCGGCCGTGACTCACTGTTTTCCAACTCACTGAAACTACTTGGAGGGACTATAAAAAGACCTCATATGTATGGCCTAAGAGAGAGAGAGAGAATTATTATTATACATACTCGTTGGTTCCCTATCCAAGTCGATTCCGTGCCTCCTGCATCTCGATTCATTTCGGGGAAACCTTGTTTCCTTGAGATACACATCCCTTTATATGTTATCTCGTGTGCACTCATTTGGAAGGAGTCTTAGCGAGGCAAGGGTCGGACGGATCCGGACGACGGTCTGCGAAGGCCTTGGAAGGATCAGGTGATCTCTCCACTTACTTTTTCTGTACAAAGTACTATTTTTATAATACAAAGTATCATCTGTTTGTTCCCGAAATAAACGTGTTGAGTGTATGCTTTAATGTATGAAGAATATTTGTTATACATGCATTCATGATGATTTATTTAATGTTTTATATGAATCTCACTAACATATAGAGTAGAAATATATTGTACAACTTGTCCTTTGTGTCTTTGGTTTCTTCTTGTATTTCGAGTGAAGGAGGAAGGACGGTTATGTGAGTTTGAACTCACGTGGATCTACTTCAAACGTAGGGACCAACGGGTAAACCTCTCATTCTACTCGATTTCGTTTTTGTATGAATGTGCATGATCGTGTGAGTCTCTGTTTAAGTAGTACGCCTCACTGTTCTGTGGAGGTTGAATCCCAACCAACCTCTAGGGTGTTAAAATCCCGAAAGCAGGATCAGCGACTCAGCTGGGATCACATTTTTTGTGATTCTCCTCGTTGGGTTGTTTCAAATTGTTTGGTAGGTTACCAACAGTTTTTTCTGTCTTTTTACGATCCGGCTTTGCTTTCTTGCTGTCGGTTTGAAGCTTTTGATACCTTTCCCAGGGCTTGTACTTTTTATTTTTCATTATCTTTCTTTGTATACGCAGCTTTTTTCTTGCATGATCAGCGTATACCCGCGAGTTTGTGTAGAAGGAACCGCGTATACGCGGGTTTCCCTCAACATGGGACGCGTATGCACGCACTGTTGCATAAACCGCAAGGTCGCGTATACCTAGGCTGAATTTGAAATTTCAAGATTCGCGGTGTTTTTGGTCTTTTACGTCGTGGAGGCCTCGTTTCTCGCGAGTCTCGTACTTACTTGAGTGTGACGAGAGTGGTTTTGAGTCTTGGTTCTCTTTCGTTTGTCCGAAAACCGATCTTTTTGGCGAAGTGTTCTTGTTTGTGCTAGCACTCCTGGATTGAGTTCCAAGATCGCTTTCGAGCGTTCTTGGCTAATCGCGCTGCACTGAGCAGAGACTTCGCTCACCGACTCGTTCCTATCTTTGTGTTGTGCTTTGCATTGCGTTCTTTGCTTTTTTTCGATTGGTTTTCTTGAGTTTCATAAGCTAGGGTTTTGTTGCATTTTTTCGAGGATCTTTTCTTGTTTCTTTGGAGTTTTTGTGTTGCAACGAATTTGTACTATTTCTCTTGGGTCTGTTTGATTGAGTTTTTAGTCTTCCATTGCTCTTATTGATCTTGCTATCATTAGCTTTATAAGGTTTGGGGGGCATAGTTGAAGTTTATGCTTGAAATTCGGTCTCTGTTTTGGCTTAGATTGGGATAGTTGTTCTTGGTTTTCTTGAAGCTCTTGTTTTATAAAACTAAAAAGCCCAAAAACATTTGTTTTGCTTTTTGTTTTTTCATATCAAAAACTCAAAAAAACATTGTTTCTTGTTTTTATTTTTGTTGTTGCCTTTTTCATTTTCGTTTGGCTTCATCTTTTGGGACTTTAGTGAAGTTTCTTGCTTCTAGTTTTTAGCTTGATTTTGAGGAGAGGGTGTCTTTTGATTTCTTCTTCTTCTTGTTGAGTATTTTGGTGTCTTATATTGAGAGTTCTTGTTTGCAAGAATTGGCTTTACGGATATCAAAAGATGAGTTAAAATCGAAGAGGAGCCTTTTGGGAAATTTCACCTTGTTTCAAGGGACTTTTCTGCATCTTAGAATTTACATGCTAGTGGTCATTTGCATTAGGTGCATTGAATCATTTAGTTAGCTTCTTAATTTTTGTGCGTGTGAGTTTGTAATTCGAAAAAGAAAAAAATACATTTTAGTCTCGTAGAACTTACATAGAAATTGCTCTTCATCGAAAGACAAAGAAGCTGCATGTGCATGTAGGCGAGGTTTTTATTAATTTCTTTCTTGCGTCGAACATCATTGGTTTCAACTCCATATCCTTGTGACTTAATACAAGGTCCTTAAAATAAGCGATTTAATCTAAAATCAACTAGCAAGTTTTATTAAGTGTCAATCACCAACTAGCTAGGTTGTAGGGCCTTGGAATAGGAGAGAGGGAGAGTTAACTCTCCAAGGCCGCTCAAACAAACATAGAAGTTTATTAATTGAGCGAAATCCAACTCCGTGAGGTGGGTGGGGAAAGCTCTCATCCGAGAGTCAGCGCAGGGGAAGTGAAGGTTAAGAAGGAGGATACCCCCCCCTCAGGTTAGGCTGAATCTAACCTCAAGACCGTTCCGCCCCGCCTTCGATACGGATTGGTGTCCATAGTTGCTCGTTCCTAGGTTCCACACGGTGTTATCGAATACCCGTGGTACCCGAGGCGGACGTCGCATCACTTCCCGGCGGTGCTTTCGGGGGGTGCCCTTGCGAAAGCTTGGGTGCTTGAGCCGGCAAAGGTCGTTGTTAGGGGAGGTCGGCGTAGCTCGTTTACGATACCTTCGCTAGTTGTTCTGGGCCCTAATCATCCCGCGCCGCTTTCGGAAGGTCCTATACTTCGCTTTCCCGTATTTTGGTGTCGGTCCTCATCACCCGGAGCGGAAATACTTGGAGGTCTGTTTGCTATCGTTTCTCGGGGTTTTTGATTTTAGTGTGTGCTCTTTTGCTCCTAGCTTGCCTAGCTTTTCACTTTTCTTGAGTCTAATATAATAAATTTGTAAAAGTGGGCGATCAAGCGCCTCGACGTTCGAGGAGAGTCCGGAGGGTTATCTCGAGAGTGCGAGCCTTCTTCGAGAAGGCGTAGGAGCGATCTAGCGGTGGTTTTCACCCCGTAGAGTCCGACGCAGTGGAGAGAGATCCTCCCTTAGGTACGAAGGTTTCGTTCGCTGATTCCGGTGTCGGTTCCGAGAGGAGCGTTCCGCTCACCTCGAGGGTATTGTTTCCTCGGGGAGGAAGATTTTCGGATAGAAGATATACACGAGCTTTCGCGACTACGGGTCCATCTCCTCTTCCTCTTGATCATCCGTTTGTTATTCGATACGTACGGGCAGAGTCGCGAGAGACCGCCGGATCTTCCATATCTTTCTTATCTTTCGATGGCCCACGGCCGGGAACGCGGCTTCTACCGTGAGTGCTGCGGGCATTCGGACTCCTGCTTCCGCCAAGGCAGGGGGCACCATTGCTCTATCTTCGAGTGCTTCTAGCACTCGCTATGTTTGGCTCGGGTTCACCCAAGCATATGCTTCCCAATACTGGTCCCCTTCGTTTCGGGGATGTCCATTGCTTCGGGAAATCCTCTTTTTCCTTCTGTCACGGGTGTACCGGGATCTACGCCCATGTCCAACATGGGCCTGAGTGGATCACGCTTCTTTTCAAGGTTTCCCCTTTGGGGACTCGGGGCATATTCCTGAGTCCCAATCCTTCTTTAGGGTACGTTTCCTTTTACGTCCCGGACCCGGAGTTTTAACCCTTGGGCTCGGGACCAAGTTCGACCGCTTTTATGGGGTGGAATCTCGTGTTTGCAACGTCGGGGGCGAGGGAATCGATTCATCGCGAGTCATCCGAGGGAATGCTTCTTTCCCCGCATCGAGTGCTTATCCGATCTTTTTCTCCTTTATCTAATTCATGGAATCCCTACCCAGGGAGCTTACATCTTCGATTAATACTTCGAGCGAGAGGAACTAGTCCGGGTCTTGGTAACTCGGCGTGGGGAGGAGGTTCTTCTCCGTTTTCTACGGGTCCTTTCCCGGCGGGCACTCGGTGCCTCATCAAATCCAGGCTATTCTTTTCGGAATGTGGGAAATCCATCCCATCAAGGATGGAATTCTCGAGCTCGCGCCGCGATTACCATTTCCGGCAACGTTAAACTTGCCGGACTTGGCGAAGTTAACTAATGACCCGATTCGATATAGTCTACGGGTTGGCCTCCCGGTTCCAACCAAACTTCCTTCGAGACATTCCTAAGTTTGAAGGTAAGAATGGTGAAGATCCGTCAGCACCACGTCACCACATTCCACTTATGGTGTTCATCCAACTCTACGATCGACGATTCGATTAGATTGAGATTATTTCGACGCACCTTAGCTGGAAATGCCGTCAAGTGGTATATAGAGCTCATCGAGGGGCGGTTCGCCACATTTGGAGAAGCTCAGTTGTCACTTTTCTTAACCATTTTCGCTGTTGCCCGTGGATATGAGGGCCGGGACCGAACTCCTGGCTAATTTTAAGCGAGGATGAGGCAACTCACATTTCCGATCATATTCGAGGAATGGAGGAGAAGGAAGAGGCTTATCAAAGCCCATATTCCGGGTGACTTCCTTCTCGAGTGGTTTTTGAAATCGCTTCGATCGAGATATTTCAAAGGATGTATCCATGTCGGTATATTCCGAGGAGCGAGGCCATTTTAGGGCCCGGACGGTTAGAGTTGATCTATTCTTAGTCCGGCATGCTTTACAAGTATTTGCCCAATGCTCCCTCGCTCCAAATTGGATCTATCGAAACCCAAACCCGGATCCGCATGGTGATGCGACTTGCCGGATCGTCGGTAGTAGTGGCACACTGCGTTTTCCATTGCACACGGTTGTCTTTACAATACAGCTTACTTCGGTCGTCAGTGTCTGCTGATTCATCACCTTCCCCAGTCTTTGTCCATTAATCGTTTGTCCAATCTTCGAAACCAAAGGAAATCAACGGTCCGATGGGAAGAAGAAGGGACGTAATAACAAGAAGAAGGGCAAGAATGGGAAGGGCAATGCAAATAAGACCAACGAGCGTGTTGGTGAAGGGCAAAAAGGAAAAAAAGAAGGTTAAATTTCCGTGCAAGCTTTGTGCGCGGAGATCATCTCACGCACCTTTGCCGAAAATTCAGGGATGCTCGGCACTTCGTTATCTCGGCGAGGTTCTTCTAGTTCCCAGGGCCGTGCTAACAAACCCTTTTCCCCAAGGGCAAGCAATTAATTGCTGGCGCGAACCGAAATCCCCGGGGCTTCCTCTAGAGATCCCCAGGGAAGGGGAAATTCCATCGAATATCTTTATGATGAGTGCTCACGTGGATGTCGCTACGAGATCCCGTGATTATGGCGGAGAGGAATCTTCGAAAGCTAAGGAAGTTCCCGATGCTACGAGCCGCTTCACATCACGAAGCCAATCGTCGAGTCTATGCCTCGGATGCCAAAAGCATCTTCCAAGCGGTCAACGATTAATCCGAACATGAGGGGCTGCCCAGAACTACTCGATTGTAGAAGATCCGCGCGAGTCCTTGTGCTATGTCAGCTTTAGAGGTACTCCGACCTTGTCCGACTCAGCGCGATAGCTTTGCTCATCGCCATTGGGGCTATTGATCCGAAAAATTCTCTTCGATTACCTTTGATATGAAGAATTTTAAGAAGAGACTTCCTCATCATATAGCCTTCCATATTAAATCATCGTACCGGAAGACTAATATCTTTCGCACGGTCGTTGATGAGGGTGCTTCTACTTGCGTGATGTCTCTCGCATGTCGGAAGACACTAGGATCTCCCAAAGCTGTTCCATCTAGCACTATTCTTACTGCATTCGATGGCCATTCTAATAGGCCCCCATGGTATTGTCCCGGGCTTTGCCCATCCGTGTTGGGGGAAAAACCGGTAACATAGAGGTTGAGGTAGTAGATGCGACCTTGGACTACAACCTTCGTTGGGGAGGAACTGGATATATGATATGGATGCCATTGCATCCTCACTATTTCGGATAGTATGTTTCCCCCACGAAGGGAGGATAGTTACGGTGGATCAACCGGATCGTCCTCCCGTAGACCCGGATGCGCCTCACGACTCTATCTGTCCCTAAGTTGGATAATACCAAGGCGCCTGTCGAGAATTTAGGAGTGGTAATGTATTCTTCCCCGATGGGTTCTTTTGATCTTCCTCCTCCTAAGGTGTCTATCAATGCTATTTCATCCTCCAAGGCTCCTCTTCGAAGAGAGTTCTTTCGAACTCATTATTTTTCTGACTCCTTGGACCTTACCTTCCCTAGCCGCCACTTTGGAGGAAGGGCAAGTGGGTGGAATGGCATTCCCGATTTCACAGCTTTGAGATTGCATATCGGTCTGTTGTTGACTACCGCAGTCCGATCCAACTCCTCTTTCGCCGAAAGAGTTGGATGGTTATGTGGCTCCAGCTTGGACGCTTACTTCTTCTTCTCGCCCGGGATTGTCTAGATACCACTCTTCCATCTAAAGAGGCCATCCCGGAAGCAATGACGAGTATAGAGAGACCGTGGGATGACTTGCATCATCGGCCTTACTTCCTACCCGACTTGAGCGAAGTCGAAGCTAGTTTTCCAAGTCCTCGATCTCCGGACCTGTTCACCCGCTCTTGAGCCCTTAGCACCAACACGAGTTTATCGTCGAAGGAACATGGCCGTGATCTCTTCGACTATCCTGGTGAACATCTCCAGGAATCCCAACATTATCGAGAACGTTTTCATTGGAGTTGAATGTTCCCGTGAAGAAGTTCAAATCTATACCGAGCTCTTCAAAGAGTATAGGGATGTTTTTGCTTGGTCTTATGAGGAAATGCCGGGCATAGACCCATCTATTGTTTAGCATGAGATCAAGACGTATGAAAACGCTAAGCCGGTCAAGTGCAAAAACTTTGCGTCCCAGTTAATCCTAGGAAGGCAGCAGCTATCAAAGCTGAAGTTGAAAAGCCGATTAAGGCGAGATTTATTTTCCCCAGTTCCTCCGATCGAATGGGTTTCAAACCCCTGTCCCTCGTTGATAAAAAAGCAAGGAACAATTCGAGTATGCATCGATTTCGAGACCCGAATAAGGCGTGTCCTAAAGATAATTACCCCACACCTTTCATTGATCAGATTATTGACGAGTGTGCCGTAACGAGATTTTCTCCTTCATGGAAGGTTTTACGGTTATAATCAAATTACTATCCGTCCCGAGAAGATCAACATAAGACCGCATTTATTTGTCCCCTCGGGGTACGTTTGCATATAAGAAAATGCATTTTGGTCCGAAAAATGTCTGGAGCTACTTTTCAAGTCGGGCCATGTCTTACGCCTTCCACGACATCAAGAAAAATTATTAAGGCATACTTAGATGATCTAGCCGCTCATTCTCGAAAGAGGATGGATCATCCGAGTCACCTCAGCAAATATTTGAGAGATGTCGTTTTTATAAAAATTCGTTTGAATCCGAACAAGTGCGTTTTCGCGGTAACATCCCGGTCGACTCGTTGGGATTTATTGTGTCTAATGAAGGGATAAGGGTAGATCCCTTCAAGAGTTGAGGCAATACTTCGGTTGCCTCCCCCGTCGTCAATCCGTCAACTTCAAAGTCTCCAAGGGAAGTCTAACTTTCTTCGGAGGTTTATCGTTAACTATGGTGAGATTACAAAGGGATATATGAGACTGTTGAAGAAAGGAGTTCCTTTTCTTTGGGACGACTACGCTCAACGCTCATTCGATGCCTTGAAAAAAGGCATTGACCTCTCGCTCCTTTATCGAGTCCACCCGATTATAGCAGAGAGATTTTCTTGTATCTCAGCTACGAGCAGAATCTACCATTGGTATGGTTCTCGGTTCGAGAGGATGATGCTCGGCCGAGCATGTTATTTACTACCTTAGTCGAGGACCGGTAGGACCCTGAACTGTGATACACCCCGATAGAAAAGTTAGCCTTGGCGTGCTAGCTCATGTCGTGCAGCGACTCCGTCATTATATTATTCTTCGCAAAACTTATGTCTTGGCAGTCGCCAATCCATTTCAGCTTTGTCCTCGCAGAGCGAGTGATTGGGGGCAAATACAATAGATGGATTGTGATTTTACATGAATTTGATTTAGAGTTCCCTGTACTGCCAAATCCAAGAAGTCATTAGTCTTTGCGGAATTGATCTCCGAGTTGCCTTGTGGAGAGGAGATGATCTATGATGAGTCCTTTCCGGACGAACACTTGTTTCTGATCTCTCCACAAGATCCTTGGTATGGGGACATCATTGTATATCTCCGGACTGCGAAGTTTCCCTCTTCTTTTTCGAAAGATGAGCGTCGTAAGTCTGCGTCACTTAGCTAAAAGTTATCTCGATTATTGGTGATGCTTTGTACCGTCGAGGGTTGATTCAATCCTAAGACACCGCTAACTTTCGAAGAAGCCGAGGTCGTGCTCAATGATTCTCACGGTGGAGCTTGTGGGGGTCATTTATCGTGGGCTTGCTACAACCCAAAAGATTTTGCGTGCCGGCTACTTCGACGCCTCGATTTTCAAAGATTGTATTGAATCGGGTCAGAAGTGTCATCCTTGTCGAGTGTATACTCGAAAAAATGTGCGCTCATCCCAGCTCCGCTTTTTTCCGGTCGTTCGTTTGCTGGACCCTTTACAAAGTGGGGTATGGATTATACTACTTGTAACCCGCCTTCGGCAAAAGGTCACAAGTACATTATCGTAGCAGATGAGACTACTTTACGTAAGTGGGTCGAAGCTATGCCTACTTTTGGGAACGATGGTGAGATCAGCAGCTCTTTTCTTCTTCAACTAAGTCATTGCTCATTTCGGTATACCTAGAGAGATTGTCACCCGACCATGGCAGTCACTTTTCGAAACATGCATGATGGTCGAGTTGGCTCTTAAATTGGGTTTCCTGCGAGAGCATTCATCTCCATATTATCCTCGGAGCCAATGGCCGAGTGGAAGTCAGTGAATAAGTCCTTGAAGACAATTCTTCAACGGGACGATTGATAAACATAGATCCAATCGGCACATTATGCTATATCCCGCACTCGGGCATACAGACGTCGCTTAACCGCAATCGGCTTTACTCACGTTTCGCGTTAGTCCACGGGGTGGAATCCGTATTTCCCATTGAATGCGAGATTCCTTCCTTAAACCGTCGTTGAGCTTCTTCCCGACACTTCTAGTCCGCGGCAGAGCCGCTTCTTCATCCGGAACATCTTGATGAGCGAGCAGTCGAGATGCCGCCACGTTGAACGAAGCGCATAAAAAACCGAGTCAAAGTCCGAGATACGATAAGGCGGTTAAGCCTAGGGTCTTTTCCGAAGGTGACCTTGTTTTGGTCTATGCCCAAGAAAAAGATGCCTTGGGGGCAGGGAAAGTTTAAGTCGATGTGGTATGGCCCCTATATCGTCAAAAAGGTCCTTAAGAAAGGAGCGTATACCTTGGTTGACTTCGAAGGGAACGAGTTGCCGAGCCCCGAAATGGGCTCTATTTGAAGAAGTACTATGCCTAGGCTTTGGCCTCGGCATTTTGCTTTGTATATAGTAGTTTTTTTGTCTTGTACATATCTGTTTTGATTTTCGATTTTTTGATGAGATGGTGATGTTTTTTGATCCGCTTTTGGCGGGTTGTGTTGATGTCATGAGTCATTTTGGTTTCGCCGATGGTGCTAGTAGACACACCCGGAACTTAGCTTCGCGGCTTGGGTTCTTCACTATCCTTCCGGTCGACTCGTTGGTATCAAGAGGGGTCCGCATTGGTCCTGCTTCCAATAACGTAGCGTATCACACTCGTGTCATTCATCTACTCTCGGAGGCAATATCTTTTGGTGTTGATTCGTTGGTAGTTTTCTTGGACTCCCACCGGTGGTGTCGCAGCTTGAACAACACTTATCGGGTACGAGATCCAGTTTTTATTACGATTGTTTTTGAGGGTACGTTTGTTACAAAGGTCATTTCAATTTTTTAACATTCATTCATATTCCTCGAGCCGACAATTGGTTTGCTCGACTCATTAGCTAATCAAGCTTTAGATTGGCATATTAATCATTCAATACAATAATTTCTAATCATCAAAATCATCATACATTTGATACATTTATCACATCACGTCAAATATCATCGTATATATATCATCGGTATGTCAAAAAACTTTACAAAATTTTGGATCCATCAATGCCGTACAAAACTTGGGCTTATGCCCCTATCATGTTCGATCTCAAAAAATATACAGATCATCTAATATGTAAAATCTCGTCTACTCCCGAGGACCACCTAGACGTTCCTATAGAACATCACCGTAGTGGCCACACGGCGAACAGTCTAACCCGAGTCCCGCAGGTACTCCTACAACCCGCTCTCGGGACTCGCTTCCGCAAGTCCTCCACAACGACCCAGAGGGATTTGGCGGGTCGGTCCCTCCAAGTTTCTCCGCACGGCCCGGGAGTGTCCCTGTCGTGAATCCGGCGTGTCTCGCTTCACCTCACTGCGGCGTTTCGTGACGTGCTAGGCCCTCGTGACGCACTCGGTCCAACATCCGAAACATGATCATTTTTTCATTTGTCGATCATTATGAATCCAATCCAAAAACATGTTTGTTTTTCATTTTCATACATATTTGAAAAATCCAAAAAAAATCATATAAGTTAAAATTTTTGAAAAAACTTACCGATCGCTCCCCATGTCGTCACGGGTGGAAGTACTAGATCGGGATCTCCTCGGAAATCCATCCCTGAGCATAGGGATAGTCATCCACTGACGATGATTTGTTCTCTCCACCATAAGAAGAACTCATCGTCCCGTGTGGTTCGAGGTACTCTCGCTGCCCCCCCGATCTCTTCATCATGTCCGCCCAACCGGCAATTCTTGGGTCCCGAGGGCTGCTGATAGTTGAGATGACTTTGGGTCTCAAAAGCTGGAACTCTCTCGAAGAAGAATGTAGTCAAAATGGTTCCATAGCCAAAATGTTTTGTTTTTGTTTGGCGAATGGAGGTCGGCTTGTTGTTTCATGTTCCGTAGCAGACGTTGCACCAATCATACACATGAATTAAGCACTCTACGGACTATGCTCATGTGCGTCCCTGGACGCCCTGATGTGCTGAGTGCGAATCCCGCCACTCGTCAGATGGTGAATAGGAGGATCTTTATGTGCAAGTCTCGATATCTCCGATTGCAATTTGTGTGCCAACTTTCTTGGAATTTTCTATGCAATAGATTTGGACATAGTCCTCCACGGCTAACCCTCCCGGGGGCTTTCCAGTGCGATCCACTGGGTCTCCCTCTGGAGAGTCCGGTGATGAAGTATATATCTTCCACTTCTATGCGTAGTGGCATTTGATCAATGATGAAGCAATCCCGATCCGGTTCCCAATAATTTACCCAAAGATTTCAAGCAATCTCACATTACTTTTCATATTGGGCATTTTGAAAAATTTGAATAATCCACAGTTTCGGAGGACATTTTGTGTCTGTGCGATCTTCCATGACCTCTTGGTCTATTGCACTATGCTCGCGTTCCCTCCATGAGATATTCATCCCGAAAAATTTCATTAAAATTTGCATTAGAAACTTCTTTTTTGAGTTATGGACTACACGCATACGCGACTTGTTCCGTGCACGAGTCGCGTGTATACGCGGCTCCACTTCATCGAACCCGCGTATGCGCGAATACGCATTTTTTTAAGAAGGGTTTCTAGGCAAAAAATTCACTTAATTTTAAATTTTTAAACGGACAAAATGATTAAGCAGGATGAATAAGGAGCCTACCCGAAGTTTCGCTGAATTCCCGACTGTCGGTTGTTGCCGATTTGACGAAACAAGTTTTTTAGCTCCGCAGCTCTTTTTCCAAATCAGCTATGCAATAATGAACCAATTGAGAGGTAATTTGTGTATTTATGGCTAAAAAATTGAAAATCTTTGCAAAAAATTTCCTTATGCTTATTTTTTTCGATCTGTCTTATGTCAGTATAACTTGATTGCTTGGAAGTGCCTAGTTTGGTATGTTTCGAGTACATTTTGACGATTTTCGAGATTTTTTTCTGGTTTTTGGCCCATGTGTTCGGACTCTTCACGGCGGTATATGATCTTCACTGGCATATAGGTTAGGGAATCACTTTCCGTTGCATCTTGCATACTAGCCTCCATACTGATCACTTGCCTTAGAGTCGATCCCATCAGGTCATGAGTATTACACCCATTTCACTCGCCGATTTTTTAAATCATGACTTGATGGTAGAGCCTTCCTTTACATGGGCTTCCTAGTTAGTTCCTCGCTATCACTTGTTGCCCATGCTGCTTTTTATGTAGGCTCGGGAGTCCTCTTTAGTCCCGCCATGTCTTTTTGTGTTGAAGCTTCATTCTTCTCCTTCATCACTTATCATTTTTCAGCTTATACCCTAGAGGCTCCCCGGTGTCGTTAAGTTGTATTATCTGCATTGCATATTGGTCACTTGTTTATCCCGGCCTTTAGCGACTTCATTTGGACTCGATGTTTAAGCCAACTTTTTGACCTTGACTTTTCGTACAAGTTAACCATTGCATGCACTTAGCTATCACGACTTGACACCTTTGTACCCATGGATGGAACGTTCCTCTCGAGTATCATTGACTAGTTTTCGCCACCTTGCATTGAGCATAGGATTGTTCCAATCCCAGGGAACTAGTGCATCTGCTTTCTTGATACTCGTTCGTCCATTGTATCATAGCATTCTTTTATTCCTTTTTCGGAGCTTATTATGAAAAAGACAAAAAAATCAAATATAACAAAAAAGAGCGGGAACGGGATGTATCTTCGTTATTTTGATGGCGATGCGAAAGTCGGGTTGTCGCCCTCGAACAAAGCACATATACTTATATATATTTCCTTCATTTGGGATGGTTCTAGTTTGACATAGGTTCACCTTTACCATGTTTCACTTGTCGGCTTTCTCCCAGCTGAGTTATCTCTTCCAATCATATGGAGAGTTTGTTTTGCCTCTGCAAGACGGAACTTATACGAGTGTCACTTTTTACCGCCATGGTTATCAGAGAGTCGTGCTTTTGTTCAAGGGAAGTCTAGCTCGAGTCGGCCATTCTCGCGGTGTCTCTTGACTCATTATTCGATCGGCCTTCCCGGCCTTGTCGATATCATGTTCTATCACATCGGATGTTTTGATCTTCTCGCTCGTGCTCTGGTTTGAGAAGGTCTCCATTGACTTCTTGCCGGCGGGTTTGTCTCTTATCGACTACGACACATTGCTCCGAGAGCAAGCCTAGAGCCGCACCTCGGGCCTATTTCCATCATTGATAGGTGACCTCGTGCTCGGCATTTGATCATCATCATGGGTCTTTGACTCGAGTGGTTTCCCCTGTGTTCGACGTCGGCACACATTATCACACTTGGGATTCGTGCGAGCACTGGATTTCCATTTGACTCTACTCCAGTGGATTTCTGCCTCCGTGTCGACTTTCATTATTGGTTGGTTCGTAGGGTTTCTTCCGTGCGCTAGCTTCATCTTGTGCACGTCGGAAACGTACTTCGGTTTTGGTTCCATCACTCTCCTTCGTCCGATTCCTTCCAAATCTTGGCTCGCGGGTTACACTCGCGCTGGACCGATGTGGGATGCCTTAATGCCTTCCTTCCAGCGAGATCTTTTCCCATCGACTCCGACTCATTGCTCGGGGAACAAGATCTAGAGTCTTTTTGTCGGTACCTTTTGAGGGTTTGCAGTCATCGGTGGCGACTCTTCGCTATCGACGATGGGGATTCATCATTACCTCCCGATTGATAGATTATTTCAAGTGTTCGACTTCATCTCATTCATTCACACTTGTCGGATTGTACTCGGGGCACCTCGACACTCATTATCATTATCGGTGGGTTGTCTCGCGTTGGTTAACCGGAAACATCATTGCCGCTAATCCAACGATTTCTCACATGGTCGACTTCAGCTCATTTATTCCGATGTGTAGAATTGTGCCGTTGTGATCGGTGAAGACCTCGGGTTGCATCGGCATTTCTCGGTTCAATCGCTGACAGTTCTCTGGGTCCCTGCCGGTGTTGCCGTCCACCCTTATATGTTGCGATTCAAAGACAAGACGGCATCTTATATGTTGATCCCCGAGTTGCGTGATTGTACCGTTTGATCCGCCTCTTATGATCGGTACTTGGAGATCTCGGTTACTTGATCGACATCCGACTTGCACTATCTTTGATCGACTTTTTATATGTGATACTTTGACATTGATACGGATTTGTCTTTCCGGGCCCCGCTCGTATGATTCACTATGTACTTTCGGTTCAGCTTATACTTGTATACATGTTGGATCTATTCAAGTACTTTTCTATATATATGATGTATTTTTGATCGAGCATGGGTATGCCCACCTCGACGATGTGTTGACTCTCCGGTTTTCTTTCATTGGTTTTTGGCGAGTGAAATCTGCGTGAAGTCCTCTCTTGTCCTCGCGAAGTTCTTTCTATGGGCATAATACATTTCGGCCATCATGTACCCCCTTTCGACCTCATATATTAGGGGGCATCCGTTATAGCATCATTTCTCACCTTGACTTGATTCATGATTGCTTCATGGCTTTATGGGCACCCATTCCTACGGACTTGGACAAATTCACTTAAAAATAGTGGAAAATCCTCCATACGCGACTATGCCCGTGTTTTTTCCGCGTGTATACGCGAGTACAGACTAGACTTTTCCGCGTATGCCATTTTAATGATTAAAAAAATATATAAAAATCCCTAATTTCGCGCTAGGTTGATGGTTACTCGGGTAGTTCAACCACCCCAGCCTCGTGGCCAACTGTTTCCAATCTTTGAAACTACTTGGAGGGACTATAAAAAAGACCTCATATGTATGGCCTAAGAGAGAGAGAGAATTATTATTATTATACTCGTTGGTTCCCTATCCAAGTCCGATTCCCCGTGCCTCCTGCACTTTCCCGATTCATTTCAGAAACCCTTGTTTCCTTGAGATACACATCCCTTTATATGTTATCTCGTGTGCACTCATTTGGAAGGAGTCTTAGCGAGGCAAGGGAGCTGGGACGGATCCGGACGACGCGCTCGCGAAGGCCTTGGAAGGATCGGGTGATCTCTCCACTTACTTTTGTACGTACTATTTTTTATAATACGAAAGTATCATCTCGTTCCCGAAATAAACGTGTTAGTGTATGCTTTAATGTATGAAGAATATTTGTTATACATGCATTCATGATGATTTATTTAATGTTTTATATGAATCTCACTAACATATAGAGTAGAAATATACTCTGTACAACTTGTCCTTTGTGCTGGTTTCTTCTTGTATTTCGAGTGAAGGAGGAAGGACGGTTGCGGGGAGTTTGAACTCCACGTGGATCTACTTCAAACGTAGGACCAACGGGTAAACCTCTCATTCTACTCGATTTCGTTTTTATGAATGTGCATGATCGTGTGAGTCTCTGTTAAGTAGTACGCCCCTGCTCTGTGGAGGTTGAATCCCAACCAACCTCTAGGGTGTTAAATCCCCGAAACACTAACCCCAATCCAAATAATAAGGAAGCCCAGAGCATGGATGCTTCGGTTACCCTCCAGACTTATCTTATTACTCCTATCAGACTTAATGAGGTTCATCTTTGATCAGGGAAGGTAATCATATCTGAACACACTCCCATTATTATCGAAGAAAGTGGATCACCAAGGAAGGATATGGACGATTCTGAGGCAGCTGTTACACATGTAACAACTGATATAGCACCCGCTGTTATATCTATAACAGCCAAATCGGGAAGGTCTGTTGTTCCTCCAGCAGCCAATCCGAGTAAGGCTGGTACATCTGTGGTAGTTGAATCCGTTGTTAGCATTCAGAATCCCCCACACCCTCAACGATTAATCGAAACTAGGTCTGGTCTTACCACTCGAATCGAATTCCTTAAGGAGCTGCAAAATTTATATGTATAGATTTCGTTGTTACAAGCTCTTAAAGAAGTGCCTATATATGCTAAAATAGTGAGGGATATATGCGTTAAAAGACCTGGGAGGAAACCTAAAGTCCCTGCTACTATCCATGTCATGGGAAAATTGTTCGATCTTATGATTGATCAGCCTTTGTTGACCAAATATAGTGACCCAAAGAACCCCACAGTGACTGTCCATATTGAAAATCATCCTATAACCAATACCTTGTCAATTTATCTAGGGGCAGGTATTAACGTTATGACAAAATACCTCTTTATCTCTCTAGGACTTCATGGACTTAGACCTACACCTACAATTCTTGAACTAGCAGAAGGTCTTGTGTTAAGCCCGAAGGAATGATTGAATATATGCTTATCACTGTGGCCTCTTGGAACTATCTGGCTGACTTTCTCATTTTACAAACCAAATCCAATCTGGGGGGTCATCCTTTAATCTTGGGAAGACCTTGGCTAGCCATTGCAGATGCATATATTGAATGTAGACCCGGATCTATGGCTCAAAACCTAAATCTTTATCCCCTAGAAAAACCTCATATGGATTCTAATACTCCCTGGTGGGACGAATTTGAACCTGAATTTTATTTTTCCCTACCTCTTCTCACGCTTGGAAAAGCACAATACTTTAAGGATGAAATAGAGGATGATATCATTAATTTTTTTATCAGTAATTCAGTCCCTGTTTCCTCCATTAGAGATTTGGGAGAATAATGTGAGGAATATGATGTAATTATTAAACATTTGAAAACAACGCCACTTACTATCAGCAGTCCCGTTGAAATCGAACCTGGAAAATGTTTAAACATTAATCCTAACCTGACTGCTGAACAAAACAGATTGCTGATACAAATGTTACAAAAATAAAAATAGGCATTTGCGTGGGACTATACCGATATGAAAGGAATCCATCTTACCCTACGCACTCACCACATTTACCTTAAAGAAGATTTCAAACCTATTAGGTAACCTCAACGCCAAATGAACCCCGCACTTAAGGAGATAGTAAAAGAATAATTGCAGAAACTCCTTAATGCTAATTTCATCTACCCCATTTCTGATAGCTAGTGGGTGTCTCTGCTTGTCATAGTTCCGAAGAAGAATGGAAAATGGAGGGTCTGTGTCAACTATAGAGAAATTAACAAGGCCACTCAAAAAGATCATTTTCCCTTACCATTTATTGATCAGGTCTTGGACACTCTTTCTGGAAAGAGATTATTTTCATTTCTAGATGGGTTTAGTGGCTATAATCAAATACAGATTGCTCCAGAAGATCAAGACAAGACAACCTTTACTTGTCTATGGGGTAATTTTGCATACATAGTCCTCCCCTTTTGTCTCTGCAATGCAACAAAAACCTTTCAAAGGGAAATATTAGGTATTTTTTTCTGATCTTTTGAATGATTGTCTTGAAATATTTATGGATTATTTTACACCCTACGGGGATGCCTTTGAGACAGCATTAGCTAACTTGGAGAAAGTGTTGGAACGTTGTGAAAAAACTAATGTTGTTCTGAGCACGGAAAAATGCCACATGATGATGACCGAGGGAATTGTGCTGGGACATTTCATTTCAGCAGATGGAATCAAGGTATATCCTGCAAAAATTGAGGTAATCTCGAAAATACTGACCCCTAAGACTCCGAAAGAGGTACGTATTTTTTGGGACATGCAAGATACTATAGGAGGTTTATAGAGAATTTTTCAAAGTTTGCATCTCCTCTATTTTCATTACTGATGAAAGATGTAGAATTTGTGTGGACGTAAAAAGTGTGAGTGGGCCTTTTTAAAGTTGAAGAACTGTGTAACAGCAGCACCTGTTTTACAAGGAACAAACTGGGAATTTCCGATTCATATTGCTACGACGCATCTGACATGGCTGTGGGTGTTGTTTTGGGGAAGTTGGAGGATGAGAAGCCTTATGCCATTTATTACATCAGCAAGAACTTAACTCCAGCAGAACTTAACTACACTGTTACTGAGAAAGAATTCCTAGTAGTAGTGCATGCTATCAACAAATTCCGACACTACATCACTGGGTACCAAGTATTTGTACACACTGACCATGCTGCAATTCGATTTTTAATGAACAAGCCTGTTACTAATGGTAGAGTTACACGATGGTTATTGCTGTTACAAGAGTTTGACATTACTATTTTAGATAAACCCAAAAAAGATAATGTAGTTGTTGATTTCCTTTCTAGATTAACTATAAGTGATGACTGCACTGCTGCTGAGTATCTTTTTTCCATTTCTACTCACTCGCCATGGTATGCAGATATAGCCAATTACCTTGCTGCAGGAAAATTCCCACACCAATTGTCTTCCAAGGAAAGAAGGAGGATTATACAACAAAGTTCTACCTACTCCTAGATAGAAGGAAATCTCTATCACACCAAGCCAGATTTCCAGATTAGGCGATGTGTTAGAGAAGATGAGGTATTTGAGATCCTAAAGGCTTGTCATGAGGAACCTTGTGGAGGACACTTAGCTGACAAGAGGATAGGACATAAAGTACTCTCAACAGGGTACTACTGGCCAACTATATTCCAAGATGCCAAGAAGTTTGTGAAAGGATGTGATAGTTTCCAAAGGATGGGCTAGCCTCTAAAATCAGATGAGATGTCGTTACAGCCTCAGATAGTAATAGAATAATTTGAGAAATGGGCCCTAGACTTTGTGGGGCCAATTAATCCTTCATCACAACAAAAAACATACATATTGGTCTGCACCGATTATGTCACTAAATGGGTCGAAGCAAGGGCACTAACTAGAGCAACAGAGCAGGCTATTTCAGACTTCCTATTTCAAGATATTTTTGTTCGCTTCGGGATACCCAGAGAGATAGTGATAGATGGGGGTCCTAATTTCACATCTCATTTGATCAATAAGCTGGTTGAAAAGTATGGAATCCATCACAAAATCACCACACCATATCATCCACAAGCAAATGGCCAAGTAGAAAGCACTAATAAAGTCATTGAGGGAATCTTAATAAAGACGGTAGCCAGCCACCGAAGAAACTGGGCTGAGAAACTTCCAGAGGTACTATGGGCTTACAGGGACAACATGGAGGAATACTACGGTGCTTCTCACCGAATTGGTGTATGGTAAGAATCCCTTATTCCCCATAGAATTTGAAATAAAGACATTAAGAACAAAATTTCGTGTCGATCGCGGATTTGAGTACAGAGCACATACTCAAAGACTGAACCAACTCAACGAGTTGCAAGAGAAACGACTGGCTACCATTCAACAGACTTAAATCATTCAGCAGAAAAGAGCCAGATGGCATGATGGGTTCATTAAGAAGAAAAATTTCCAGAAAGGAGATTGAGCTCTTTTGTATGATTCAAGGTTCAAAAATTTCAAAGGCAAGCTCTGCACCAGATGGCTAGGTCCTTATGAAGTGGATACAGTCTTTGACAATGGAACTATACAATTGGTTACCATTGACAGTGCTAAGACGATGTTACTGGTTAATGGGAACCATCTAAGGTTATATCATCAACCTGCTTCAAAGGAATCTTTTGTCAACATTGTCGTGGACTCTGATCTTCATGTTACGACATCAGGGGAACATTCTCCTCTGTAGCCTTAAAAGTTGAAATTCCAATAAGTGCAGCAGTTGAAAACCACCTTTGTGGCAGCTGTTACACCTATTAAATAATAATAATAATAATAAATAAATAAAATAAAATAAAAAGAAAATAACAAAATAAAAGAAAAACAAAAATAAATCTAACTGTGAAAACCCCTTTCCAGGGCATAGTCAGACAACCAGTAACAGTTGAAAACCACTCTTGTGGCGGCTGTTACACCCATGTTTTTCTTCCCGTAATATCATCTTCCCTTTATGATCTATGTCATAGGATGATGGTATTCATGTAATTTCTTTTCTGTACCAATTTCTTCTGATTATTATGTTTTTCTTAGAATAATTTAAAAGTTGTCTTGGTTGTTACATATGTAACAACCGACAGCCACAAATATTGTTCTTTGTGACTCATTCCATAAACAACAATAACCTTGCTGGCTAAAAACAACAACATGAGCGCGGCAAGCAAGATGCCATCAATTCAAGTCTTCCTCCATGTCACCTCAAGTAAGTCATTAAAAAGGTAAATGATTGTCATTGATGATTCAGTGATTAATTGGCAAAGTAATGATGCACCTGTGATGGCCGTGGGCGGCCATCACTATTAAAGTGGGGGAGGGGATATGACTTGAAATCATTGCAAAAAGGATGTAATCATAAATATCTATTAAATTCACATGCACCTAATCAGTAACAGAATTGCTAATGATGACCGAATCGGGTTGGAAAAGAGCGTGTGTATGAAATCCCATTACTTTCCATAATAAGCCATTTATAAATATTAGTGTAGGGTACAATTTGGTAAATCCGTGAAAGTTGCCACCTTCCATCAACCTCCTTGAACACTGTTACCGATGAAATAGGTAACCTGACCTCAAAATGGGAACTCTAGCCCAAAAAAGACTCAAAAAAACATGAAAAAAACACCCCAAAAACAAAAAAAAGTGTATTCCGTAAACGCACTTGGTTTTTTTTTAAGGTCAAATTTCAACATTTTATAAAATTATGCTAAAAACAAAATTGTTTCTTGAAAAAAGGATTGAAAAAACACCCTCAAAACAAAACCGATTGTATGCTAGAATAACCAAAAAAAATGTATCATATTTTTGACATTTTTAAAAATAGAAATAAGATTTTTTTAATTTTTAAAATTCAAACATTGAAAAAAAACCTAAAATTTAAGAAAAAATAAATTTCAAAATAAAAAACATTTTAAAGCTTAAAATTTAAAAATATATAGGAATAAAAAAAATAAAAATAAAAACAAAATAAAAATAAAAATTCAAACATTAAAAAAAGCCTTAAATTTAAGAAGAAAAAAAAAATTAAAAATTAAAATATAAAAAAAAATTAAAGATTAAAATTTCAAAATATACGAAATAAAAAAATAAAAATAAAAAACAAAAACAAAATATTAAATTAAAAAAGAAAAAACAAGTTAAAAAAAGAAAGAAATTATAAAAAAAGAAAATATAGAAATTAAATTTAAAAAAGAAAAAAGAAAAATGTTTATTAAATTTATTTAAAGAAATATATTGAATTTTAATCAATTTAAAACTTAAAAAAAAACAAAAAAAACATTATTGAAATTAAGAGTAAAAAAAATGAAAAATTAATTAAACAAAAAAAATATCAAATTTAAAGAAATATATATTAAGAAAACAAATAGATTTTAAAAAATATATCAAATTTAAATTATAAAAAATAATATATATATATATATATATATATATATATATATATATATATATATATATGAACTTAAATTAAAAATATATATATTATATTTTATTAAATTATGTTAATATTAAAACAACAAATTAAACTAAAAAAAATTATTAAATTTTAATAAATAAATGAATAAACAAATAAATTTTGAAATAAAAATTAAATTTTAAATATAAAAGGAAAAAAAAATAAAAACATTGTTAAAATAAAAAGTTAAAAAACTTTAAAAATCAATTAAAATTGAAAAAAATCAATTAAAAAATATATATATATATTAAATAAAAAATAAAATAAAAAACAAATTAATTTGAAAATATTAAGTTTAACTTTAAAAAAAATCTAATTATAAATACACAATTTTAATTGAAATAAAAAAAATAAAAAATAAAAAATTATGTAATTTAAAAAAATAATAATAAAAAAAATTAAAAATTTAAAAAAAAATATTAAATTCAAATAAATAAATAAATAAAAATACAAAATTTACTAAATTTTAAAAAATTAAATGAAAAAACTAAACATAAAAATTAATATTTAAAAAAAAAAAAAATACAAAAATACAAAATTTAATAAAAATTATTAACAAAATTTAGAAAAAAAAAAAAAATCAAATATAAAAATTAAATTAAAAAAATAATAATTTTAAATTTCTTGAATTAAAAAAAAATATATATATATATATTAAAAATTAAAAAAATTAAAAATTAAAAATAATTTTTTTATTGTGGTAGGCGCACAATCAGCCTCCTCGCCGAGTGACGACGGCCGCCGCTGAGGCGGTAGGCCGATTCCGGGACTCGCCCTCCCACGGCGGGAGGCTGATTCAGCGGGAGGGCGATTCCCGGAATCGACCTGAGGACGCGGGAGGGCGATTCCCGGAATCGGCCTCAGGGCGATTCCTGGAATCGACCTCCCACCTCGAGAAGGCGATTCCCGGAATCGGCCTGAGGGCAATTCCTCGAATCGGCCTGAGGGCGATTCCCAGAATCGGCCTCTCGCAGCGGGAGGGCGATTCCCGGAATCGTCCTCCGCGGCGGGAGGACGATTCGCGCTCGGCCTCCCGCCTGGGTGGCGCGAGGCCGGCGCGTGGCTGGTGTGGCCGAGGGCGGCGGCGGCGGCGGCTGCGGCCCCGCGCCGGCGGCGACCCTCCGCCGCCACACGGCGCGAAGGCCGATCGGCGGTGCCACCACGATCAAAAAATTCTTTTTTTATTTTTTATTTTATTTGTTAATATTTTTTTTTTTTAATTTGATTTTTTTTTTTTATTTTTTTTTTTTAAATTCAAAAAATTTAATTTATTTATTTATTTATTTTTTTTCAAATTTTTTTATTTTAAATTTAATTTTTTTTTGTTTTTTTGTTTTTTTTTATTTATAATTTTGTTTTTAAATTTAATATTTTAGATTAATTATTTTTTAAAATTTAAAATTTATTCATTAAATTTATTAAATTTTAATTTAATTTTAGTTTATTTGGTTTTTCATTTTTAAAATTTATAAATTGTTTCATTTAAAAAAAACAGCAAATTTATGGATATTTGTTTTTTAATTATTTGCACGTGGTTTTTTTGTTTTTTTTTGTTTTTTAATGATAGTTTTTTTATTATAATTCTTTTATTATAATTTTCTTTTTCAATTTTAAATTTTGTAAATTTGTTTTTTTGTTAATTTTAAAATTTGTATTTTTTTTTCTTATTATTATTATTTTTTTAATTTAAATTTTTAAATTTAATTTTTTTCTTTTTTGTATTTTATTTTTTTTATCTAAATTTTAATTTTGTAATTTTAATTATTTTTAAATTTTCTTTCTTTCTTTTTAATTACGGCGAAAGGCGTTCCTTTTGTTGGCTTTGGTCGAATGTACGCATTTCGTCGGAGCGATGAGAGGGCTTTCTCATCGTCTTTCCATCCACCGAAAAATGTGCCATTTGCGGTGTGCTCCTCTTACCCGGCGCACAGGGGGCTGTCTGCTCTTACCTCGACTGCTTTCGGGAGTTTACAAGCGCACGGTTCATCGACTCGCCGATCTTTAGAAACTCCACGGCGGCGATCTGGAGCGTTTTCAAGAAGGGCCGCAAAAACGATGCTGGCCTCGACATCCACTTGGTGGAAATGGAAATCCCCGCAGACCAGCGGTTGCAGGGCGAGGGGTCAATACGTAATACGTTCGAAGAGACCGGAGAATAGCGAGTCTCCCGACACATGAGAAACCGACAGACTTTGTTTGGGCAGGGTCGGGCCGATCCTACCCTCTTCGTTGCTCTCTTCGTCTCCCTTGAAATACAATGGTCGATTCCAATTTTCTACGGCGGGGCAAGCGAGGCGGGAGAAAAAGTACGCGAGGGAATGCTTGCAGTGGCTTGATTCACGGACCCCGTCCACGAGTGCTCTACGTTTCGTTCGGAAGTCGGGAATTCCATATCGTTTTCAAACATGAAGGCGCTGCGCTAGGGGCCGGAATCGAGCCAACGACCTTTTATTTGGGTCGTCGAGGCCTCCGCTGGAAGCCCCGCCGAGTCGGAATTCTCGACGAGTTTCTTCGGAGGGATTCGAAGAAGCGAGTGAAGGAAAAGAAGGTAGGATTTCTTATCGGAAAGTGGGCGCCTCGACTGTTTATCTGTCCCATCCTTCAGCCGGAGGGTTCCTTAGTCATTGTGGATGGAATTCGGCGCCGGAGGGCCTAAGCCAAGGGGTGCCCATCATTGGGTGGTCCATGGGAGGCGAGCAGGTTCGCGAATCGAAGGTTTTGGAGGAGGAAGTTGGGGTGTGCATCGAGATGTGGAGGGGCAAAGAAGGAGAGCGCAACGCGAGACGGTAGAGAGTAGTGTAAGAATGTTGATGAAGGAAGAGAAGGGCAATCGAGTGAGACGAGAGAGCTAGGGGAGATGAGCGAAGCGGCTTTGAAGGCGGTCGATGAAGACGAAGATGGGAAGAAAGGTGCATCCGTGTGTGCTATGGAAGACATGATAAGAGAGCTTACAATAGGATATCGGGCCTAGACTACTTCGGGCGCCTTGGAAGTGTCCGATGCAATTGAGAGAGTCGGCGGATTTCGGAGCCGTTATAGAGTATTTCGAGGGCATCTTGAAGTGTTAAATAGATGTCATTTTGAGAGTCCGGGAGGATTTCGGGGCCGTAATAGAAGATTTCGAGGCTTCTTGGAAGTGTTAGATGTCATTGAGAGTACGGGAGGATTTCGAGGGCCGTTATAGAGGGTTTCGGGGTGTCATGGAAGTGGTAGATGACATCTTGTGTTAGATGCCATTGAGAGGTCGGGAGGATTTCAAGGCATCATGGAACTTTCGGTGCCATCGAGAGGGCCGTCAGGGAGGCTCGCTCCTTCACAAAGGATTTCGGGGCATCATGGACGCTCTCGCGGTGGGAGAGCATTTGTTTATTTTACGGGAATTTAATAAGTTCCTCCGAGTGACGAGTAAAGTAGAAAAACGCTTCGGGGGTATTGTTTTTGGCAATCATGAAAGCAACAATTTCTGAGTTGGGTTGGGATTTTTTTGGCAAAAAAATACCCGCTACGATTTTGAATTCATACATACATTCATAGGTCATCGGCATTCCTTCGCCTCTCCTCCTCCTCCTCCTCTCGGGAGCTTCTGTGTTGTTGTCTAGTCTCGTGACGTACGTGTGTACCGGGAGCTCCTTCTAAATGTTGTACTGGTCTATCTTGTTATGTGTCATTTGTTTGTTGTGTCTGTTTGCATGTGTATCTGTTTGGTGTGCTTGTGTTTTTCGAGAGGTGCGGGCGAGTAGCATATCAATTTTAGAATAAGTACGATCCCGGGACTTGATCAAGTGCCCGGGGTATCACGGTATCCGGGGTATCACCGATATGCATGGCTCTTGGGAGTACCAAGCAATTACCTTAATCGGACATGTAGGATCGGACATGCGGGCAAACCCGTACCATAATCCTATGATGGATGACGCTAAATTTGCTTTGGTATGAAAGACCATGATTACGGTAAGTTTATTTTCAAATTCTTTGTATCTATATATAAATAAGATTAGCTCAATGTTGAGGAATGGATTTTATTTTAAAAATTTCATCCACACAAAGCTGATTCTCGATTCCTATAAATTATGTTCAGGTGCTTTTTTTGTCATATTTTCTTGGTTTTTTAAATCAACCGATTGAGCAGATCTATATCATCCGAATTGTTTTTTTTAATCTGATAATAGATCGTCTAAAAATGGTTAGAGTTACTCTACCCATGTCCGAGATAACATGGTCGCAACCATAATTGATTGTCAATTATCAACCTCGGGTATGCTATTGCCGTTTATTGAGTATGCACTGCTATGACCATGAGTCCAAACTGGATGTGATTTGAAATTGGTTTGATTGGATAATAGGCTTGTGTTTTTTTCCATGTAGGTTTGGTTTGCTTCAAAGTTTTAGGTGTGATTAATTGTCTGCAAGGAAATAACTCAGTCCTCTGTGAGGTATTCATGTTCCTTCAAATCCTAACCCAGACGATTTTTACCCAAACTATTTATCTGTTCGATTTGTTTGTAATCCTTAAGGAAATTGACTTGTCCAATGGTTACTCTTTTTGTTATTATTAGTTGGTAGTTTGTAAGTCTGATCCTTGATGGGCTGCATAAGAAGTGGAACTAGTTTGGACACTGTACCATGTGCGCAGAAGAGTGTGTTTTGGGGTTTCATGTGAACTTTTGGTTCATTCACTTTCGAATTTGCTATTAGTTTTTCTTTAATTTTAAAGTTGAGAATTTTACATTTTTTGGACTAGTCGTGGACATAAATTTCTCAATATTCAAACCGGTTGCAGTCTTCACTGATGTATTATATTTCCTTTCTTTTTTCTTAAATTTCTCGAGTGATGGTTGGTAGACATGACTCACTCTTACGTATATTTCCTTTTTGTTTCTTAAATTTCTCGGTGATGGTTGGCGGACATGACTCACTCTTCCGTGCATTTCCGTCATTTGGTTGGCAACTATTTCGTAAAGCATACACAAACTTATGGGCATTAGTGTGTTTCTGTGTCTTGTTGGCAAAAAACAATTCTAAGAAAGATCATGTAGACATGCATCAAATTTAAGGAAAAAACAAACTTTAAAGGTATATTTTTAGGAAACATAATTGGTAAGAGATGGTTAGGAAATGATGTGCATTCATAGGAGTCTCATTACTTGCAAATACGATAGGGATCCTAAGATTGGTTGTTGGCCCATAGAGGTACTCGAAATTGAAAATCCGGTCATTTGTCTTTTTGGGGTACTAGAGGTTAGCATGACTTTGTTTTCCTCTCTTGTGATCCTTTTGCTGCACATGTAGTTTTGAATGTAAAAATAATGATTTGAATTGCGAGTATGATGAAGTTTTTGTCGGAGTTTGAAGCCAAATTGGGTATCCGAATCTAGTGCTCACGCGAATTTGAGCCTTTGGGCAACTGCTGGTCCACTGGCTTTAGCCAAGGACAAGCTTATTGATGGTTCGGGACAGACCAATTTTTGTATTGAGCACGGTGATGTAATCTGCGAGTTTCCATTGAAGGAGATGCTAGAGTTCCACAAATAATGTTGTGCGGAAGCCTCTGTAATGGTCACAAGGGTATGTGCTTTGAATTCTTTGCATTTCGTTCTTACCTTTCGGTGGGAGAACATGTTCTTCCCTTTATGTTTCATTATGAGTTCTGTTTCTAGATTCATGATGAAAATATTTAATATATTTTTCTAGAAACAAGAGGTTTCGGGGACCTTTCTTTAATTTTGTTTGCCCTAAAAGCCATGGGTGAATGAAGGTGAGAATAACAACCTTTACCTCATATCGTCTTGAGGAGATCAAAGTTACCATGGCTCCCATTATTCCCTTTGTATCTTATATATCTCAAGGACTTCAAACCCATTGTTTTGTGCGAGTGAATGAGCCATCTAAATATGGTGTAGTGGTGCTTGATGAGGAGACTGGAAGAGTGAAGAGATTTGTTGAGAAGCCCCCGGATGTTTGTAGGGGAACAAGATCAATGCGGGGATCTACCTTTTAAACCCAAGTGTTCTTGACAGCATAGAACTGAAACCCACATCAATTGAAAAGGATATTTTCCCCCGGGATTGTAGAGGAAAACCAGCTTTATGCAATGATTTTGCCCTGGTTTTTGGATGGACATTGGTCAACCCGAGATTATCTCTGCGAGTCGCATCTGTATTTGGACTATCTTAGGACTAAGTCCGATATGCTTCCAAGTGGCTCTTAGTTTCAAGGCAATGTGCTCATTGATGAAAGTGTCCAAATTGGGGAAGAGTTTGTACGATTGGCCACGATGTTTCTATAGGTCCAGTCTGTATACTTGAAGGCTGGGGTAAGACTCTCGGATTGTGCAATTATGAGGGGTGTTAGAATCAAGAAGCATGCTCGTGTCTCATGGAGCATAGTTGGTGGCATTCAACGAGTTGGACGAGTGGGCTAGGGTAGAGAACATGACTATTTTAGGTGAGGATGTGCATATAGGTGATGAGATATACGATAATGGTGGTGTGAGTGTAGTAGTTTCCCTTGGAGGGCAAGTAGAGGAGTATCCCAACATGGAAAACTTGTACGGTAGCTATGGAAATCTCCACTTTCAAATTTGATAACTAATAATTGTATTTTTCTATATTTACGGAGTTCCCTGTGTCAAACAAGGGGGGAGTGAGATTCACCATCAATGGCTTCAAATACTTCAACTTGATTCTCATCGCAAATGTGGCCGGGAGCGGGGGGATTTGGTGAGAGTGAGCGTGAAGGGTAGCCAAGCTGGGTGGATTCCATTGTCCGTAAAGCTGGGGCCAAAATTGGCAATGCGGCACGAGTCCTGGTTGGGCGAGCCTCTCCTTCAAAATAGCTGGCGGTGACCGCGGGGACCTCTACTTCTGGAACATTGTGCCTCCAAATTGGGAGTTTGGCCGGACCTTTTCTGGAAAGCGAGTTCGAGCCCGATTACAACAAATCCTTGAACAATCTGTTGGTTCTCTTTATCTATATATCTATATTTGTATTTGTTAATGGAACAAAGGGATCCCTGCGTGGTTTTCTCTGCGTTGACTTAATGTATGGGCTGTAGACAGATAACGAGGCAGATTTCAAGACTTGGCATCATGTACAGTATATGAGGGATGGGAAGCTTAGATCTATGTTGGGGTGTATTTACTTACAGTCACGTCTGATCCATAGGTTTTACTTGGAGTTAGTGAACATTTTCAAGGACAGTCAAAATATTTTAATTGATATCATTGGTTGGTGCTTCTTTCATTCATCTGGAGCTTCCCTCTCTACTGGAAATTCCAATAGATGCAAGTATCGTTTAAATTTTTAGGGCGCGTGTTGTGGTCTGCCAAAAGAGCAACTCAATCCTTTTTACTACACCTTACTGGGAGAATCTCAGAATGGTATTACTGGTCTGAGCTTCGTAAGCAGTAATTGCTGTAGCTTTGGAATGTAACTTTAGTTTGTCCAATGCCAGTCCGTTCTTTGGTACAGTTCTAGTCTTACCAATTTTTTTAGTAGGATCAATTCACCTTAAGGGTAAGTTTTCCAGGAACAACTTTGATTGGAAGCAAGCTCTTTCTTTGGGTGGCATAACTTTGATTACATGACAAGTGGTGGTGGTGCCAAAATTAAGTCAGCATTCTTCTATTTTCTCATAGTTACATTTATTGCTCGATTTTTTGGATTTAGATGTAAAGTCATGTATTCCTTTTGTTTAGTATTTCTACTCCATTCGCAAGGTCTTCCTGTTTATGGGTTCTTCATTCCTTACATAGCAGTGAAAAACACCTTAAAAGGAAATATTCTGCATGTATCATTAGTTTGTTTAATTATTGGGCATATAATAATGCAGAAACTATGTATCAAGGGAGTCTTCGATAAAATTACAAACGTTCAAGCAAACTTTGATCAGATTATGCCAGTTGGAAAATTGAGTTTTAAAGAAACTGGTTCAAAATAGGCGACATATAAATGCACAATAAACCTTTCTGGGCTATAGATTTCGTGTGGCTAATTATTGGGCATATTATATGCAGAAAATATGTATCAAGGGAGTCTTCAATAAAATCACAGACGTTCAAGCAAAATTTGATCAAACTATGCCAGTTGGAAAATTGAGTTTTAAAGAAATTGGTTGAAAATATCCGACTTATAAATGCCCAATAAACCTTTATCAACCCTAGATTTTCTTCAGATTGGCCCATTGGACTGCTTGATACATGGATCTATTACTGAACACTTTATGACAACGATGTTAGGGACATTCTTCTACAATGGAGGTGTATCATCCAAGAATAAACCAAGTAATTGAAATTGGTATATTTCGCATCCGAAAGTGATCACCTGTGTTTTGTTTGGCATATACTCGATACAAGCCTCTTGTCTTTTGTTTGGAATATCCTCAGATCAGCTTATAGGCTTTGTTTCCTTCTCAAGCATAAAATATTGTGGAAAAAAATGCGTCATGGGAGTGTTGAATAAAATTATAAACTTTCAAACAAAATTTAAACTTTGCCAACTGGAAAAAATAGTTTTGAAGTACCAATAGATAAATGGCCAATAAAATATTCTCTAGTGTGTAGATTTTCTTGATATTTACTTATCATTGTTTAGTGGCAATGATAGATCCATAGTCACAGTGCAAATCAATGGAGGTATTGCCAAGACCTAGGCCCTCGAATTCAACTTCGACCTTACCAACACTCTTCACTGCAACCTTGTCCTTACTGCAATTCGGCTCACCTGCAATTTCTGCAACTTTTCGGCCTTCCCCTCAGAAACCCTAGATTACATTAGGGAGGAGATCATGGAGAGATTTATCCTTTTATGCCTTCGCTATGCCTTCCTTGCCTTCTTAGTAAACTTGGCGAAACCTTAGATCCCTTCGCACGTGTGATAGAAAATAGCCCTAAAACATATCCAAAATAACCTTGCTTTTAGTCCCTTCTTTGCTTGGATGGAGGCTCGTCTTGTGTTTCTCGCACTACTTCTTGCTTCAGACGTTGACTTGCTGGAGGTGCTTGAGCTTGGTCTTGGAGGGTCTTTTGACTCTTTTAATGACTCACATACATATATAACATTCCCAAGAAGAGTCCTTCATACATGATATTGACTTAATTTGAATTTATGACCAATCCTAAGAGCTCACAATGGGAGCCTTAACTAAGGATAAAATTCCTTGCTCATGAAACCCATGAGACAAACATTACATAAATAATTTTTATTTTTCTTCTTTACATCAATTACATAAAATCACAATTACACATGTCATTATGAATATTGAACCCAGATATACTTTTCAAGAGACTGCAATAAAGCTTTTTGCTATAATGAAAATTTTCTCGATTTACCAAAAAAAAAATAATGTGATCGTGATCGATGTCACTATGTTTAGAGCAGTTAAATTCAGGACTGAGGCTTTGCATATTAAAAATGCTTTGTATGCATCACTTGTCTAAACCAACCAACTACCTTTCATGTGGGTGTGCAAATATCAATTATTACGCTTGCTTCTAGGTTTCTACCATAAATTATTAAGGGTCACAATTTCTCTTACTGGTCTAAAACAAATTGTTATTGTTAATGTTAATAATCTTCCTTGAAAAACTTCAAGAAGGTTAGTGAATAATGTGACCAATGTCAGTGGTTTTAGAATAGAATTAAACTAACAGAGGTATTTGTGCATGTAAAAATTTCTTTTATATACATCATATGTATATACAAACCACTTTTATGTGGTTGTGCTAGTAATCATTTTTATACTTGGTTTTTGGTTTCTTCCATGAAATTATTACAACATCAAAAGCTGGCATCTATTGGAACTTGAGAGGCAATGAATTTTTTTAAGATAAACTATGGACCATGTTCATGCTGAGATTTTGGGGTGTTGGGATAGCATCAAATGTGCCCTAGCTCCCAAACTTTGTAGAGGGATTAGTGTACATAAGATCTCCAAGACTGAGAAAGTGTTTGAAGAAATTCCATTAGGTTTAAGAAATATTTAATTAATTGATCTTTTTAATTAAGGATCCTAAGTCTAACTTAGGAAAATTAAAAGATTAAAGGTAATTAAATTAAACATGTGATGAGAATGACTTAAGTGGCGCAGATCAAACATCTTCTAATCTTAGCTGTCGATTTAAGATCATATCACGGTCGTTGATGTTTCAAGGAGAAAAGTATAAGAAGAGGACTTGAGATCAGTTGGAGAACACACGCACTGGTAGAGCAGTGAAGCTAAACTAGAATTCTAGGGCGTGGTTTGCTAATAATTTTAGAAGTGTTTTAGCTCCAACAAGGGGGATGTTCTAGTCCCAGGGCAAGAATACAATGAGGGAAAAGAAGGAGCATACCAGAGCAAAGCAGAAGCAGCAGCTACGCAGAGCAATCGAGAGCCTGGCAGGGGCAACACAAAGGCAACAGGGGGCTAGGAGGGTTGACACAGGCCCAGCTAGGGCAACACAGGGGTAGCGTAACCCGATCTAGGATGACAAAAGCCCTTCCTGAGTAGCGCAAAGGATGACGCAGCAGGCTTCAAAGCAACGCTGGGGTTCTAGAGGCCGGAAAAGGGCTGAGTTCTGAAAATCTCGTTTGAGGGTGTGAATCAATCAATTTTTCTGTCTTTCGGATAGAGGTATTGTTGCCATTTATATTTCTCTATCGGGTTAACTAGTTTGGTTCCCATATTTGTTGTACTTAGAATATGCATAATAATAAAAACCCTCCAGAAGCTAGCAGAACTGGTTTTCCCGCCTTGGTTTTTTTGAGGACATTTGTCCATTAAATCCTTGTGTCAATTTGTCATTGAGCATGTTATTCAGTACAACGATAAGTCGTTGTTGCTTTTGTTCTCTCTTTTCTTCCCCTTATATTTTGAGCTTAACCTTCTTCCCCAGTGCGGGCGCAGCTAAGGTTGCGAAAGAAAAGCAACCCGCATTATGTATACAGTCCTAATTCCTACTAATAAGTCCTGTCCAGTCCAGTCCAGTCCAGTCATGTCCCACTTATGATATACCCATCTTATCATTCTGGTGTTTAATTATCTGGTTCTAGCAAAACAAGAAATCAGAGCCAAGCTTAGCTGTGTAATGTGTAGCTATTTTTCGGGAAGAAGCGGTTGGTAATGGTATTGGTAGTGGTTTAAGCAGGAGTGACTGTGGTGTGTGACAACTACAGCCCATTTTTCATGTACTGCCACTGTGTTTATGAAGATTAAGAAAAAAAGTTTTATGTAACTATTTTATGTTGAAATTTTGTTTCCTCTGCTATGTATTTTCGGTGTCTCTTTTCCATGTGAAATTTGGCTTTACGATTAAATGTGGAAATTTGGAAATTATAAAACTCGCACGCTTATGGTGCTCTGCTATGTTTTTTGTAATTTATAAGAAAACGCGTTACAGAGATCCCCGATCCCCACAGTCGAAAACGCGTTCTGAAAACCTGGCACACCCGCGCACAGGGTACGATGCGAGGACATCGTTCATTGATAGTGGTATATAACTAAAAACCGTCTGCGGTAATATTTAATTTTAAGTTTTAGTTACAATTGTCCAAAAGCTTTGCTTTTTGTAATTTACTTGCGGGTTCATAAAGGCGCGCAGGAATAAAGACAATGTGTATAAACATTTGATGCTCTTGCGTCGTGCGATGTGATATGTGAGTGTGAGTTCACTGGTCGGGGTCTGTGATATGTGGTCAGCGTAAATTCTTTTTCCTATGGGCTTTTTTTTTCCTGTGAATGCTTATTTGCTTATTTCATATTTGTGAGAAACGATGAGCACATTTATTTCATATTTGTGAGAAATGATGAGCACATTTTGTATCTGTATTGGTTTTCCCCTTGTGAAATTGATTTCACCTTTCCATGTGAAAGAATTTTGAAGACCACGCCGAATCTATTGATTCAATGTTGCTTTGTTCACGTGGGTATTTCCATGGATCAGAGAGAGACATTTTATGATTTTAGTTTTCTATTTTATTCTCCTTTGGCATGCATATTTTAGGCTTGTGTAAATATTCTTCAAATTTTGTTTTCTGCCGACGGAGAGACCTATGTAGTTATGTGTTATATACTTGGATTCCATAATGTTGGGGTTTTGTCATAGATTTTTGTCATTATTCATGTAAAAAGAAATGTGTTTGCCATCTTGTATTTTGGAAAATCTTGTATTTCAGACAGGGCATTGTAGGAACTTGCAGTGGGTTTATCCACGCTTTTAGATTCATCAATTCGACTTCGTTTATAGAATCAACCTGTGTTGTATAGAGCAAAGGGGTTCTTTAAGATTTTTATCATGTCCTTGCCAATGTTCTTTCTTGTTTCATAAAAATCATTGGTTTTTGCCGCAGATTGTGACCCTTTTGTACAGGGCTCCTGAAGTTCTCTTTGGGGCTACTCACTACTCATTACCTGTTCGCATCTGCTCTGTTGGATGTATATTCGGTAAGCAATTTTAGACAATTTATTGATGTTTTCAATTTGTTTTATGAGTATTTCTTGAGTCATATATCTAGAAGGCCATATAATCTATTGTTGCAAACAACCCAAATTTTTTGCAAAAAATTTCAGAAATCATGTTTCTTTTTTGGCTTAGCTCATGTTTGCAGACATTTAGTGGTATCTTAATTTTGTTGATTTTTGCAGACATTTAGTGGTATCTTATTTTTGTTGATGTTTGCTAGTTTTTACCCTTCTGTACGATTTCTAGTAAGATTTATTGGTTCTCTGTACCCTTGCTGATTTTATCCCAATGCCACAACATTGATCTGATCCACAATGTTACAGCTGAAATGTCTCCAACTTATGAACATTTTCAGGTTATGATTTCAACAAAAAAAAACAATATATTTGATTATGGGATTTTCTTCTCTGATGCACCATAACTTATTCCAATCTTTCCATGCAACAGATTTCTAGGAACTCCCAATGAAGAAGTGTGGCCAGGAGTGAATAAATTTAAGGACTAGCATATCTACTCCGAATGGAAACCTCTTCTTTTAAAAGGGGGGTGAATCGCCCTTTGTGTTTGGAAGTTGTGCCTACAAAACAGAATGGATAGGCTACACAAGCTTTGGTTTACTATGGGTTGTGGATTTCTCTTGATCCATCGTAATTTCCTACTCTTTTATTCGAAATTTATTTGCAATCGTTGTGTCATTTCTAACCAATTCTGAGTGTATTTGGTATTTGTGTATTTGGATTCGTGACAAAAAAATGTGGAGAATGCTCACCCAAGTGCAATGTTTGTGTTTGGGGACTCCTATGTCGACACTGGAAATCTGAAAAAATCAAATGCCGTTGCTTGGAAACCTCCATATGGTATCAGCTTTCCTGGAAAACCATCTAGGCGACACTCAGATGGAAAAGTTCTCACGGACTTCATAGGTATAATTTCAGATTTTTACGCAGTAAATTATTCGTGTCGTGTGTGGGTTTTACTTTGTCATTTTAATGTTTCAGCTTCACCTTTTAGCATCCCTATACCAGTGCCACACAGTCAGCGGGATATCAACTCCAACATGCTTCGCTTTGGCATGAACTTTGCAACTGGCGGGACCGGTGTCTTTTCTACATGGCCTCGACTGCCCAGTACTAACACCCAAATTGACCAACTGCAGAAATTGATCGGTAATGGAGTATACTCCGCAAAAAACCTCCCGTCCTCACTGGTTTTATTTTCTGTTTCGGGCAATACTTTAAGTCCCTTCATTATTCAACAAAGAGGCACAGTTGAGGTAATTCCATAATGAAAGATATATTCTTTCAAAAAAATTCCTTCAGTAAAATTGTAAATTTTATAAGGGAGGTGAACCACCCAATTATTGATTTATCATTAAAATTAAGATGGAGAGTTTCATAAACTCTTAGATCAGACTGTCCATTTTAGTTTTGGATTAGACTGTCTATTTTAGTTTTGGATTAGACTGTCTGTTTTTCTTTTGATGATGAATTATGTAGGGTGGTTTTAGATGGATAAACCTAATAATTTAGTTTTCATAATAACAGCTACGTTGTCTCAAATAATAAAATTTAGAATAATAAAATTTATTTTATTTTATTTTGAAAAGAGTAAACCAAATCATCAAAGTTTATAATTTGAATTTTAAATATTTATATTTATTTTAATAAAATATTAATTTTTAATTTAATATTATTAAATTGTAATTTATGTAATTTTATTTATTTATTTATTTATTTTAATTTAATTTAATTTCTATTTATTGATTGATTTATTTATTTTATTTTATTTTAATTAAGAATTTTTTTTTAATCTTTTTTTTTTTAAATTTTAATTTTAATTTTAATTTGTTTTATTTCTATTTATTTCTTCATATTTTATTTATTTATTTAATTAATTTATTATTATTATTATTTTTTACATCTTTTCTTATCATAGCATGTAATTATTAAAAATAAAATAAATATATAAATTCAAACTTTAAATATTATTTAATTACTTTTAACATTTAATTTATTCGATAATAATAAAAACAAATGAATATCCTTTGAATAATGCACCGAGGCTATCTCCCTCTTTTATAAAGTGCTGGAATATTAATAGAAATCCTCCCCTTGTAAACTGTATTAAAAGGCAATATTCTCTCATTATATTTTGATGTTCGAACTTCTTAGACCATAACCCCAAGCAATAACAAGTATACGCCCTCCCGAAAGGCTCACGACGGACTTTAGTTTAATAAGCATTGACCAAACCTTAGAGTTAAAACCCCAAGTCTTATCATGTCATTAGATCATTAATATGGGATCACTACATACCTTAATTTTAATACCAACTTGGGGTGTCAAATTTGTATTTGTGTATTCTAACCAACCAGCTGCCATTTCTTAGTTTCTTGTTGATTCTTACTATGCATGCAATGGTCCCTACCCATCATTACCATTGAAATTTGAATTCTTTTACTGTACATTCCATTGCTATGTTACCAGAGACGGCATGATAGTGAATCTGGTTGATTTCAGTCCCTGGAGGCCATTTATTCTTCCTCCTCTGTTCTCCAAGGAGGAGTTGGAAAAGAATTAACTCAAAATCTACATCTTTTGCCCCCCTTATATGATTGGGAGGTCTCCTTTCAACTCTAAGGTTTGGTCAATGCTTATTAAACTAAAGTCCATCGTGAGCCTTTCGAGAGGGCGTATACTTGTTATTGCTTGGGGTTATGGTCTAAGAAGTTCGAACATGAAAATATAATGAGAGGATATTGCCTTTTAATACAGTTTACAAGAGGAGGATTTCTATTAATATTCGAGCGCTTTATAAAAGAGGGAGATAGCCTCGGTGCATTATTCAAAGGATATTCATTTGTTTTTATTATTATCGAATAAATTAAATATTAAAAGTAATTAAATAATATTTAAAGTTTGAATTTATATATTTATATTATTTTTAATGATTACATGCTATGATAAAATTAAAAAAAAAAAAAAAAAAAAAAATGAATAAATTAATAGAAATAAAATAAAATAAAGATAAAATTAAAAATAAAAATAAAATACATAAAAAAATCTTAATTACAAAAATAAGAATAACATAAATAAATAAATAAATAGAAATAAAATAAAATAAAGATTAATAAATAAATAAATAAACACGTGTCAACCTAATCTATTCTAATGTGATTTTCGCAAAGACATTTAGTACATTTGCTTCACTCTTTCTAAAATAAAATAAATTACTTTCTAATTGTTTGAGTCAAACTAGCCATTTCAATCTTACACTCTCTACTATTTAGTATTTACTTACTACTATTTACAACTTCAATCAATGTTTTTCTTTTTCTGTACACGTTTACTTTTCAAATTGTGATGTGCATATATCATTTCAAATATGATTAACAATAATTTCAAAAACTAAAAAAAAAAGGCTTCAAACTATCATGTGCATGTGTCATGTCAAACATGATTAGCAATGAGTTGAAAAAAAAACTTGGAATATTCAAGATATACAATTGCAAGTAGCATACTTCAAAAACTAATTTACAAATATGGTTATTTGACATTACTATTTCCTTTCTTTTTATACCTACAAACCAACATCCTCTCCTAACCTATTTTGTGCCTATGCCTTCTTTACCAAGGAAATAATTCAACATGCCCTATTCCAAAATATATGTTCCATAGGGAAAGCCTTTAAACTACTCACTGTCAAGGACCTATTTGCAAAAATTGCATTTGTAAAATTAGTCAAGACTAATAAGATTCATCTTAATATCTAAACTTCAAATCAATTTATTCAAGAAAGCCATTCTCAAGCAGTGTTTCTTAAACGCTCATTCACATAGCGCCTCCTTTCGACGTTCCTTTGCACCACAAGTACAATTGCTAGTATATATATATTTTTTTAGTACCCAATATAATTATATGCAATCCCAACGAAAAAACAAACAGCGCATGTGGCAAGAAGAAAAGTTTCATAATCCAATCCATCTTTCGACGGTGAAGCTAGTTTTCAAAAATTGGGTCCCGAACTTATAAATGGCCAAATGGAAGTGAATTTAACCCTTTTTTTTATTGTAAAGGATTAATGCACGATAAAAATTTAATTACATTTTTTATTTTTTTTTAATTGTATATCATTAATGTAAAATAAAATTTTAATTTTAAAAAAAATTAAAGATATAATTTAAATATGCAAAAAAGTTATAATTTCAAATTTTTTAAATAAATAAATAATTATTTATTAAGATATGTATGAGAAAAAAGTGATAAAAGTGTTGAACTTTTCACTCATTCTCACCGACTAGAAACTTCTCAAGATGTGAGGAGCGCTGGACCTTTATAAATAAAAGATGGTAATGAATATAGCTATTAAAAAAATAGTAGTTATAGAAGAAAAACAATAATACATAGAACTCACTAGAAACTTCTCAAGATGTGAGGAGCGCTGGATATCTATAATTAAAAGATGGTAATAGAATATAGCTCAAAAAAATAGTAGTTATAGAAGAAAAATAATAATAGATATAAAAATATTATATTAAAACAAAAGAATTAGATATTTAAAGATTTAAATATAGTTAAATTATAGAAATTTTAATATTTTATTTTTAATTAAAATAATTTCTAATTTTATTATTAATAAAATTAATTTTAATTTATTAAAAAAAGTAAAAAGAAAAATATTCCAAAAAAATTAGTGAAGTATTTTAAAAATATTTAGGACTAATGCATTATAATAATAAAGAGAATAAAAAAGATAAAATTTAATTAAAAGGTAAATGGATTAAAAGAATTGATTTTAGGTGTCAAAAGAACTATTATGATTGATAATATTTAAAGGAAACAAATTATTTAAAGATTGTCAAAACAATTTTAAAGAAAATTTTGGTGAAAGGAAATTAATAAAGCATTGAAATTTGTTGATTCTATGATTTATGATGTGATTTCGGGGAAAAATTTATTTGAAAATAAATTTGGATCATAGAAATTTACACTCTCAAATATTTAGAAATAATGAATTATAATAAACATTGAAAAAGTAATAATATAATTCTTTAAATTAGATTACTAAAAACATTTTAAAAACAAGGTCACATAGCTAGCAATAACCCACAAATAAGAATAAAAAACAAATAGGGCAGAGAATTGACTTAGCTTCTCACCTAATCACAATCCCCATGGACAACTAAATTAAAATATGAAATTGTTTTACATTTTATTTATTGATTTTAATTGGGATTGATTAATTTCAATCATATATTTATGAAATGAAACTTTTTTTTATTAAATTACTTTAATTTAATGTGTTGATTCATTATCTAATTATTAATTGTAATTGTAATTTTATTTATATATAAATTTAAAATGTAAAATAATTAAACTTTTGACTAAAGTAAAATAAATTATATTAGTGTTGATTTGTATAAGTTAGGTAGAGTGACATGCTTTGCTATAATTTTGCAGTTATTGTGGTCACCTAGTCATTTTCCTTATTTCCTCCCCATTTTATCTTAATAAAACAAATTAAAAATTTAAATGGATTTTCCTTCAAATAAAACATGAATAATTTTTTAGTATGGTAGTGATGTTGTAACCTAATGTGTCTAATTTAACATTTTGACTAAGTCATATATATATATATATATATATACACACTTTTTAACTCAATCAAAGTAGAATTAAAAAATAAAAAATAAATTAGAGTAATGATGCATATTTTTAACCACAATTATTGTGATTTAACCTTCACAATAAAGAAAAATTATTAATTCAGTTATATATAACTTATATGATGATGATGATGGTTACTATCTGTTAAGACTAATGTAGTCTATCTGGCCTTAATGGGGGAGAAAGAATCTAAGTTTGATTCTTCAAAATCTTGTTTCTATGGTCAAAGAGAAGGGAAATATTGCTCCAAGATAGTTATAGGTGGGTTGGCTTAATAGGTCAAGAAGATTGGAAGTGTGGCAGATGGTAGGGTATTGAGAGCTAATGTGAGTGAGAGTCACACACTCTAAAAGGAAGTGTTTTTCATCTTCCACCTGCTTAGAATCACAAATCTGACAGGTTCTATCGTTCCAAGGGGTCTTGGGAATAGACCACCTCGTTCCAAGGGATCTTGGGAATAGACCATTGCCCAGTCTCACTCTGATTATCAAGGGTGGGGTTGATCATTTCCTTATAGTATCTTAGCTTCCTTTTACCCTCAAAGTCCTGATCCTCCCATAGCTTGTCCTTAAACTTGGAGGTAATAGTATTTTTGATATTATCTTTGCTTCCCATACTGAGCTCCTCCATAATTCCCCAATGGTTGAGCTAGGACTAGGCATCCTTATGCCACTGATGCTTGAGGCGAAGGTGAGGGTTTTGACTATAGTTAGAAGCAATTTTAGGGAGCCTTTTTTATTCCATGTCGTCAAGCTTCTTCTTATACATTAGATATCTAAACATAGTCGTATTTTAAATGGGGGACAAACCAGATTCGATCAAGAGGATAATATAGGGAATATTTCCCTTTGTCTTAAGATTGTAGGTTATGAATTGCTTTTGAACCATCTCAATCTTCCTCCATAACTCTCTAGATATACTGCAACCCCAAATATCACTCTCAATAATATTTTATTAAATTAATAAAATATTATATTTTATATTATATTAATAAAATAAAACAAATTAATAAAATTCAATTATATATAACTTATATATAATATTAAATATCACTTTGAATAATATTTTATTAAATTAATAAAAAAATACATTTTATATTATATTAATAAAATAAAATAATAAAATATTTTATTTTATTTTATTAAATATAAATTAGTTTTGAATTCTATGAAAATAATTTTCAATAATAATTTCTAGGATTCCACGTAAAAGAATGTCATTACTAAATTCATGGCAGATCTCAATGTTATTATATTATTATAATAGTGAGATTTGAACAAAAATTATTAGAATAGATAGCTTTGTCTACATTTTCATGCTTTATACATCCCTCTAATAATGCCAAAAATGCTTTTATGTCATAAAAATAATTGAAATTGTAACATGGAAATGAATTGGGATGAAATTGATTGTCCTTTTGCAATATCCCCACACACATTTTTAAAAAAGTTAAAAAATGAAACCCTAAAAGAAATCATGAACACTGGTTGGGCTGACTTGGGCCTTTGTAGTGGGTGGATAGTGTGATATTATTAAATGCATGGATTCTGAGGAGTAAAAGTTCGAGATTCATAGATAGTAAAAGGCATGTGATTTATTTGTATGAATATTGTAGTGTGGTTATCTCTGTTTCATTAAAATGTATTGAATTTTTATGTTTTAAGCCTTATTCTCTTATTATAAAATTAACCTATTAGCTAATCTGTAGTACAATTATACGATGCATTTGACTCTATTATGGTATTTATGAAAGTTAAGGTAATAAAATGCTTAGAGAAATACACTATATATATGGAATATTATGTTTAGTTATGCAAATTTTATAGTTACATTGGAAGGTGAAATAAATAACAATATCATTTTATAACAATAATTTAGCCTAATTTAGAAAGAGAAGCAAACATGATATAGTATAATATAAGAACAATATGGAAAACATTCCTTATTATTGAAGTCCAGGGGACTGTTGCGTTTCACAAGTGAGTTGGGTTAGTCTTCTAGCCGAGCATTGTCGGGCAACCTAGATAGAGTCCCTTCTCAAGATGCGGAGAAGACTACTCACTCATCTTTTATAAAATTAAGCTACTGCCAAAAAAAATACAAACTTTCCGAAACAAAGAAGAAAACGATTCTAAAATAAAGTTCGTTAATCCAAAATCATATAAATACAATATAAAACATGTATTACCACAATAATCTAAATTTTGACATATAACAAGACCCTATTAAGGTCTTTAGTATAACTAGAGAAGACAATTTAAATAAACAACAACGTTGCAAATAAGGAGATTATGCATGAGAGAATTCGTAAACTATAACATCATCAACCATTTGCAAAATTTCAAACACAAATAACCATTCCATGGTCAAAGGTTACAGAAACAATCCATATTGTTGTAAGTTACAATTACATACACCAGACAACCCCACAATAAAACTCCATGAAAAGTGGGTTCCCATAATCCTTAATAAATATAAACATGACAACAAGTAGGATATGACAGAGCCGCTCTCAAGTGGTAGTATGAGAAAATTGGAAACTGTGTAGAGAAGGCGTAAAACTAAAATTGGAAAAAGGCCCCTGTCACGAGATAAGAACCTGGTTTAGGAGGTACCGAATCCGAGCCCAACCGAAGGAGAGCATTGTTATCCAGACGAGCATTAACCCTTGATTTTTCTCCACAACATGGAAGGAACAAGATAGTATAACCTTGTTGAAGGCATGTGGTGGTAAGGGGTTAACCCGCCACCCAAATATAAAAAGTATAAGTACAATGTGAAAAGAGAAAATAGACGAATAAAATTAAATTACAAGGAAAAACCCCGAGGGTAGGTAAACCTGTAACCAGATTCGAAAAGATGAAAATGCCCTGGAAAAAGGGAAACGCCATGCATCCATTCCATGGGGAAGTAGGTCATCGATCTTGTTGGTAACACTATACACAAGGGAGAACCAGACAGTAAACATTATCTAGGCATGCATAAAAACTTCAAGGAACATCAAACGAGTAAAATCCCCTTTGTTTTTTTTTAATGGAACAGAGGAAGCAGGTACCTGGGAGAAGCCAGGAAAAGTGTAATAGAGCGTCCAATGGAGCACAATGACAGTAGTACTAAACCAAAAACATAGTTATGGTTACGTCAGAGAATTGACAACTGGAAGCTAGGTATGCAAAGAACTCACATGGCAAGAAGTCGGGTCTGGAGAGAACTTGCATGGAAAATGCTTGATAGGAATTGGGATACCTCGGTTATTTCCGCTCACCAAAAATCCAAATGCATCTTGACCGTAGTATGGAATCCTAGGTTGATCAATGCTCCAGATGGCGCCACCTAAACCAAGCTAAAATATCAAGATAAGGACCTCTATAGCTATGAGTCATGACACTTGGTGTGCACTCAACACCATCTGTGAGAGTCATTTCTTCGATTTAGCCAAAGGGATTAAATAAATTATGATAATTAATAACAAGTTAGGTGGAGCATTAAAATTTAAATGATTGTGTTAATAGATCCATATGGAGTGGCCTAACCATTCGAAGAAACGCCCTTTGGGTTTCGTGTTGCTTCGCCACCGGCGAAAACCTTCCAGTGACCTCGTCCCCTTCGTCCCAAACAGACGTTAACTTCTGTTAATGTGGGCAGTGAGCTGTTCGTTTCGGCACTCTGTCCTCGTTTGCAGTCCCACATACGCAAGCACACACGAGTCGTCCAACTACCTCGCGCAGCCAGTCCAGAGCCGAAGTGACAGGATTCTCATTGGTATTTCAATTTTGAATCGACAGAGTGAATGAGAGTAATGGCTTCCTATCTATAGTGGTCCTCTGGTTTACCACCCAAACATGTCCTCTTAGCAATTTTAATTTGGAGCTCACTCCATTCCATCGACCGCTCCTTATTCATTCCGTCGAGTGGATTCATTTATTTCAATCCGTCGAGAGGGAGTCAGGAGCACTTTATTCCTGCATTCTGTCGAGTCCTTCGCTTTCTGTCTTTGTCATGAGGACCCTCGAGCAGTTCGACGAGAAAAATTCGAGCAACTATTAATGGTTTAAGAAACAGTGCCGAGAGTGGAAACAATTAGGACACGAATTTGGCAACTAGCAACTATCATAACTGTTTTTTCTCACGTTATTTGGAAAATTTCAAAATATTTTTTTAGGTTGTCTGAGGAAAAATTTTCTATTATTGTTATTATTCTATTTGTATCTGGTGTCGGTGTGAGATTAACGTTCGAGAGCTGGAGAAGTTCTTGAACAAGAGCAGAGGTATTTATTTCTGAACAAGAGAAGAGGTAATTATTTCTGGACCATTGGATAGCTTAAGAAAATTGGCCAAAACAATGTCCATTCCTCTATTGATTGGATGGATGAGGTAAGAAAATTTTCCATATATCAGCAACAATTTTAATATCCAATTCTCTGATTTTCATTTCAGTGACCTTAATTGTTTATAGACTTTTTCTGTTGATATCATTGGTTTGTTTATTGATTTCCTGTTTCCAGTTTTTCTTCCACTCTATAGAGAGCTTGCATAGCACTGCCTGCAGGGGGTGGAATAATATTCTACAAGGTATACAGGGTAAAGTGCAGCTACTTCCTACCTCTTTGATTTCTTTAAATTAACAAAATTGCAATTTCTAAGCACTTAATTTTTTATTCCTAGTTTTTAATGAGCTTCCTTTGCTTCTTTGTGCTTCCGAATTCTCTGTGGTATATTACGGAAGTGAAATTCGAACAAGGAGAACTGGCAGGCATGGAGTAATACGAAAGGTGAATTTCACGTTTACTGTGTTTTTCTTTTTTATTTACTGCAAATTTAAAGAGATAGAGAGAGAGCGACAACTCGCTATTGTAGTAGGGGCAACTCACTGTTGCAGTAGCGACAACAACGAGTTGCGCCACTGTAACAGTGTATTTCTGCCACTGCTCAAAATTAAAATTTTATTTATATTTTCAAATTTTCTTTATTTTATATTAAAAATTTTTCTAGATAATCTCATATTTTAAAGGTTAAAAATTTGATCTAGTTAAAAATTTCTCTAGTTTATCTCAAAATGTTTTATTTATTTACTATGTTTATCATTTACATATATATACTGCAAATTTAAAGAGATAGAGAGAGAGCGACAACTCACGGTTGCAGTAGCGGCAAGAGCGAGTTGCCACTACTATAATAGTGTATTTCTAACACTGCTCAAAATTAAAATTTTATTTATATTTTCAAATTTTCTTTATTTTATATTAACAAGTTCTCTAGTTAGTCTCATAATTTAAAACTTTATCTAGTTAAAAAGTTCTCTAGTTTATCTCATAATGTTTTAGTTATTTACTATGTTTATCGTTTACAAATATACTACAAATTTAAAGAGATAGAGAGAGTGTGGCAGCTTGCTTTTGCAGTAGCGGAAATAATGAGTTTCCGCCACTGTAACTGCGTATTTCCAACACAGCTCAAAATTAAAAAAAATTATTTATATTTTCAAATTTTCTTTATTTCATATTAAAAATTTCTCTAGTTAATCTCATAATTTGAAGGTTAAAAAGTTTATCTAGTTAAAAATTTCTATAGTTTGTCTCATAATGTTTTAGTTATTTACTACGTTGATCGTTTACAAATATACTGCAAATTTAAAGAGATAGAGAGAGTGCGGCAACTCGTCGTTGTATTAGTAGCAACTCGTTGTTGCAGTAGTGGCAAAAGTAATTTGCTGCAAATGTAACAATGTGTTTCCGCCACTGTAACTACTCATCTCAAAATTAAATTTTTCATTGTATTTTCAAATTCTATATTTGAAAATTTAAAGAGAAAGAGAGAGAGAGAGAGAGTGTGACAACTCGTTGTTGCAGTAGTGGTAACAGTGACTTTTTGCCACTGTAACGGTGAATTATTTCACAGTAACAGTGAATTATTTCACTGTTACAGTGGCGACAAGTCACTATTATCGTTACTACAACAGAGTTGTCGCTACTGCAACAGAGTTTTTTTTTTCTAAATAAGATTGATCTATTAACAAGGAAATATAATTACATCGTGACCGTGGTCGAGACTACTGCCCTGGAAGAAGGCAAAGTAAACATGATAAAACAGATAAAGAGACTGCCCATTAACCGGGAGACCGGTCTGAGGAGAATTTTCAAAACCCACGCAGGGGAACAGGATGAGATCTTTCTGCAGATGCATATATTGCATGGCTCCAAAACAGTGAAAAAAACCAAAATTCCAAAAAACCAATTACACAGTGACAAGCCCCTTGCTATGGGCCGCAAGTAAAGGAAAAACATCAAAGATACCAGACTAATCATCTGTGGGTTCCTCAACAATTTGACACCAACCTGAAGCGAACAAATCCCTAGCCAGAGTGTCTTCAGAAACGGAGGGGCCAGTATCAGCAGGAGCCATCACGACTTCAGGAATGCTACGAGCCTGGTCATCCGAAGCCTGCAACCCCGAGCCGCCAGCCTTCGATGGAATGTTCAAATTCTGGGCATAGTCCATCTCGAGATCCGCAGAATGATCGCTAGCCTCCCCCCGTTGGGTTTCCTCATGGAAGACCACAGAGAAAACGACAGTGATTCTTGGACGGAGCGGAGCGCTATTGAAAGTGAAGCTGGTCGAGCCTGTGGTGGGAGGAAGCGAGGAAGCCGGAGGGCAGCGAGCAGGGGATCTCGAACTAAGACGAGAGTCAAGGAGGCGCCCTCTCCCACTGCGGGTACGAGGGTAACGACCGGCCATAAAATCACTGGACAGAGAGGAAGAGACAGAAGAAGGGCTAGACTGCGCACTCGGAGGCCGACCCCTGGTGCCACCTCTGCGACTCCTCATTCTATGTCGCAGACGAGGCATAGGGGAACCAAAATGGAACCAAACAGCAGTAATGGCTGTGAAGAAGCAATTCAAGAAAAGGCCAGAGGCCTGAACGAGATGCCCAAGGTCTGGCGAAAGCAGCGACTCTATATGACCAGAGCTTAGCTGCAGAAGAGCCTCCCCTTCTAGATAGCAAGAGACCCCGGGCCTGCTAAAGCCAACACAAAATCGATTGAAGGCAGAAATAAGACTATAGACCAGGTATAGGAAAGCTCGATGCAACTGAAGCAGCTTCACAAGAGGCACTACGCCTCCCTCCCCTTTATCCTTCCCTCTCCCGCCTCGAGAGATCCCCATCCGAGCAGATGCATTGATGAGGGCCGAAGGCTCCAGCATGCTGAAGCATGCGAAAGCAATTAACATCGCAGAGAGCGTGAGGCGAAAACCAGAACCTGTTGTTCCAATGCCGATGAGATCTGCAGAACGTAAATGCCAGAATCGGCCGAACGATACCCAAATAACCATCTTGTACTGGGTGGGCAGGTGTCGATACATCTCACCAGACCCCTGTCCCATCGTTTTAATCCGTTGGTTGTACACCCGCATCCGGGAGCTACTGCAACAGAATTATCACTACTGCATTTAAATATTGTAACAATATTTCATTAAATTATTTTTTTTGTTTTGTAGATGGTTGAAAATGGGTTCTGGTCATCCAAATATGGTGCCACCCAAACCCAGGGCATGCATGGACAAGGTTCGTGCTTCATAATGAAGCCCTTAGCCAAGTATACCAAAACCGTAAAGAAATACCTGGAATTAGTACACACAACAAAGCACAGTATCATGTTTTGATTGATGGCCTCACAATAGCACGGAGTTATGGTGCAAGTGACATTGTCACTTACACAAACTTTGAATTAATCACGAACCAAATGAACGGTACCTACCAGGTCAGAAGACAGAATTTAAAACCCATTCACCAACAAGCAAGAACCATTGCTACACAATTCCAATGCTTCAAGATTATTTACAAATATTATGTCCAAAGGGTTGTTGACTCGATACTCATTGAAGCAACATCCAATGGACGTGGATGTGCGAGATATGTGAAGCGAGCATGTGTTCCACCAATTATCATTGATAGGCATCGATATACATGTCCTATTAATGAATGGATTGTTGTTGTCATTGGTATTGGGGTTATTATGGGGGGAGTCATATTATGGTGTTCCTATTTCTTGAGATAGACTGGAGCAACCTGATGTCCATAACTTTTGATGTATTTATTTATATGAGGTGTTTTTTATAGATGGCCTCACTCTATTTTGGGGTTCTTTTTTTTATATCTCAACACATGTATGTAGAAAATGTATTTCTCAATAATAATATTATTGTAATTACATTGTTATTACAATTTAGTTGTGTAATTTTTATTACAGTTTAGTTCTGTCATTAGATTATGTGATGGATGCTTTTATTATGACTTTTATTCTGGAAGTCAGATTCCAATGAGATTCAATTGTGTTGGCACAAGTACAGAAGCGTTGTCATGTATTTAATATATTTGAAAAAATGTTCTAATGTATTTATCAGTGTTTAAATTATATTTTTACTTCTAATTACTTTACATGAAATTATATCACCTCACTTGGACAACTAATTAAACATTGTTATTATAATTCAGTTGTCTAATTCTTATTACATTTTAGTTATGTTATTAGATTATGTGATGGATGCTTAATATATATAAAATATACATACTTACTATTTCCTTTTACAAATGATATTTTATCAATAAAAATCACTTTAAACATAACCCAAAAATAAATAGTTTTATCAATAAATAGAGGATTCCAAAAGATGCTACAAAACGAGACCTTAGAATGCCTTCAATACACCTTCACAATTCCAACTTCTAGGAACATTCATTCATTCAATATCCATCAGCAACACATGCTCCCATTATCTATACTAACCTCTAATATTAGTATAATGAGCTCTAATTCTTGAAGAAGTCTCTTCATTGACAAATTATGTGACATACCCTTGGTTACAAGCCAACCAAGATATCTTATATATCAATCATTATTTTCCATTTATACATACATGGTTAAAAGAAAAATGAAAATGTGACATCTTGCACTTTTTCAATCCATAGATGCAACCTCATTTAAGGGGCAGAAATGTATAAATATCCAAACAAACAATCCAATTTTTGTGAATTTCTCCATTATCAACATCTACAACCACAAGTCCAGGTGTTTTGAACTAAATCACGTTTTAACATCCATGAGAGCAACAACAGCTTAGCCTGCAAACAGAGAAAATAATATGAACAACTTGGAAATCAATTAAGTTAACTTGACAACCTGCATAAACTGTAACCAACACTTTATCAGTGCACAGAAGTGAAGAACACAAAATGACACCAAGTATGAGTGTATAGTGTTTTTGTAGAAGTATCAGTGCACACAAGTGTCACAGAAGGAAATAGTGTATGGAAAGGAGTAATGCTAAAGTAAGTCAAATTAAAAGTGATTAATTTTGATTAGATCTGTTCGACATGTTTTGATTAGGTCAATAGTAGCATTTGTAGTATACCTATTGATGGTAAATTTCCATGCTAAATATTTTCCATAGTAGTGAGTTTGGCTTGGGACCACTCCATTATGTATAAATAGATAGAATCCAAGAGGATTCTGGTTGTGTAATTTTTGGGTTTATTACTCTCAGGTTAATTTTATGAGTGTGATTGTTGTAATGTTGTTTTTATTAGGTTGGTTAGCCAAACTAGGTAAAGTAGTAATGATGTTATTTTGTGCTAAACACCCTTTGATATTAATAGAAGATGGCTAATGGTTGGTTTGTCTCCATTTATATGTTTTATTTCATGGATTCTTAAGATATTATATTACGATTATTTTTAGTGTGCAGTACTAATGTCTTGAGTTGTTTTTCAATGCGTCGAATACATTAATTTTAAAGCCCGCACAATTTCTAAAACTGCAACACCCCTATCTAAAGTTGGTTAATTTTTTGAGATTTTTAATGGTTTTTGTGGATGCAATTTTGATTCCCTTCACCATTGCAACATCTTGGTTCTTGCGATCCACATAGGTGCCTATTATGAGATTTCACCTTCTCTATGGGTGATGCTAAAAGGGATAGTGTCTAATGGGGCCTTGTTAGCCAACCTTTCTGCATTAGCCCAGGTCAGACTATCCTCAATGCTAAAAAATTATTTCCCAAGGATGAGTGGTACATGGAAGGGGTGGTATAGACCCCAATTCCTATTTAAAGCAAGTTATTTAAGGAGTCAGTATAATAAAACCCTAAATTATTTTGTGGCAACTCCTAAGCGATCTCTGGCAGTGTACAACGGTAACAGAAATCCCCCATGACCACGACAGAAACGAAATTTCGGTGTCAAATAGGAGGAAGACGTTGCGGCAACACATGTATGGATATTGGCACTGCCATAAATGACAGGTCGTTATATTACTATACCCACTACCCCAACTCTTCCACTGTGCCATTGTCCCGCATTTGAAATCTTGCAAAAAAATAACACAACCATAGCCACTCTGAACTCTGGCTAAAGATGGGAGGTGCAAGAGTACATTGAGAATGTGCCGAATAATTTCTAGACACATTTCCACCCGTTAAACAATTATTTGAACAGGGCGGTTGGATATAATATATTCGCAGGTTTCAGGGGTATGACAATGACATAGCCCTAGAATTTTCCATGCATTAGAGGGAGGGTAGATTAGAGGTAGCAGGGAAAATGGTGCATGCGACAGAAGAAGCGATTGTGGAAGTGTCAGGGTTACCTCATATGGGAAAAAAGTGGTTTGCACCCAGAAAACCCCAACCTGATGTTGTGAGGCATTTCCTTGAGGCGGGTGAACAATTGATCAGGAGTGGCTCAGGATATGAGAGGAATTCATTACCACAACCCTGGTTGGATGCTGCATTCCTTGTCCAGATATTTTTCATGTGTGAAGGAAGGTCTGTCGTTATTTATTGTGATAACCTTCGCTTGTTAGACCACCTATGTCATGGCAGGTTGCTCAACATGTCTTTCTTTCGTGAAAAAACCCTAGACCAAATGGCCCAAGCTGTGCAGAATTTAAAGAGGCCTCTTGAAATCCTATCCCACAAATGCCTTGTTGAATTTTTGGTGGATTTTTTGCTGCAAAGCGAAGGAAGAACTTGGGATGAACTAGTTGGAAGGCCATTCCATGTTGAAGTTACAACTCCACCCCATGACCTCTTAGATGCAACTCTTCCCCATGACCCCCTAGCTGCAACTCCGCCCCATGACCTCCAAGCTGCAACTCCACCCCATGACCTCCAAGCTGCAACTTCACCCCATGACCTCTCAGCTGCAACTCTGCCCCATGACCCCCCAGCTGCAACTCTACCAAATTACCTCCAAGCTGCAACTCCACCCCATGACCTCTCAGTTGCAACTCCCTCCATGACCCCCCAGCTGCAACTCCACCCAATGGCCTCCTAGTTTCAACACCGCCCATCAACAATGCCAAAATCCAAGAAAAACATGAGAAAGAGAGGTCGTTATGCTCCAGTTCCTGAAACCCTCTGCATTGTTACAGAAGAACTCCCAGAAGAGACAACAGTAGAACAAGAGAAAGAGCAAGAGCAAGAGTACCCACATGATGTATTGATTGAAGTAGTCATGGACCAAGGATGCATGCAACAAGGATTCATGGAAGAAGGATTAGGCCAACTTGCTGACACAAAAGAACAAGTTGATAAGCTTCCATCTCGTGATTCTGACTATGATTACATATAGGTACTAGCCAAATGGTACGGCTCAGATGGCCTTGCCTCAATTCAAATTTTATATGGGGATGATGAGGGGTACCAGCAAATTGCACCACTAGAATTGTATAGGGAAAATGAGCAGGGCCAACCAACTGCACAACCATAATTATATGGGGATGATCAGGAGGACCAACCAACTGAACCACCAGAATTGACACAGAAGCACATTGTAAAAGTAAGTACCTGTAAACATCTTCCTATGTATATTTCATTGTTAAAGAAGAACAGGGTTCCCCAGATGAAAAACAGACAGCTACAGATCGAAGTTAAAACCGTAACAAATGAGCTCAGATAAAAATAAACTTTTGATAGATTATATTTCTTGGCCCAAGTTGTAGAGTCCATACCTATTGATGTCATAGGTATTCCTTCTCCAGGGGTCCAACAAGATATTCCCCTTGGAAAAAAATAGACTGATGAAATTGTTGTGAAAACAGAGGACCATACCAAAACCACAATTGTCCATACATAGGAACAAGAATTACATATCAAACTAACAAAAGTAATAGGTGTAGACACAAAGGAAAAAAAACCAAATATGAAACTAACAGAGGATGAGGAACCAGACATCAAACTGACAAAAGACATTGGTGTGAAAATTATGATGATGAATGAAAGGATAAATTACAACTGTCTAAATTCCCATATCAGGGACACCTAATACCTTACAATGTGCACAAAAACTCACTTCGTGACCTTTTCAAGATATGTGAATAATATAAAAACAAAGTTTTATGAAGACATGAAAAAACAATGGATGAGCTGGAAAGGAGGGTGACCAAGTTGGAGAAGGATAAGCAGGAACTTGGACAGATAATGGATGGTGTTCTCAGTTACAGGGCTCCTTCAACCAATTTCAACTTGTACTTGATTGAAAAATTCATGATATTTAAAAAGAATGCTATCATCGAAAATATCCCTCTCAAGGTTGAAAGCAGTGATCGTTTCAAGGATGCATATATGGCAATTTGTGATCCAGATAGAGAATTTCTTTGTGAACTGTACCAGCATAATTTTTTGGTACCTTACAATACAAAATGGAATCCAAAACATGCTACAGGGGATGTCCAATTGAGAGCCTTTATATCGTATTTGAGAAATCAGGCTAGTTTGTTGGATGATGTGAAAATTTATTTGCATAATTCCGAGAGCCTTCTGTGGGTTAGAGGAGAACATCCCAAACCTGTGGAGGTGATAGAAGAACATCAAAATTCCATCAACTCTCCAGAAGTAGCAGAGGTTATTGTTAGCTCCCTGTAATTCTAGTAGATTGGTGAGACTAAAGCTACAGGGAGAACATTTGAACAACTTTGGGATTCTAGGATCTAGCCCTCCTGAATCCAGAGAGGGATCTCTCTATAAGTGCAAAGATTGATTTATATTTAAGGCTTTTGGGTATGATATTAGACTAGTTATTAAGAACAAGGGTTTTTGTTTGGTTTTGGATGGTTGAGCATGATTTTTAGTTGAGTGGAAAGTCCTAAAATGAAAGAGTTCCAAAGGGGTGAAGGTATAAGAAATCAGAACAAGATTTGGCTGATAGGATAGATATGACGCTGGTTTTTAGTCCATTGGGCTATGGAGTCATAAAAGGGTTTAATTGTGCAAAACTTTCAAGAGTGGTCCAAGGGGCAAGTCATCTATATCACAAGATCTCTTAGATAAAATGATTGAATGGAACAATTAAAGTGTTGAAGGGGTGGAAAAAGACAATAATTTCAACTAGGATTTATGAGTCTTTCCAAACAAGAAAATCCTTTTACGTAACTGTTTAAAACCAACCAAAGGACAGGGATAACCATAGACTTCTTTGGACAAGCTTGTATTAAGGCTAACTTATCAGACAAACAATCCAGTAATCCACATAATCACTTTCAGAAGGTATGAAAACAGATAAGAAAACAAAGCGCAGCCTAAGATCAGATAAGATACCTTTAAATCTAAACTGCTTTCAGCATACTCTTAGGGAAACTTTCAGAACTACCTTTGGAGAAAGAAACTAGAAGACAGGGCAAACCATAAACTTTTCTAGTTTATCTTTACTGAGTATATAATGAAAATATCATTCAAGAATTTATTTTCAAGCTTTGCACATCAAGACAAGGGCAAACCAACATTCCTTGATAATGTTTACACTTAACTTAAGTCATTCTTAAACACACAATTTGGAGGAAAACATTGAGATAAAGCTTCTCAGTCAGAGAAGGGTACTGTAAACAGTAAATCCTAACTCTATGCTTGTTTTTCATTATCAAAGAATAAGTGGAAAAAATGGCACACATGAAAGGAAAGCAATAACACAGAAAGAACCACTTCACCAGTGATATAGACCAGGATCCCAAAAATCAGCTTGTATATTGATGTCAATCCAGTTAGATTCTTCAAGTCCAATGTTTCAGTTCAACGATCATCTTCTCTTCTCAGCCTAACTTATTTGATCACAAACAGAGCTTCAAGAGCCTCTAAACACTATTTACATGTAGAAAGTTTCGAGCACAAGTATTATATCAAAGTTCTACAACCAACACTTTACTTTGTGCTCCTAAAGGGATTTTATAGAAAAATGAGGAGGTGGAAGAGTTTCTAGGGTTCAAGTATCATAAATTCTACAGTTAATGCAATTATCTGCCTTGAAAACCATGCAAGGCATAAGGCAGGAATACATTTGATCTATATCTCTATTTCATAACTCTGTTTGGCTTTCGAGGCTTAGTGGATTAACATATTTGACTTTAAGGCTATTTCTTATCCTTGTAATAACTTCTCTAACAGTTTTAAAATTAGTTTCTTTGATTCGAAATAACTGTTCAGCTATATTGGGGCAAATATCTTTTGTTCTGGTCATAAATATGCCTCTTTTGAATGCTTTGAGGCTACAGGTGGCTTTTGGTAGCTGAGAGGATTCAATTAGCCTCTGATGTGGCAGTGGAGGCTTTCTCATAATGATAGATCTGATTGTCCTTCTTTAATCACTATTAATTTTTTTTAATTCTGTGTATTAAGCTTAATTAGGCCTAATTTCCTGTCTTCTGTTCTTCAAACTATGTTTAATTGAGAGGATTAGACTTTTGAATAGTCGATTCAGGCCATGATCCCTCAAAACTGCGTAAACAATCTTCAATTCTTCATCTCTACTGTGACTAGATCCTTTCACACTGATACTATTTGCTTGATTAAGTTTCACTGTGTCTTGTTGATGTGAAGGCGTTACATAGGTTTTATAATGGCGTCAGTGCTCATGAGGCACTGATAAACCTTGATGGGAAACCCTGCAGAACTATCTCTTTCATGAATAAAGGCGCGGGGGATCGTCATCCCAAGCCTTTGATTTTCTTTTAAAACAATTGAAAACCCATTAAAAGCTGCAGAAACACAGAAAAATTAAGAAAATCCTACGGGTTAAGGCTTAAACTGCCTTGGAGGTTTTAGGTTAGATCGAGGATTGCTCACGGGGGTCAGATGGGAGGCGGTTGAATAAAAGGTGGGGAGATTAAGTTAGAACCGTTGATCTGCAAAGATCAATGGTTGAGATCAATCGTGAATATATAATGCGGATGGGCCATTTTATAATGAAACGGAGAATATACAAAGGAAAAGGTGAAAACCTTTGGCAGAGTTAGCAAAGGGTTAAAATGAAATTCGGGGTTTCTGAAGGATTCGGGGCCGTTGGAATAGATCGGCCACAGAGATCAACGACGGAAATTTGCTTATGAAGTCCCTTTGGAGGATGGGTGGAGGGCGATGAACTAAGGGCGAGATTAATCTTGAGCCGTTAGATCTCAGAGATCAACGGAGGAGATTACACATGGGATAATGCAATGGAAACAGAGAAAAGTGGTTTCGACGAAAAAAACCACTGGTGTCGCGCGATAAAAAGGAGGAAAGGTGGTTTTACCTTTTTGAACGTGATATGCATTACTGGCTGACACATGGCCTTTTAAAACCACCCACATCACGTAAATTTACAACATTAACCATCGGACGTGAAATCACGCGATATGGGTCCCTGGCCGTTGGATGAAGGGTGGGCATATCCAACGGTGGAGTTTGGAGCGCGATAAGACAAGATGTGTGGGTGGAAGAAGGTGGGACAGGGTCGTGGTAGTTTTAATCTGGACCGTAGGATCACGGAATGGACAGTCAAGATTAATTAATGGGAGCGGTAGTTCCCAAATGAGTTGGGCCTACTGGGTTAAATATGGATAGTTGGATGAAACAGATCAACGGCTTAGATTTAATCTTGGGGGTTAACGGAATAAAATATGAGGCGAGGGTCGGGCGAAGTTTGGGTTAATGCGGGTCGTTGATCTGCAAAGATCAACGACGAAGATTTGCTGAAGAGGTTACACTGTCGGGATTTGAGAAATAACAAAGGAAAGTGAGGAATGATCTGGACCATCGGATCTTGGTGTATAGACAGCCCAGATGCAATCAGAAGATCGCGATCGGCGGGGGCAAGGGGGAAAACAACAATGAAGAGCGCCGATGTGATTGAACAAGGACCATTGATCTCAAGACAAGATCGACGGCGGAGATTAGTTTGTAAATTCCAAAGGTGGAAAAACGGGCTTTGGGAAAGAGCGATGTGGGCCGTTGGATCTGGGTCTGGCAGGGGAGATCTATGGCTGGGAAAACATTGCAAGGGGCCAATCGGAGGGGGGGAAATAACCATTAAAATATGTTCAACGACAAAAACTCCGATGCGATTAGCACTTGGGACCTAATCTCTTGGTCCTGGGCGCAGGTTATATGATGGGGAAGTGGTTTGGGTTTTAGCAAAAAGGGCTTAAGGCCTAATCGCATCGGAAGATTTGAAGGGAACAAATAAAGGATTTGTTTGTTTAACCCTGATGCAAGATTCCGATGATCGTCGATCGGGGAGTAGATCAATGGTTGATAATTGACCAAACAATAAACTGTCGGGTCTCATTGAAACACAAGAAAATCGGATTTTTTATAAAATACAAAGGAAAATTTGTTTCGGGGAGGAGTTTTTTATGGTGTTTAGCGCCCTATTGCGGGGCTCGGGGTTATATGGAAAGACAAAGGAATCGAGAGTTAGAAGAAAAAGGGTCCAATCGCAATCGGGGATTTTTTAAAGCGAGAGACAACATAACACAAAGGAACGCCCGATTGCGATTGTGCGATCGAGCCTTAGCGCTTGGTCTTAACGCTGGTTTTATGCGGAAATAAAGGAAATAAAGGGGCTGGAGGCTAGGGCCAAAAGGGCTTAAGGCCTTAGCACAAAAAGGCTTATTTTTTATGATTTTTCATGTATTTTAAAGGATTTTGAAAGCTTTCGATAAGGTAAAAAAGGAGTTTTAAACCTTATCAAAGGGGTTTTTATGAAGGGAAGAAGGGAAATGAGGGAAAATAAAGGAATTTCATGGGAAAAAAGGGAATAAAATGGAGGTTAATTATGAGTGAAAGGAGGGGTAAAATGAGGGGAAAATGGAGTTTTCAACAGTCTTTTTCTTCAGGAAAACAACAGATTTTTCAGAATTGAGAGGGAAACAGCAGTGAAGATTAACTCAAGGATAAGTCATCTTCATAAGACTTTAAGAACTAACAATTTGGCAATAAAATTGTTTCTTGAAGGCTTCAAAAAATGATTTAGCCACCATTTGATATGACAAAATTTATAGGTGGCTAACAGTTATCTCCAAGAATAGGGAGATGACCATTGCATATTGTGCACGCCAGATTGAATCATTGGAAACTAAGGAACATGCAGGATGTAAAGCAAGGAGGGATATCTCGGGAAAACAACCCCGAAATAAAGATCCATTTAACTACCTCAACTTAAAGACAACCTTAACAGGTTGCTCAGTATATTATTGCTATGAGACAGTGTGGGAATCACTAGATAGGTCTAGATTTCACTATCTAATGATCTGGCTTCCAACAAGGATATATAAAAAGAAATATACGCTGAAAAAAGAAGAAGATATTGATTGTTGGAATGTAATTATGGAGATAGGAGGGTATCTTCGTCTTGATGAAGCAGGACAGAGTGATTATTGTATCAACAGTCTTCATGAATTTCCCCCTTCATCCAGAGATTAAGATTGATAGACTGGCCCACCGTTGCTGACACACTGGCTCACTGTTGCTGACACACTGGCTCAATGTTGCTGACACATTAGCTCAAAGTTTTTGACACACTGGCTCATAGTTGCTGACACATTGGCTCACCATTGCTGACATACTCGCTCACCATTGCTGACACACTGGCTCACCGTTGTTGACACACTGGCTCACCTTTTCTGACACACTGACTCGTTGTTACTGACACACTGGCTCACTGTTGCAGCAACTCATAGACAACAAACAAATTATATTTGATGTTGTAATATATATTACTCTCCAATAATATTAATATATCACCAGTCGCATTGAGAAGTTATAAAAAACTGGTAAAATTGTGTTTAACATGTTTAGTTACAATTTCATTGCAGTTCCTCCAATAATTTTGTTACATTTCCATTGTTTTTATTCGAATTTATATATCATATTATTGTTTAGACACCAATATATGCAAGTATGCAAGTATTCAAGTATGCAAAACCACTTGAAATCTATCTTCCATGACTTACAAAACAATCAATGTATTAAAAGACTAAGTGTAAATGCATGGAGTTATTTAATTACCTTAAATGAAAATTCTATCAAATTAGAGAAATCTCCAAACATATCCTCACCACCTATCAAACATACATGGACATAGTAAAAAAAACATTAATACATCAAATAAAATTAATACACGAATAAATATTAAAATAAAATTGAAAACAAAATCGTGGACAAGAAATCTGGAAAAGCATTCATTGTTGAAGCGAGGGCGACCTCGCTTGTTGACTTGTTCAAACTGAAATGGTTCATCTTCATCTACCGGGATATTCAAGTCAATTTCCAATCTTGCATTTTGTTTCCTTCTTTTTCTTCTCTTTTTGGGGCTTAGGAAACTCTTCTTCCTCTTCAAAGATAACTCAAAAGCACCCAATCGACACGTGAATTAATAATCCATAATATGAATATTGTTGGCGTCATCAAACAATTTTCAAAACAAAGCAATCAACTGTTCAATCTTGGTCAAAGTAGTAGGATGATTGTTTCGAACTAGGTCTAAGTAGCCAAATAACTCCTCCTTGGCCATCTCAATTTGTTCAACATTTACATCAACATTGTGACTATCCATGGCAGATGTGTTTACATCTTCAGGAAGATCGGATATTGCCTCTATATTTATCTCAGGAGGGTCATTGTATGACTCAATTGCGCTTTGATGATTTTGTAATCGGTTTGAAGCCATTGAACCAGAACACAACCAACCCACCTTTATGACATGCTTGCATATGTTGCCACGAATAGACCATGGGAAATCACAAGTTATGAAATTTGTATGATGACAAGTGACAAGATATTTCTTATTAACTTTAGATTGAATCCTCACCCAAAAAGCATGAGACATTTTCTCATGAGGGTTGCAATCACTATCTGGAATTCTTTTTTCTTTTTCCATTGGTGATTCCAACTGTTTCTCTTTCTTGTAATTATTTAAAAATCCTTCATTTTTTAGAATTTCCTTAAACCGATAACAGGGTTCAACATTTTTTAGAAGAACATATATCAACCAATCCATCCTATGAGAACATTTATTTCTTCTATCAAATAGAAAGTTTGTCTTTAGGTAACAATGATATGACTCCACAACCTTGTTTATCTCCTGATTTGCATTGGGAAAATCTCGAAAACCTTTGTCCCACATCCCTAATTGCATAAAAGTTAGGTTAATGAAGATATTTCATCCATATTTCAAACCAAAAAGAGAAATGTAACTTAAGATTTTTTCAACTTACAAATCTTGTCACCAGTAACCCAATTCTTGTGGAAATAGTCTAGGAACTTTTCCTAATTAGAAAATTTGTTGAATAAAGCATTAATTGCATTGCTCACTTCAACATTGGAACAATAATTCATAATTAAACACAAATCACTAAACATTAATTTTGCTATTTCTAGAGTACTCGCCAATCAATTCACATTTTTTAGCCATGCTTGACGTACATGCCAAACACACAAGATAACATTGCAGCTTGTGATTCTCCTGCCACATTAAATTCATTTCAAGCATGTTATTTTTGTAATAAATAAAAGTTGTATTATAAAATAAGAATATTGAAGTTACCTTAAAGCACCGATTTCATCCAATGCATCATCAACCATGAAAGCCTTAACTTTCCGACTATGATCAACTTGGTGACACCTATGCATCGGCTGCTCCAACCATAGTGAAATGTCCTGTGATGTATTACGTGATGCCACCACCCATGCAACTGGCACCCCACTTTGTTTCTCATCAAACACCACGAGTGTGTACAATTGATACTATCACATTCAAAATCAATATGAAGTCAACTTCATATCATCAATCATTATTAATCAAATTATTGTACTAGATCAATCATTCTTAATACACTCACTCCATACTTATTCGTGTTGAATGTTGAATCCATGGCTATTAGGATATTATTCGATAGCTTCACCATGGTCTCCAAAATCCACTTTGTCTGAATTCCAACTATAAAAGGGACATATCCACCAACTATAAAAGGTTCACACTCATTTCATCCTTCTTATGCAACTGATAATTTCCTTTCATTAGACGATTATATATGTAAAAATTTCTTTCCTACACAAAAAAAATCCCTATCTCGAGCTGTAGCATCCATGTCAATATATTTTTTAACATGCATTTTGCAAATAGAGTCAACTGACACACCCAAGAAGAAACAAATCTCTACATAGGAAACCATGTCCCTTGATAACTTTGGTTGATGCAGCACCCTAACAGGACCCGAGGTGTCCCGTTGGCCATGACAAGGCCATCCTTGGTTATCTATATGCTCATACATGTTATATGTTATTATCGCAACCTCAGGGATTTGAACCATAATTTTTACAATGAAATGGCATTGGCATCTCTTCTTTTTGAAAAATGAGTATTTTTTCTTCATTTCATCTTGTCCCCTTCTATCATTGGGGCCATATGAACAAGAATAACTGCATTAAAAAGTTTGAAAACTCAATACATATGATTCCATGAAAACTGATGGAGCACTATTAATACCAAAATATATACGTAGGATTTCTAAAAAAACTTACACTTCATATAGCAAGGAAGCAGTAGGCCTTGAGCTTGGGCGTTTGTTTTGTACCCGAGTGAAAGAACAAGGAACATCCGGGTTCATTTCCTCTCCTTTAATAAAGTCTCCAATTCTAGTTGAAGGGATTTTTGCAATTCGATCAAAGGAGTCCATGTGTTTTCCTTGTACAAGAGACCAATCTGAATTCGATGTAGAGAAGATGAGCTTTTCTTTAGGGTTTTTCACTGGAAGGGAAATTATTGACTCCCATTTCACTTGCTTCACCATTTTTTTGACCTAATTTCGTTGCTACAATAGTTAACTAGCGAGTTTCCGCAACTTTTGACCAACAAATTAGCACAATGGTTATCCAGATGGTTGTCCTGTGCTCCCTTATAAAATGGTCTGAATAAATTGGGTTGTGGGAAGAAAATTAAATGGGTTGTGGTAAACAAATTAAATGGTTCGTGGTAAACAAATATTCGGGGATTCTCACTTAAAAATACACATACATTCAGTTAAAAAACATACATTCACTAAAGAAAACAGACCAGTTTTTCCGACGACTGAATAAATCCTTCAATAGTGGTCCAACAAGGGCTTTCATTCTATCGAGATTTGTAACAGAAAGGACAATGTTTCTTTATTCGTGAATTCCCACTTAAACCAAACAGTGACATTTAAAAAAACAGATACTTGCTTAAAAAAACAGACCTGGTCTCCGTCGAGTGAGTCACTCCTTCGATTTTTTGTCGAGCGATAGCTTTCAATCCAATTGGTGTGTAACAAGGGGATGAAATGAGTATTTGATTATAGCAGCTATACAGGGGAGGCTCGATTGATCATGGCACCCTGGCTGGCATCTTCCCGTTGACTGGTTTGCAGGTCCTTGTTCATCCAGCTCGAGGAACACGGGAAAATATTTGCATTCATGGTTGCCCCCATGTGTAGGTGAGAGGAAACAGAAATGGTGACTATATCCTAAACATGCTCCTTCAAATGGTAACGTCTTGGGACGGAGACGGGGAGGGGACCGTGGGACCCGCGTTCGCTGGAGGGACTCGCCGGTCGCTGGGGGCGCAAAACCCAAAGGGCATTTTGTCGAATGGTTAGCTTACTCCCTCTTTTTGTACCATGAATACACATTGTATGACACATAAATCTGTCATATACGACGAGTAACGATTATGCATAGAGAAAAGAGCCGGTAATAGTTATGCATAGAGAAAAGAGCTGGCACAATAATTTGTAAGTTTAATAATTCAAGGGACTAGAATATAGCATGGTTATATGTGTGTGTGTAAAAAAAAAAAATTATACTGTAATGTATTTGTCTAATAGTTGGTAATTACAAGTACTTGTCAATATATAGTTCAATGTAGACATCAAACCAAAAATACAACATTCCAAGAAGCCATAGTTCAGAAAAATACCAATAAAATAATGATTACACAATAAGAAAAATAAGCTCAAAATCAATAAAATACAAGATAAATAAAATATAATTTTTTTAAAATTAATTTTAATAATATTTAACTTTAGAAATAACAATTTTATTTTCAATCAAAATAAAACCAATATAAAATCATTAAAATATCAAATACCATATATCTTAGAAATAGCAATTTCATTTTTAGTCAAAGTAAAACTAATATAAAGTCAATAGAATACCAAATACCATATATCTTGCCAACATCAAGAATAATAACATTTAAAGTGACTAATTCCAATAAGCAAAAAGTATTTTTTTAAGGTTTTTTTTTTTTCTTTTTCTTTTTTTCAGAAAGAAAAAAACGTTGTTTTATATTATGGAAAAATAAAAACAGTACATAATACAACATAAGAAGTGAAGGGAGTAATCACTTCCAAATTATGCAACATTGCTTCTAAAACCAAAAATATTGTGATCTGGCAAAGCATACCTATCACATGAGACTCATAATCCAGCAAGGAGTCAATGATAATGTCAAAAAAATCCCCCAAATGCCACTTGGAAATGTAGCATGGAGAGAAAAGAGAAACATATACATATCATGGGGACAGTCCCACATTATAGAAGTGAACCCATATCCACCAAATCGAAAAAACAGAAGTGGAGGATCAGACAAATCTGTAGATATGAACCCACAACATTCGCGACAACAAGAACCACTTCTTCGATAAGCCAAAACATCTCTCGGCGTTACCGTAGCAGCATATGAAAAGGGGCATATAGATGAGCCTAGAAACATATAAAGCCATCTGCAAATAACAATTCGCCCATGCCACATGATCGGAAAGAGAGAGCGAAAATCATTTGGAGACCCGAGGGGGGTCACAAGCTCTATCCACCCTGGGATCATCAGCTGAAAGAATAGGGACCTCCCGGAGGTCAAGAAGTTCATCCCGGAAGAGAGATTTTATGCCAAATTTTATGCTTTGTAATTGACCGGAACAACATGCAAAGCAGTAAAGTTTGTACGAGAGTGCTTATTAATTTCCCCGATATAAGCATTGAAGTAGACACTATCTGGAAAACGAACGTACAGTCGATGACCAAATGCTCTATAGACGACGACAAAATGAAGTTGTATATATTAATAGAATTGATGTCGATGAACCATAACTTGTATATATTAATAGAATTGATGTCGATGAACTATAACTTGTAGTTTGAAATGGATAGGTTCCATAAATTTTGATGTGATTTTCCGAATGATTTTTATTAAAAAATAACTATAGATCACATACACTTACATTCTCACAAAATTAATCCCTTATATGGAAGCATTGAAAACTAAAAAAATACGATCTGGAAAACGAACGTATGTATAATTACTAGTATTTAGAGTATGGATGGACGACGACAAAATGGAATGGTATCAATTCCGACGGCCGTAAGCTCGCACACCACTTGTAAAACTCGCATTCATTAATATTCATTTAAATAATGTACCCACAACGAACGCTCGTTAAACAATGCCAGGTTAATTACTTCGGCTCTTTATTAGAGTCGATATATTTTAATAAATGACATCACTAATTATCAAAATTCAATAAAAAAAATATTGTTCAACATGAATTAATATCATATATATTGTTTTTACATCATAAATGAAACAGGAAGTAAGAAGACCATCTGCTTTTCAAATCTATGAATGCTCAGATATGTTTTTAAAATTCTTTGTTTGTTTCTATTATTTTTCAAATTAAAAATTAATTTAACTCTATATATATAGAGAGAGTTTAATGAATCTGCAAATGGTAGTTTAATTGAGGAATTAGTACGTAAATGTGTAATGTATATGTTAATCTATGTTTATGCGAGTTAGGTAAAGGTAAGGCTAAAGTGTGTATTTAGTGGTAGATTGAATTGACAATAACTTTTGTCACACACGAAAAACCTACCCTGAATATTAATTAAAATAATTATATTACCATAAGTCATAAGTAATTAAATATAGCTTCACATGTAGTTCTATAGGATGCTGGGTACTCAGCTTCAATTGAAGATAAAGTTATAATAATTTGTTTTTTGCTGCTCCATGCTATGACTTCGGATCCAATGCTGAATGCATAGCCTGTGATAGATTTTCGATCATCCAAGTTACCTGCCCAATCCGAATCTGAAAAACCTGTTAGAGTAACATCATATGTGTCACTGTATAAAATACCATAATCACTAGTACCACGAAGATACCTCAACACACTTTTTGCTGCCACCCAATGACTTTCGAGAGGATTAGACATGAACTAGCTCAGCACACTAACAGAGTATGCCAAGTCTGGTCTAGTTGTAGTCAAGTATATTAGACTACCAACTAGTTGTTTGTACATAGTGGCATCAACCTCCTTAGTGCCATCGTCATTGCTCAACTTTAGATTTTGCTGCAATGGTGTTGACGCTGACTTACACTACTACATTTTGAACTTTTCGAGTAGACTTCTGGCATACTTCCATTGAGTAAGAAAAGTTTGTCCAGAGTCTCTCCAAATTTCCAGACCCAAACAATAATGTAGGCTTCCGAGATCTTTGATTTCAAAAACTTGCGACATCTGCAATTTGATTTCTTTGATCAAATCATCTGCATTACCTGTTATAATCATATCATCCACATACAACGAAATCAAAATAATCTGTCTCTTTTCATTATACTTGGTATACAGATTTGGATCATTCATGCTCCTATGAAAATCTTGTTGTAAGAAGAATGAATCGATCTTCTCATACCATGCCCTGGGTGCTTGTTTTAAACCATATAATTCCCTTTTCAACCTACAAACTAGATGTTCGTGCCCTTCTTTAACAAACCCTTCAAGTTGGACTAAATAAATCTCTTCTTTTAAATTACCATTCAGAAATGCAGACTTAACATCTAACTGGTGTAGCTTCCACTGATATTTTGTAGCTAAAGAAATTAACATTCTAATAGTATTCAGTTTGGCTACAGGGGAAAAGGTTTCATCAAAGTCTATTCCCTCTTGCTGTGAGTAACCCTTTGCTACTAGTTTAGCTTTAAACTTGTCTATACTCCCATCTGCATTAACTTTAGGTTGGTACCACTTACAACCTATGGGTGTTTTTCCTTCAGGCAGTTCAACTAGATCCAAAGTATGGGTTTTAGTAATTGATTCAATTTATTCATTCATTGCAACTCTCCATTCATTAGATTGACTTTCTTCTTTATAGTTTGTGGGTTCAACAATATTTAAAATACTTGTCATTAAAGCATAGTCTTTCAATCTGGCTGGTAATTGAGTCTGCCTACCTGATCTTCTTGGTAGAGGACTCACCTCAAATCTGTCATCTTCAGACTTGTACGGGCTTGCCTTATTGACTACATCACTTATTTCTGCTTCTTTCTGCTCCTGCTGCTGATTATCCCCGTTGTTTTCTTCCATCAATAATGGAATTTGCCATTCATTACTACTATCTTCCTTTCCTTCCTCAACCTGTTCATGATATACGACATCTCGACTTACAAATATTTTATGAGTCACGGGATTAAATAACTTGTATGCTTTAAACTCAGCGCCATATCCTACAAAGATACATTTCATGGCTTTAGGATATAACTTATTTCTATCCTCCTTGGGTATATGGGAAAAGGATTTTGACCCAAATACTTTTAAATGGCTCAATGTTGGTTTGAATCCATATAATGCTTCAAAAGGAGTTTTGAAGCTGAGACATTTATTAGGACTCCTATTCTTTAAATGAACAATTGTGATGATGGCTTCAGCTCAACAACCATTTGATAAACCCTTACCTTGAAGCATACTTCTTGCACACTCCACTAGAGTTCTGTTCTTTCGTTCTGCCACTCCATTTTGCTGTTCTGTATGAGGCACTATAAACTATTGAACAATCCCATGATATCTACAAAAATTCATGAACTCACCCAACCTGTATTCTCCCCCTTGATCAGAGCGGAGAATTTTTATGCATTTTCCTGTCTTCTTCTCCACCAAAGTTTTAAATTCTTGAAAGCACTGAAAGGTCTGACTCTTTTTACTTAAAAAATATATCCAAGAGAATCTAGTGCAATCATCAGTAAACATAAGAAAATAATATGCACCACCTAGCGACATAGTTTGCATAGGTCTGCATATGTCTGTATGCACCAGCTCTAGAATATCTCTTTCCTTTATATTAATATGCAGAGGAAATTCTTCTCTATGCATTTTCCCTAATGCACATCCATCACAATCTAACTGAACACTATGAAAAACAGGGAATCCTTCGACCATACCTTTTCTTTGAAGTAGCATGAGGTCTTGTAAATTAAGGTGACCGAATCTCCTGTGCCAGAGATTTTTGGATCTCAATCTTGTTGAAACCAGGGCTTGTTGTGGCATGCTCTTAACATTCAATCTGTACAGGCTCCCCACATGCACTCCTAATGCAACTAGTTCAATCCTGCTGTATTTTATGACACAACATGTCTTGAAGAATTCTACTAGCAGATCCTGATCTATTATCATAGATACAGAGATCAAGTTCTTCTTAATCCCGGGCACGTACATCACATTCTTAATATGTCTAATGTCACCACTAGGCAATATTACCGGAATATCACCGTATCCTTTGATCTCATATCCTTTGTCATCTCCTAGATAAATTTTAGATCCACACGAAGTTTCTTCAAAAGATTCAAACCACTTTCTCTTACCTGTCATATGTCAGGATGCACCGAAATCAACATACCATATGTCGTCCTCGTCTTCCTTCGAAGCTGAAAGAGCACAATCAACTACAAACAATCGAAGATCAGGATTGTGGTCTTCATCGAAAAAGTATAATGTGTGCCTACTCTGCTTATTCCGAGCTTCATCTGTCTGCCTCTTAAAACATAACTTAGCTTGATGGCCATTTTTCCCACATTAAAAGCATTTAATGCCAGAAAAAATTATTTGCAGACATACCTCTAAATGGTCTCTTTTGAAACGTGCTACCTCCTCTCCGTTGATGTTGTTGTTGCTATGGATGTTGTGCCTATTTTCCTTTAAACTGTCTCCTCTTCGCCATCAGAGCAAGATCGACATTCTGAGGCCTTAAATTCTGTCATCGCTCTTCTTCTTGTAGCAAAATTCCTATCAATTATTCAAATGTAGGGGCTTTATCCCTTGCTGCCAAACCTATGATGAACATTTGATATTCATCCTTCATTCCATTCAACGTGATTGTGACTAGATCAGAATCAGACACCTTCTCTCCAATGTCACCCAAATTTTCCTTCAGGTCTTTGACCCTTGCAACGAATCCAGTAGCGGATTCATTCTCCTCCATCCTCATAAAAAACAACTTGCCTTTGAGTGACAAGATGCAATTTGTATTTTGTGTCTGGTATAAGTTCTTTAGCCTCATTCAGATCTTAGTGGGCAATTTCCATCTCTAATGTGTGGGATAATATTATCCTTGATGGACATCTTCAGTATGAATTTTGCTTTGTTCTCCCTTTTATCCCAGTCTTGTAAAAGTGTAGTTGTTCCTGTTACAATATTTGGTTTCTACTCATCGCCTATGACAATTGACCACGCATTTGCTCCCTCAAGCAGTGTCTATAGCTTGAATTTCCAATTGGTGAAATTGGATTCGTCGAGTTTGCTGGACTCGTTGAGATACCTTTCTATGGTATTATTCATACTGGGCTAATCACATTCCAGACCCTCCAATGATTTTAACCAATTGAATAATTACAAGCTACACTAACAAGAATTCAATACTTACCAGATTACAGATTTGCCACCAATCTGTCACGATCTTGTGACTGGAACTCAGATCCACCACCGATATGAAGGTTACTGTGTTTGCAACTCAGATCCACCACAAACAGGCAAATCCCATGTGTAGAATCAGCGACAATGCCTGTGACTCAGATACACCACAAACGGGTGAATCCCATGTGCAGAACTGCCAAAAAATAGATTGGCGTCTTTTTGAGCCAAATATCCATGCCAAAATTGGCGCCTTTCTGAGCCAAATATCCACGCCAAAATTAGCGCCTTTCTGATCCAAATATCCTCGCCAAAACAAAATCTGCGCGAGTCCTGAAATTGGCGCAGGTATGGCTCTAACAGTCGCGTTGATCACGCATATCGGCGCGACTATCAGACTGGAAAATGCATCGACCCTCTTGTGCTCAGAGAAAAGAAAAATATGAGACCTGTGAGTGAGGTGTTTACTGCAGGCCACTTACTTCTATGAGCATTGAAGCTCTTGTGTGCACCGTAGCCACAAAGGCTATGTAGCCGTGAAGGATCTATAGCCATGAGAGCTCTAAAGAAAAAAAAATTAGGCTCACCCGGTCTGAGCTCTGATACCAAGATAAAACACTGAATTGAATATAAACTGCAACTCTCATGTGAGTACTACACCTCAAGACTGCACACGAATGGAGAGTACACTCTACATTCATTAATCAAATGATACAACTATAAGTACATCAAAAAGGAGTAGAAAGTTGTAAACAAAATCCTATATCTTAGAAACTAATCCTAACTTAAGGAGCTATGTTACAAAAATGCAACCATTTCTCCATTAATATACAATAATATTAATTATTTCCAACTACCACATCATGATTAATACCCATAATATTATGAATATGTTGGAAAAGGATCTCTGTTGTCTACAAGCTTTAAAATTGATTATTTTGCGATATATTATTAAAGGATGTTAGTTTTGCACTGCTACTCCAATGTAAATTTAGTGCAAATTATGCATCTGAAAACACGGTGACAATAGTAAATTTAGTGCAAATTCTGTTTCTTAAAACACGGGGACAATAATCTCATGACAATTTTTGACAGGAAGGAAATTAAAATTTAGTAATGAAATATTGTTGGAAAACTCATTTTGCGAGTGAAACATATAACTTGCGTAAAATAAGTAAAAAATATAACTTACTTAAAAAATGTGGCTTCGGGCTTCGTTTTTGATACGATTCGCTTTGATTCACGATTGATTAAGCATAAGCAAATCTTACAATGTTGAGTTTCATACAAGATGGTGTTGAATGTAATGGTTGATTCTTTTTCATGTTTTTGATTTTTTAAGTTTTTAATTGTGGAGATTTATCATATATATTATAATTAATTTAATTATAAAAAAATGACATAATTATTTTGAAAATAAAATTTAATTTTTTATTTGTGCATATTAATATGAATATATTAAATTGTTATCATTTTGTAGATAAAAGAATTTTCAGATTAATCACATTATTAGGATTAGGTCGATGGGGGCTAGTTTTTAACAACTAGTTCCGGCCAATGATGCATCTTCACTATTTATTCATTGGAATCGATTGGTCTCTTCACCTTGTCCTAAGGATAAACCACATCGACCTAATATTAATGATGTGATTCCTAATGCTAATGATATGATTAATCTGAAAGTTCTTTTATCTATGGATCACAAAAGTCTTAGATCTAATGTTACCATTCTAGTAATAATTATTGATAGTTAAATAAAATCTTAAAAACCTTATTCTAAAATAAATACTTGTTAAAATAATAATAAAATAATTATATTATTAATTTTTAATAAATTTTATATAATAAATTATTCTTTTATCAATCAATTTTTATTTATATATATATTTTTAAAAATATTAAAAAATATATAAATAAACACATGATTTAATTTGTTAAACATCCCATGAATATGAAAAATCATTCTAAAATAAAAGTTCAGTTTTAAAAAAATTATAATTTTTATAATTTTTATTATTATTAATTATGTATATAGTTTTAATTGTTATTTATTATATATAATTTTATATATTATAAAGATAAACAAATTACTTCATTTCAGTTTTAAAAATTTTATAATATTTATAATTTTAATTATTAATAATTATGTATATAGTTTTAATTATTATTTATTATATATAATTTTATATGTTATAAAGATAAACAAATTACTTCATTTCGTTATATATATATTTTGTAAAGTTAAAATTTGTGCGGTATGTTAACACATAGCTATAGTTTATTGATGTGGTTTTTTATTGGATAGCCCTAACTAAATCTAGAAATTAAATCTTTCAAAAGTGTTTTCGTTTAAAATCTAATCATATAAGTTACATTTAGAAGTCTAAAAGATTCATTGAATCTCGAGAGTTGGTGACTTGTAATAAACGGATACATACAAAATTGATGCACAAAGACTAACAGAGAAAACCATCGAAAGGAGTGACCATAGTCAATGGCTTCCACCTAGATGACCTCCTCATTGTTGCCACGTGAAAAACTTGGTTTCAGAGGAAGGTACGTGTATATTTTAATGTGCCTACATCTTCTATCCATAGTTTCTAGCCACATTTGAATATGGTCAAGGTATAGCAACATGTCTTCTCTAGTTCTATTTCTATCATTGAGAACCTTATCAAGGAGGAATTTAAGGTGCCAATAGATATCCAAAGTGTGGATGTATTGGTTGTAGCTTACCCTGGTGTGACCGACATCAGGTAGCCACTCAATAAATTTAGCTATCACTTCATAGTTAGTGAGGTGCACTACTCATATGTTAAACCTCTCTCCACCTATGCTTGTTCACCTTGAATGGGTTGTAGGGTCAGTTCTTAGAACCTTGTCACTAAGCTTTTTTTCCTCAATTTGGACTTGGTTTTTCCACACTTCTGGAATAAGGCGCACCACAATAGACCCATGCTTCTTGACGTGACATATCTTGTTGTTCTATATGAAAATGGGAGGCCACAAAAAAATCAAATATAGTTGGTTGTGGTAAAGCCTCTTGGAAAATGCCAAGGGAGCAAGCAAGGAGTCTAATGGCTTGGAAAGGGGTAGAGGTTGCCACACTTGAAATTGTTATCAGAGAATGAGGAGGATATCTCTAACCCACAACAATGGCAAGCCCTATACTAGCCTTGCTACACATGAAAATGACAATAATGAGAGTTAAAATAAAATGACTAGAAGAGTAGATAATAAAGCTTCTAAGAGTAGTTGTAACACGCTACACATCTAGCACAATAAGTGAAATGAGGAAGGAATGAGCTTTCAAACAAAATTGTATCCTTATAAGTCTTCGATGTGAAGTAGGGGGTTTCAAGGATGAAAATATAAATTGCGAAGAAACCTCAGAGGAATGCCAACCATGTCAACCTATGTATCCAAATCCACTACCATATATTACATAATTCTAAAATGGGCATCGAACATAGAGTCATAACACCATAATCGTACAATCCTTCTACCTAGTAAAAAGTTAACATAACTGAGGAGAAGAAATTCCCTAATATTCAGCCTAAGTGTTGACAATTATTCAAATACCTCCGAATAAACAAGGCATAATAAAGACTTGGAGCGGAGTAAAAGAGCTAAATTCCTTGGCTTACCTAGGAGTTATTATCGAATTAATCGGGTAGTGAAACATGGCTAGCCTCGCCATCGCATTGAGCGTAATTGCAGATACAAAATCAATTCAAAACATTAAGCATCACATCGAGAAATGAATGGAAAAATGAAGGATGACGTATTGATGTGCAATGCAACTCTTGCACAGGCGTTACAAACCACAAGTGGGGCATGTTGCCATGTCTCCTCGACATGTATCTTGGTGGGATAATAATGACCTACACACATCCTCTTTATTATTTGACACTCCATTTTACATAAAATTTTAAATTATAAATATATAACTTACTTAAATTATTATTATTGTTTATAATTTAATTATTTATATTATTGAAAATGAATTAATAAATATAAGGCACACCGGCTGTGGTGCGTACCTCATGAAAGGCACACCGGTGTCTTGAGATTTATTTTCTACTTGAAAAGTTGAGAATTTATTTATAAATATATTAATGAAAGATATGGTATAGGTTTGAGATTGATAAAGAAATGACTAACAAGAGATCAAGTAACAAAAATACTGTTAACACATCAAGAAAACCAAAAAAGACAAGTTCTTTGTAAATTATTTATAAAAAATATTATTTTTGAACTATATGTAAGTTTAACTAATATGTATTGTTTACTGTGTATCATGCAGAGCCACAAAATGACGAAGCTCAATATGATTATTTCTTATCTAGGACCAGAAGAGCGTAAAAGTTTAATGGAAAAATTGCAAAAGGATGAATCAGGTGAATGAAAAAATACTATCGTTCCAATATGAGTTCTTTTTTTTTAATTATCATTAATAATATACTTAAAATTATTAGGTAACATGTGTCAAACAATCTACTAATTCACATCTATTTAATGTTCTACAGGGATCAACAACTCAGAAAAATAATGTTGTTCTAAGAAAAGAAAAAAAATAGAACATGCAAATGAAAATGAATTGCTCCTTAGCTCATCTGGAGTGGTGCTGGAAGTTAACGAAAGGGGAAAAGCTTTTACAAAATTTTGAGGGATCTAGTGGAATGAATGTATATACGTTCTTTCCACTTATAATACAAAAAACAATTCAACGATTCCAAGAACCAAATTTTATCTAAACTATAGGAAGAGTTTCCAGAGAATTGGTCAATGAGACATGTCAGACTTTTAATATAAAAAACGTACAACAACAAAAAAGAAAGAATGAAAAAGTAATATTCCTTTAAATGTTTGTTTAGAATTATTTATAAATATCACTTTTGTTATATTTACTTTTCATATATCAATATAAAATTTAAATATTTTATTGTCATGTTACATTTTCAGGAAGATTATGAAAATCTCAAAAGATGAACGAGTTGATATCAGAAATGTGCCAGTAGGAATGTCCAAAAAGGTGTACAAGGAGATGGTCAAAGAAATGGACAAAATTGCATCGCAGGAGGAGCCATCTCAACAACAACGTACTTCAAATGTAATATGTAATCATTGAATTTTTTGATCATTAGGTACAATAAATAAAAAAATTAGCATTAAATATTAATTTTCAAGAATTTTCTTGTAGAAAAGAAAATAAAATGGAACCCATTTAGCACATAAAACAGGACGACAAGGAAGAAAAGGGATAATCTCTAAGTTTGTGAGTAATTGTTACTTACTTATAACAACTTAACTAGATTTCATTTTTGTATTTTTTAAGTTGTTTTACAAAAATCATCATTGAATGTCTTCAAAGATGTGCTAACATACAAAGAAGAACCATCAGACGAATTGATTGAAATTGGGTTAAATATGGGTTGTGAGTATATGTTGGCATATCAAAATTTAATTGTGGAATTTTTAAGCATCTATCGATCTTGTTTTACTTAGCCCCGTCTATAATTAATGGAACAAAAACATATTTTATATTAAATATATGATTTGTTATGGGGTATAAAACTTGCAGGAAACAAAGTATGGAACTGCGCCAACAGATGAAATTTTGAAAGATGGCATTGTACATTGTTTTGAAAGAATGTGTATAGTTTATGAGTCAATTGTTGCTATGGTACGTCATTTTTCTTTTCGATTTACATTGATATATATTATTTAATATTGAAATTTTCATTATTCTCACCAATGTATATACACTCATTTCAGTTTATTTTTATGTTTGTAGATGGAAGGTGAAGAAGAAGAAAACAATCAACACTGTGAACAAAACATTCCTGAAAATAACCCAAGTCATGGAAGTAGCTCTAGTAGTGACATTGGTTCAAGTGAAGAATGATGACCACTATGTTTGGATATCAAAGCAAGGCGTTGTATTTTTTGAAATATGTCTGTGAAATCAGACATTTTGTTTAATGTAATGGACATAGTGTCCCAATTGAAAGACAAAGGGATACCAATAACTGTCCCATTTTGTATGACAAAGACTGTTCTATATATATATATATATATATATATATATATATAAAATAAAATGTGTTTTAATTTATTCTATTGTGTTCTCCATTGTCGCTATTGCATTCTCCATTGTCGTTCTCAAATGCACTAATAAAAATTTAATTCATATGAATATTGTTATAAGATATATATGTGTCGACTTTTGATGAATAATGAATTTTAAAAAACCACAATAATTCTGATATGATATAACAAATTAATCCAAATAGCACATTCAAATGCATTAATAAAAATGTAATTAATATGAATATTGTTATAAGATGTGTCGACTTTTGATGAATAATGAATCTAAAACAATCACAATAATTGGACTGTCACAGGTCGATGTTTCTTAAAAAAAAAATGAAAACCGGTGTGTGTTAGTAACTGTCTACCGGTGCGTTTATGTGTCTATATGCACCGGTGTCGTTGTACAATCCATGGGCATGACATAAATACTGATACCAGTTATACATATCTGTGTGTTTGTGTGATACTGCGTATCGGGGCGTTTATGTATCTATAAGCACCGATGCATTTTTACGATCAATGGGCACCACACGAATACCGATACCAATTATAAATCTCGGTGCCTTTCTGTGATACGACGCATTGTTGCATCATAAAGGTGTACACACCGATGCGTTGATACAACCTATGGGCACCGCACAAATCCCAAGACTAACTAGAACGGCCCCATGTGTTGTATGACCAACACTACGTCTGGTGCGATTTTATACCTAAACGTCCCGGTGTGTTCGTTCAACTGAGACAGCCTCGGGGCGCTGTCTTCATGCACGCACCGGTGCGTTAAATCCAAAGTAGCGCACCGATGAAAAAACATCCCTAATAACCTCCGACCGCCCATTTTTTTTTTAGTTGTGTTGAATTTCCATTAAAATCTCCACCAAAACCTCTGTAATCATAAACGGATGTTGTAGCAAATGTTTTTTTGACAATTTTGGCCAATTTTATAACACTAAAAACCTCCTTTATAACCTCCGCTAGAGAGTCTTTTCCTTGTAGTGACTACTCATTTTCTAAACCTTTCTCCACCTATGTTTGTTCACCTTGAATGGGTTGTATGACCAGTTCTTAGAACCTTGTCATTGAGCTTTCTGCATAAAAATTGACGGGGTAGCATACTCCTTGAAAGGAGACCACTTTCCCCTCCAAATTCCCTAAAAAAGTGGATCTGGTTCCCAACAATAGGAATCTTCATTAAATGACACGAAGCACATTCCTAGATTTTTTTCAATCGCTCGAGCTCAATAATTTGTTCAAAAAATTTATAATATCATGTTCATTTATTACCTAATATTGGTACATCCTTTAGTAGGAAGAAAGTCCCTAGATTATCTCATTTTCCAAATATTCATGATTTTCCCAATATCCTCCCAATATTCTACAAAAATAAGTAATATTAGGCACATAATATGCAATTATCTGTAAACCTTCCTAAGAACATATTAAAGCTAAAAAAATATTATTAAGTGTAGAAGAAGAGATTTAATATATTGGCCTTAATTTGTATCTAATTTGAGGGGCCGATCAATGGTTGCCCATGTTTACCTTTTGTTGACATTGACCATTATGGTTGATCTTGGTAGACCATGGTAGACCATGGTCTATCATGGTTTTCCATGGTAGGCATTCGTTAACCATGTTCAAACTTTTTAACCATTTTCATCTTGGTTCAGCGTGGTTGACCATGTTCGACCATTCTTACCATAGATATTTTGATTGATCATTATGGTTGATCATGGGTGATCATGGTTGATAATGGTCAATCATGGTTGACCATTATCTAGCATGGTTAACCATGGTCCACTATGATAACCATGACCATAAACGTCCGTAACCATAAACAGATGTTGTAGCAAATGTTTTTTGGACAATTTTGACCAATTTTATAACACTAAAAACCTCATTTATAACCTCCGCTAGAGGGCCTTTTCCTTGTAGTGACTACTCATTTGCTAAAACTTTCTCCACCTATGTTTGTTCACCTTGAATGGGTTGTAGGACCAGTTCTTAGAACCTTGTCACCGGGCTTTCTACATAAAAATTGACGGGGTAGCATACTCCTTGAAAGGAGACCACTTTCCCCTCCAAATTCCCTAAAAAAGTGGATCTAGTTCCCAACAATAGGAATCTTCATTAAATGACACGGAGCACATTCCTAGATTTTTTCAATCGCTTGAGCTCAATAATTTGTTCAAAAAATTTATAATATCATGTTCATTTATTACCTAATATTGGTACATCCTTTAGTAGGAAGAAAGTCCCTAGATTATCTCATTTTCCAAATATTCATGATTTTCCCAATATCCTCCCAATATTCTACAAAAATAAATAATATTAGGCACATAATATGCAATTATTTGTAAACCTTCCTAAGAACATATTAAAGCTAAAAGAATATTATTAAGTGTAGAAGAAGAGATTTAATATATTGGCCTTAATTTGTATCTAATTTGAGGGGCCGATCAATGGTTGCCCATGTTTACCTTTTGTTGACATTGACCATTATGGTTGATCTTGGTAGACCATGGTAGACCATGGTCTATCATGGTTTTCCATGGTAGGCATTCGTTAACCATGTTCAACCTTTTTAACCATTTTCATCTTGGTTCAGCATGGTTGACCATGTTCGACCATTCTTACCATAGAGATTTTGATTGATCATTATGGTTGATTATGGGTGATCATGGTTGATAATGGTCAATCATGGTTGACCATTATCTAGCATGGTTAACCATGGTCCACTATGATAACCATGGTCCACTTAATATTAGGTTAACATAAATATTAATAATTATTGTTAAATGTATTAAATGACATTATTAAATTTAAGTTTAATATTACTAAACCTAGGTTTAATATTAAGTTTAATACATACAATATTAGGTTTAGTAGGTTTAATATTAATATGAATCTCAATGTTAATATTAATACAAAGTTTAATAATAATATTAAGTTTAATAAGTCTAATAGTAGATTAAATAGGTTTAATATTTAGTTGAATATTAATATTAGGTTACATACATTCTAATAATAATATTTGATTTAATATAAATAATAATAATCATATGTTTAATTTTAATACTAGGTTTGATATTAGGTTTAACATTAATATTAGGTTTAGTTGAACAAAACCATAGTTAACCATGGCTAGTAATATTTAACCATGGTTAGTAATAGTTAATCATGGTGAACTACAGTCAACAGTCAACCATATCATCCTCGGTCAATCATGGTGGATCATAGTCAACCATGATCAACCATGGTTAATATTAGGTTTAGCTGAACGAACTTACGATTGATCATAGTGGACCATGGTTAACCATGGCGGACCATGGTTAACTATGATCAACCATAACCAACCATAACCAACCATATGAAGCATGATCAAGCATGATCAACTATGGTCAACCATAATCAACCATGATAGACATGCTTGATCATGGTCAACCCCATTCACTCATGCAGTTGACCATGGTTTACACTTTCATGGTAAACCATCTAATGGTTAGCCTAGTAATGGGCTTAACCATAGTTAACACCATTTACAAAATGTGCTTAATCATGGTTGATCATGGTAAACCATATCAACCATGGTTGATACAATTTAGGTTTAACATTAATATTAATATTGTTTTAGTTAAACAAAACCATGGTTGACCATGATTGACCATGGTCAACCATGATCAACCTTGGTCAACCATATAAACCATGATCAATGATGGTCATCCATGATCAACCATGGTTAACCATGATCAACAACTGTTGTGGACCATGGTCGATCATGGTTGATTATGGTCAACCATGACCCACCATGGTCAACCATGATCAGTTAAATTTGATCATGGCTAATCATGGTTAATGCCATTTACTAATGCAATTCACTATTGTAAACCCTGTAATGGTGAACCCTTTAAACCACATTTACTAATGTGGTTGACCATTGTCAACCTAATGATCATGGTTGACCATGATTGGTCATGGTTATCATAGTGGACCATGGTTAACCATGGTAGATAATGGTCAACCATGATTGACCATTATCAACCATGATCACCAATGATCAACCATAATGATCAATCAAAATCTCTATGGTAAGAATGGTCGAACATGGTCAACCACACTGAACCAAGGTGAAAAGGGTTAAAAAGGTTGAACATGGTTAACGAATGCCTACCATGGAAAACCATGATAGACCATGGTCTACCATGGTCTACCAAGATCAACCATAATGGTCGATGTCAAAAAAAGGTAAACATGGGCAACCATTGATCGGCCCCTCAAATTAGATACAAATTAAGGCCAATATATTAAATCTCTCCTTCTACACTTAATAATATTTTTTTAGCTTTAATATGTTCTTAGGAAGGTTTACAGATAATTGCATATTATGTGCCTAATATTATTTATTTTTGTAGAATATTGGGAGGATATTGGGAAAATCATGAATATTTGGAAAATGAGATAATCTAGGGACTTGCTTCCTACTAAAGGATGTACCAATATTAGGTAATAAATGAACATGATATTATAAATTTATTGAAAAAATTATTGAGCTCGAGCAATTGAAAAAATCTAGGAATGTGCTCCGTGTCATTTAATGAAGATTCCTATTGTTGGGAACCAGATCCACCTTTTCAGGGAATTTGGAGGGGAAAGTGGTCTCCTTTCAAGGAGTATGCTACCCCGTCAATTTTTATGCGGAAAGCTCGGTGACAAGGTTCTAAGAACTGGTCCTACAACCCATTCAAGGTGAACAAACATAGGTGGAGAAAGGTTTAGCAAATGAGTAGTCACTACAAGGAAAAGACCCTCTAGCGGAGGTTATAAATGAGGTTTTTAGTGTTATAAAATTGGCCAAAATTGTCCAAAAAACATTTTCTACAACATCTATTTATGGTTACGGAGGTTTTGGTAGAGATTTTAATGGAAATTCAACACAACTAAAAAAAATGGGCGGTCGGAGGTTATTAGGGATGTTTTTTCATCAGTGCGCTACTTCAGATTTAACGCACTATTGCGTGCATGAAGACGGTGCCCCGGGGCTGTCTAAGTTAAAAGAACGCACCGGGACGTTTAGGTGTAAAACCGCACCGGGCGTAGTGTTGGTCATACAACGCATGGGGCGGTTCTAATTAGTCTTGGGATTTGTGCAGTGCCCATAGGTTGTATCAATGCACCGGTGTGTATACCTTTATGATGCACCAGTGCGTCGTATCACAGAAGGGCACCTAGATTTATAATTGGTATCGGTATTCGTGTGGTGCCCATTGATCGTAAAAATGCATCGGTGATTATAGATACATAAACGCCCTGATACGCATTACCACACAATGGATCGTACAATGACACCGGTATCAGTATTTGTGCGATGCCCATGGATCGTACAATGACACCGGTGCGTATAGACACATAAACGCACCGGTAGATAGTTACTGACACACACCGGTTTTCATTTTGTTTTTTTTAGAAACATCAACCTGTGACAGTCCAATTATTGTGATTGTTTTAGATTCATTAATCATCAAAAGTCGACACATCTTATAACAATATTCATATTAATTACATTTTTATTAATGCATTTGAATGTGCTATTTGGGTTAATTTGTTATATCATATCAGAATTGTTGTTGTTTTTTTAATTTCATTATTAATCAAAAGTTGACACATATATATCTTATAACAATATTCATATATCATACTGATGCTGGTCCTCGTGTAATAGGGTTCCCTCTAGTTTTCTGTTGCCGCTGAACGTGGCGCTTTGAGTTGCTATCGCGACGCATAAGGCACGCGCAGCGCATTGAGTTGCTGTCGTGGCGCATAAGGCGCGCATGGCGCTTTGCTTTCCCTTGTGCGGCGCACAGGCTAGACGCGGCGCATTGGGATGATCGCGCGGCGCTTTGAGTCGGGTCTTCTTCTGCAGGGCTTTCAGCTTTCAAAAGTTTCCTTGTTCTGTGTCCTCGCATGGGGGCTCTGCTGGCGGCCTAGCCGCGGTTGGTTGGTTCTCTCTCGTGGGCGGCCTTCACAGCCATGGATCTAGGCGGCGGCTCCGAAGACTCTCACCCTTCTTCTCCTGAGCTAGATGCGTTCAGGTCTCTCGTCGCAGCAGCTGGGAAACGCCAGTCCTCTGGCCGTCAGCTTAGGTTTGTTAAAAAACTGGGAAGCATTCCTACGGTGTCTCTTCCGGTGGAAGATACTTGTAGAACAGCGTTGAATCTCGCGGAAAGAGGCCTCATTGGACAGTTTACAGGGCTATGGCCTTCCCCGAAAGCTGTCGAAGATTGGGTAAAGCGCAACTGGACTCCCCTGGTCAAAGAAGGAATAAAAAGTCATTTCATGGGCAAAGGTTTTTTTGTGTTCGTGTTTGAAAATGCGGAAGATAGAAGCCTGATCTTCAGAAATGGGCCATATTTCATGGGCCCTCAAGGACTATACTTGAATAAATGGTCCCCCGAATTTGATCCAACTCAAGATGTACCCACAGCGGTGCCAGTTTGGGTGCGTCTCCCTCATTTACCCCTTCACTGTTGGAGCCAGAACTCGCTGCAGTCCATCAGAAATGCTCTTGGCAGATATATTGATCAGGCGCCGAGGAAGGATCAATATTCTTGTGCTCGAATCTGCGTTGAGGTCGACCTAGAGATAGGGCTACTTGAAGCCATCAAAGTCTCGGTGGCGGACTGGACACACGTCCAAGAGCTCGATTACGAGAAACTTCCTTTCAAATGCCGACACTGCCACGAATATGGGCACTTCGCAAGATATTGCTAGAATAAAAATGAGGAATCAATAGACAAATAAAAAGGAGAGCAATGGAAGCAAGTAAAGAAAACATCAAATACCAGGCAGAACAACAAAAACAAAGGCAAGGAGACAGGGAACAAATCAGGTCAAGAAAATGAAGGTCTTCAAAATGTCGGAAACAAGGAAGCAATCAGCACAGTGGAGGACAAAAATCCCTTCGAAACACTCACTTCTCCCTCAGTTCCTTCGGAGACTGAACAGGAACAGGAAGATCTTCCTCAGCAAAACAACATCAACTTACAAGATCCAGGTAGCACACCAAATCCAAATCTTAGTAATACTTCTTCCCCTTCATATGCTGAAATAATCAAACAAAAGAAGAAGGTAGAAAATGTGGGTTCCTCGGATGATGAGACCCTTGAAAGGCCAACAAAGCGTGTCAGAAGGAGATCAAACAAGGAAACTAGGGAAGAAGAATCATAAAGGCAAAAAACCCTTGGAAGTCAAGCCACTATTGAAATGACTCTAGGGAGGAATTCCAGATCAAGGGCTCCCAAGGGAGGTGGACCCACCCTAACAAGTTGTAAATGATGAAGCTGGTCTCTTGGAACTGCAGGGGTTTGGGGAATCCCATTAAGGCAGAGGCTATCAAAGATTTAATGAAAATGGAACCCATAGACATACTCATGCTCCAAGAGACAAAAATAGAAGGGGAGATCCTTCTAAACACCAGTAATACAAAATGGAAATATGACTCAGGAAAAGTAGTCAGTGCTAGAGGCTCGGCTGGAGGAATAGGTACTTTCTGGTCAAAAAATTCCTTCACTCTAGACAAATCCTATGAGACTCAACATTGGATATATACAGAGCTTCGCCATATAGCAAGTAATACTAAACTAGCCTTGTTTAACATGTATGTCTCGGTGCATTACGATGAGAAAAAAGAGTGCTGGAAGACACTCTCGGATTACTTAGAGCAACTCAACCTTGTGAATATTGTCATAGGAGGAGATCTGAATATAATCCTAGACCCGAAAGAAAAGAGAGGCAGATCCTACACGAGAGACCCCTTCCTATCATTGGTGGAAAACCTCATTTAGCTTTGGGATTTAGTGGACTACAAGCCTGTGAAAGGAGCATACACCTGGACAAATAATAGAACAAGGGAACAACATATTTCAGCAAGGCTAGACAGATTTCTCGCTAGCAGCTCTATCATGATGGACAACAGAATTGTTCTCTCAAAGATCCTTCCTAAATTAACTTCGGACCACAAACCAATTCTTTTGTGCATAAAGGAAGAAGAAGACCTCGGCCCTCTTCCCTTTAGATTCAGTCCTCTCTGGGTTGAAAAGGAAGGATTCCTTGAAACTGTTCAAATAGCTTGGCATACTGAGGCCTCAGGTTCCCCAAGCTTTGTATGGGAGAAAAAAATGAAAAGCACTAAGAAGGCACTAAAAGAATGGATAAAGAAAGCAAATAACACCCCCACCAGCCATAGGAAAAAAGCTGTAAACCAGTTGGAAGATATTCAATTTGACTTGGAAGAGAAAGACATCTCCTCCATGGATCTAGACAAAGAAAAAACTGCCCAAAGGAAAACATACAGCTCCTTCAGAAATGAGGAAGAATATTGGCGATTAAAGTCCCGCAGTTTGTGGCTTAAATCTGGGGACAGAAATACTTCATACTTTCATAGACAATACAGGGCTCTCCTTTCGTGGAATCACATAGCAGAAATCACTACATCTAGTGGTCAGGTTTGCAGGGGATTTGATCAAATTAAGGAAGCAGCTGTGAAACACTTCCAAAGCCTCCTTAGCGCTGGAAAAGATGGGAGCGAGGAGGACATTGCAGAGTTCCTCACAAATATTCCTCACTTAGTTAGCTCAAAAGAAAATGACACACTCCTAAGCCCAGTCTCGGAAGAAGAAATATCAAATATTGTCTGGTCCATGGAGCCAGATAAAGCCCTTGGGCCTGATGGCTTCTCAATCCACTTTTATAGAATATGCTGGGAGATTATCAAACCTGATCTTTTGAGAATGGTTCAAGGTTTCATGAGGAAGGCAAAGGTCAGAGGCGGCATAAATTCTACCTTCCTCGCCTTAATTCCAAAGGAAGCAATTCCAAGTTCATTCGATAGATATAAGCCTATCTCATTGTGCAATTCATCCTATAAGATTGTGGCCAAGTTGTTGGCAAACAGAATCAAACCTCTTCTGCACAAATTAATTTCTTCTGCCCAAGGGGGTTTTGTGAAAGGGCGACACATTCTGGATAATGTCATTCAGGTCTAGGAAGCTCTGCACTCAAGTCATTCACGAAAAGAACAAGGTATGCTCATTAAACTGGATATGTGTAACGCCTTTGATAGAGTTAATCGCTCTTTCTTGTACAGGGTTCTTTCATCTTTTGGTTTCAGCCAAGACTTCATCAATCTAATCAAAGCTTGCCTGGAGAAGATATGGATTGCGCCAATGATAAATGGAAGGCCTGCAAATTTCTTCTTAGCCACCAGGGGTTTGACGCAGGGTTGTCCTCTCTCACCTTTTCTCTACATCCTGATGGCAGATTATTTAAGCAGAAAGTTGACTTTGGAAAAACAAATTGGCAGTATACCAGGGATCAGAATCATGAAAGGTATTGAACTAGTGAATCATGCACTTCTTGCCGATGATTTTTCTTTTGCTTGGAGTGGCCTCTTCAAGAATTGCTAACATCTTTAGAACCATTCTCCAGAAATTCTGTAGCATTTCGGGAGCATTGGTTAGTGAGAGGAAAAGCGCTGTGTACGGTTGGAATACAGACCAACACACAATCGAGAAAATTGCAGAAGATCTGGATTATATAGGGCACGCAGATTGGGAAAAAATCAAATACCTGGGGCTTCCCATAACGAAGGGCTCCAACAGAAACCATCTGTGGGAGGAAGTAATTTCAAAATTCAAAAAGAAGATAGTAGCGTGGGGAGGCTTTTGGCTATCTACAGGTGGCAAACTTACGCTCGTCAAGTCTGTTCTCTCGGCCTTGCCCACTTTTCAAGCTTCTCTCATGATGGCCCCTAAATACATCTCAGATCAAATCTCCAGACTCATGCGAACTTTCCTGTGGAACGGAGGGCGTGGGAATTCCAATAGATATCATTTAATATTTTGGGAAACAGTGAAACGACCGATGGTGGAAGGAGGTCTTCAAATACGTGATCCTGTTCATGCTAACTTAGCACTGGGCGGCAAGCTGTTATGGCAGCTCTGCGCTGAGCCAAACCACCCTGTCAGCCAGATCTTTAAGCGGAAATATCTTAAAAACCAGTCTATCAAGACCTTCAAGCCGGAGAAAACCACAAAAGGCACGCAGGCCTGGAAATTGTGCAACAGAGGCATCGAGTTTTTCAGAACTCACCTGTATCGCATCCCCGGAAACGGTAAAAACACAAGGCTATGGAATGACTGCGTCATGGGACACCACCCTCTTGCTGAAAACAATGAGATTACTGAGATTAGAGGCTGGATCCGAGCAAAAGGCATTCGGAAAATCGAGGATATCTCAGAATGGGACAGCAAAGGAACTTGGCAGAGATGGAATTTCCCCAGAATTCCCGAGCAATTTAACGCGCAGTTGGCTGCCCTGAATGACGCAATTTCTGACTTTGCTCCAATACATGCTGAGGATGATGACGCTTGGGGCTGGGGTAAGAATGGAGTGTACACAGCAAGCCAAGGATACTATCAAATGCAAAGCAAAAAGGACTCGCCATACCCGGAAACAATGTGGAAGCAGATTTGGGACAGTTTCAGCATCCCCAAAATAAATTTCTTCTTCTGGACTCTGTTTCACAACAAAATTCTGACTGGAGAAAATTTGTGCAAGAGGAATATAGCAGGACCTCACAGATGCGTTCTCTGCAAAAGAGAGCTGGAAACTGCAAATCATATGTTCATAGAGTGTGATTTTGCGAAGGAGTTATGGTCCACCTTCTTCACCAGGCTGAATGTGAGTCCCCCAACCCAAAGCTCGATAGCCACAATGTTCTCCTCCTGGTCTGTCAGCTACCCCCACTGCACTGTCAGCAAATCAATTTGGCATAAAGTGTGGATAGCTGCTCCTAAATACGTCTGCTGGAAAATCTGGTTAGCTCGAAATGAGATTATTTTCAATAACACTGAGCTGCCCGCAGAAAAAGTGGCAGATCAGGCAAAGAGCCTCCTCTTAGAAAATTTGAATCACTCTACAGCAAAGGATGACAACTCCCTTCGAAGCGAAGAAAGGGCGTGGCTGGAGAATTATTCAGGAAAGGCCAGACACTCAGCATATACCCACCCTATTCACAAGGAAAGATGGCAGATTCGAGAAACAGAGGACAACTTCCATCAGTGGTGGAAATCCCAGGACAAGTGCACTATCTTCTTTGATGGAGCCTCAAAAGGAAACCCAGGGAGGTCAGGAGCAGGAGGGGTGATTATCTTTCAGAATGGGAAAAAAGACGAGTTCGGCTGGGTCTTGGACTGAAAACCAACAACCAAGATGAAATTCTCGGTCTCCTGAAAGCCTGCCAAATGGCTAGAAAAGAAAATCCAAATGAAATTCTAATCTTAGGTGACTCTGAATTGCTGATAAAAACATTGGTAAAAAAGAAAAGGCTCAAGGATCCGGCACTGAATAAACAGCTAGCAAGAGTAAACAGAACTCTGAAAGACTTCTCCTCGGTTCAAATCTGTCACATTCTCAGAGGATTAAACAAGAACGCGGACAGATTGGCAAATATTGGATGCTCTCTTCAAGAAGGAATGATCAGCATAAATGCTGAAACTCCAAACAAGGCAACCATTCCTTAAGTGGAATGAGTGCTTGCGCCCTTTTGGATTCTGTAATGGTTGATTAGGCTTTGCCCGACCTTCTTCTTATCAATAAATCTTAACCGTTCCAGTTAAAAAAAAAACAATATTCATATGAATTAAATTTTTATTAGTGCATTTGAGAACGACAATGGAGAATGCAATAGTGACAATGGAAAACAAAATAGAATAAATTAAAACATATTTTATGATATATATATATATATATATATAAAAGACAATCTTTATCATACAAAATGGGACAGTTATTCGTATCCCTTTGTCTTTCAATTGGGACACTATGTCCATTACATTAAACAAAATTTCTGATCTCACAAACATATTTCAAAAATAAAACGCCTTTGTTTGATATCCAAACATAGTGATCAACATTCTTCGCTTGAACTGTTGTCACTGATTGAGCTACTTCCATGACTTGGGTTATTTTCAGGAATGTTTTGTTCATGGTGTTGATTGTTTTATTCTTCTTCACCTTCCATCTACAAACATAAAAATAAACTGAAATGAGTGTATATACATTGGTGAGAATAATGAAAATTGCAATATTAAATAATATACATCAATGTAAATTGAAAAGAAAAATGACGTACCATAGCAACAATTGACTCATAAACTATACACATTCTTTCAAAACAATGTACTATGCCATCTTTCAAAATTTCATCTGTTGGCGCAGTTCCATACTTTGTTTCCTACAAGTTTTATACCCCATAAAAAATCATATATTTAATATAAAATATGTTTTTGTTCTATTAATTATAGACGAAGCTAAGTAAAACAAGATCGATAGATGCTTAAAAATTCCACAACTAAATTCTGATATGCCAACATATACTCACAACCCATATTTAACCCAATTTTAATCAATTCGTCTGATGGTTCTTCTTTGTATGTTAGCACCTGTTTGAAGACATTCAATGATGATTTTTGTAAAACAACTTAAAGAATCTAAAAATGAAATCTAGTTAAGTTGTTATAAGTAAGTAACAATTACTCACAAACTTAGAGATCAACCTTTTTCTTCCTTCTCATTCTGTTTTATGTGCTGAATGGGTTCCATTTTATTTTATTTTCTGCAATAAAATTCTTGAAAACTAATATTTAATGCTAATTTTTTTATTTATTGTACCTAATGATCAAAAAATTCAATGATTACATATTACATTTGAAGCACGTTGTTGTTGAGATGGCTCCTCCTGCGATGCAATTTTGTCCATTTCTTTGACCATCTCTTTGTACATCTTTTTGGACATTCCTACTGGCATATTTCTGATATCAGCTCGTTCATCTTTTGAGATTTTCATAATCTTCCTGAAAATGTAACATGATAATAAAATATTTAATTTTTATATTGATATATGAAAAGTAAATATAACAAAAGTGATATTTATAAATAATTCTAGACAAACATTTAAAGGAATATTACTTTTTCATTCCTTCTTGTTTGTTGTTGTACATTTTTTATATTAAAAGTCTGACATGTCTCATTGACCAATTCTCTGGAAACTCTTCCTATCGTTTAGATAAAATTTGGTTCTTGGAATCATTGGATTGATTTTTGTATTGTTAGTGGAAATAACGTCAATACATTCACTCCACTAGATCCCTCAAAATTTTGTAAAAGCTTTTCCCCTTTTCGTTAACTTCTAGCACCACTCCAGATGAGCTAAGGAGCAATGCATTTTCATTTGCATGTTCTATTTTTTTTCTTTTCTTAGAACAACATTCTTTTTCTGAGTTGTTGGTCCCTGTAGAACATTAAACAGATGTGAATTAGTAAACTGTTTGACACATGTTATCTAATAATTTTAAGTATATTATTAATGATAATTAAAAAAAAAGAACTCATATTGGAACGATAGTATTTTTTCATTCGCCTGATTCGTCCTTTTGCAATTTTTCCATCGAACTTTTATGTTCTTCTGGTTCTAGATCATAAATAATCATATTGAGCTTCATCATTTTGTGCCTCTGGATGATACACAATAAAAAATACATATTAGTTAAACTTACATATAGTTCAAAAATAATATTTTTTATAAAGAATTTACAAAGAATTTGTCTTTTTTGCTTTTCTTGATGTGTTAACAGTATTTTTGTTACTTGATCTCTTGTTAGTCATTTCTTCATCCATCTGAAACCTGTACCATATCATTCATTAATATATTTATAAATAAATTCTCAACTTTTCAAGTAGAAAATAAATCTCAAGACACCGGTATGCCTTTCATGAGGTACGCACCACAACCGGTGCGTAGGGATATTAAAACGCACCGCAAAACAATATAATAGCCCGTATGGTGTGTTGGGTATTATAAACATACCGCAAAAATGGTGTAATAGACCGTACGGTGTGTGGGGTATTATAACCGCACAACAAAAATAGTGCAATACACCGTACAGTGCTATCTTCGTTAAATGGAGCACATGTGCTCTATTTCAGATATGGTGCACGGATTTAGAAAAAATGTTTTCAATTTTTTTACTACACAGTACTTGTGCGGTGCGCTGTATAATACAGCTCACCGGTGTAGTAGCATACGTAGGGCGCACCGATAAAGGAAAATCCATTTTTTTTCAAAAATTCACGCAATGGTCGAATGGATTGGGATCTAACTATGCAAGTCGTCCCGTGGGTTGGACGTAAATCTAGAACGAAAAAATCTAATTCTGAAATCACAGAAATAGTGAGAATAAAGGGAAAAAACAAAAAAATGAGGGGTTTAGGGTAAAAATGGATAAAATTGTAGAAAAAAGTAGAAAAAATACAGAAAAAAAAAAGTTAAAAAAATAATCAAATTTAATCACGAGATGGTTTGAAATTCTATGATACAGGGTTTGAATCACCAGAGGTTTGGTTTCTAATTGTCTGAATACTTCTGTTCGAACGTATTTCGCTGCTCCACAGTGCCCTTGTGCTCTCTTGCTCCAGGTCTGTCTCTTGCAAATATCTGGCTGAAAATTTTAGCAAAAATAGTGAAATAATGAAAAGTGTTTAGTATTTAAAGAATTATTTTATGAAATTAGATTTTCGAAAATATTTTGCCGCCCATTTTTCAAATTGCCGTTTTTATTCACTTGAAGAAAATATAGTTGCGTTTTTTTATTTGCATTTATTCATTACCAGTGCGGAAGAGTTGTGAAGCACCGGTGCGTCTTCGTAATACGACGCCCCGGTGCATGTTATGATGATAAGTGCACCGGACTGTATAAATTTTTTTTGTATGTAAGATCATAATAAAATAATGATAATTCTAAAGTACATGAATTAATTTCATTATTTTCTAAACTTTATTATGTTACAAAAATTCATATTATTCTAGATTTGTTATTTTACAATTATTTGCAAATTTACAAATTTAAATATTTTAATAAAATCATTTTACATTAATACAATTAAAATGATCACATTAATAGAATTAAAATTTTACAAATATTTTACATACAATTACAATTAAAATTAGAATTAGAATTACAATTGCAATTTTACATTAATTTCACATACATGAATTACAATTAGAATTAGAATTAGAATTTTAATTTTACATACAATTATTACATTTACAATTTTACATAGAATTACATTTACAATTACAATTACAATTTTACAAATATTTTACATATAATTCAATTAAAATTACAATTAAAACTTTAGAATTTTACATACAATTACATTTACAATTTCACATAGAATTACATTTACAATTACAATTACAATTTTACAAATGTTTTACATACAATTCAATTAAATTTACAATTACAAATACAATTACAATTTTAGAATTTTACATACAATTAGAATTAGAATTACAATTTTACAATGTTTCATATATACAATTACAATCATTTCACAACAAATTAAATATTACAATTACAATTAAAATTTTACATTAATAAATATTTTACATACAATTACAGTTAAAAATACAATTAGTACAAATACAAATACAATTTTACAATTTTACATACAATTAAAATTTCAATTTCAATTACAATCACGATAGTACAAATACAAATACAATTTTACAATTTTACATACAATTAAAATTACAATTTCAATTACAATCATGACATAATATATAATAAATATCATGGTCATTTAATATTAAATTAATTAATACACATCATCACGATCATAATAACCATTGTACAAACATCATATTCGACTAAAAAACACATTCAAACATAAAATTAACATTATATATTAACATCATCACAACACAAACATCAAATATACATCTCATGTCAAATAACTCATGCTATCACATATACACATCTATCTACAAGCTAAACATTAAATGAACATATCTAACAAGACCTAACAATATGTGCCACATCATGATGATCACCAACATGTAAAGTAAGTACAACTGCAACATGAACATAAAATACATGGACCATATATATATATATATAACTGAATAAGGTTAAAAATATACAACTGTAATATAAATGTCATGGATCCACTGGTGGTAGTATAACAACATCAATAACAGTACAAGTGGAGGCCTGCTTAGTAAAGGGTGTAGCCTCAACGGTCGATGGTCAAGCCTGCTCATGATCATGATCAATAGTACTGATGGATGCATCAACTGGTGGCAGTACAACATCAATATAAGCAGTAGTAGTGGAGGCCTACTCAGTCAATAGTGCAGCCTCGACGGTCGATGGTCCAGGCGCCTGCTCATGATCATGACTAGTACTGATGGATGCTACAGGATGCTGACTGGACATGGCCGATGGTCCAGCCTCATTTCCATGATGACTGCTAGTGGAGCCTCATGCTCATCAAGCGTGGTGCGAGGTGAATGATCATGAGATGCATGTGAGTCGTTGCTCACGAACTGTCCATCGCGTGCCGCTGCTCCACTACGCCTATAGCTACGGAAAATCCTCCTCAGTCACATAGCAGTTGTCGTAGCTCCTACGACATGCCACATCAGGTAGTACATGTCACGCGACATGCCTCTCCACATCTATAATAGCCTATCATCGGCCTGTATGTTTTTGTAATGAGTGGGCATGATGCCTGCATCAACAATCAATGCACATAGTTGGTTGCCCAACTCCATCCTATATCTAGTCTCAGGTCGATTGCGCCTAGCAAAAGGTGGTACCGATGCACCATGAGCAGGAGCATGTCTCTCTGCTGCACCGACCTCATCCTGATTATGATCATCCTCGACATCGGCCATGTCCTAATCGTCATCAGGATCCACACCTGGATCATGTGGTGGATCCGACATCTCCTCGCCATCAAAAGGGCCAATGTGTGCAAAATATATACAAGTACACAACAATAATTAGACAATTTAATTACACAATTTAATAAAAACAAGTTAAAGAACATGTTAGAATAAATATAAATAAAACAGTAATATTGCCTCTATCATCTGACAGCTCATCATCTGTGAAGAGGATGTTGGGACACCCTCGCCAATCTAATCCAGCATAAGGACATGGGACCATAATGAAGGGATGCAGCCCGTCAACACTGGCTTGTAAGTCTAGTGCATCATGCAATAACCTGGCTGGAAACATAGTGTCTCCCCTCTTGGGCATCATCTGCCCCCACATGTGCATTCGGGCCTCGAATATCGGCCTACGAGGATGTCGAACAAAACTAGGTCTCATCTCTGGAAACCTCTCAAAAAATAAACAAAACAGCTCTGAAGCAAAAGGGAAGTTGACCCTCCCTTGTGCATGAGCATGACATCTATCTAAGGTCGTACAAAAATTCTGCAAAAAAATGGTAGACTACTTGGCAAGTCGTGGTTGTTGTACTAAAGAATCAACATAATGTAAAAGCGAGAAACTGATGTGTTTCCCGTCACTGGTGTTGTGCGAAATGGTCGAAATGATAAGCGAGAGGCACTGCACGTCCTGTCTACCAAATGCACCTATACGTAACTGACCTCCAGGTACTTGAAACTCTGAAGGAGACAGTACATGTGCTCCAATGTATCTATGGGAGTAAACTAACTAACTCCCTGCTACACAACTAGCTAGCACGTCTAGGAATGAGGGAAAATCCACCCCTCTCCTCGATAATCCTGTAATAAAATAAATATCCTCCTTAGTGGGTGTATACCACTAGTTAGGACCAACCTGGAAAGCCTGTCAGTGGGCATTCCACCTGTGGATAAGATATCTCAAAAACACACTATGGGCCTTTAGGGAAGTAGCCTCCTCATAGAACTTGAGGAGGCCTACCTGCCTAAGGATCCCCTGGGTATCTACTATAATAGGGCGAGGGTATTTATCTCTCTCCCTCTCTCGGGCCTCCCATTGGCGAATCATGTCATACTATTCAGCCTGTTGTTGCTGTTGTTCCTCCTCTTCTCTCTGAATCAATGACATATTAAATAATTTTTTTTATTAAAACAAACATGTATTTAGGAATATATATATATATATATATATATATATATATTGAAAAAAAAAACAAACAGACCAGTCGGTGCTCCACAAAAATAGTCACGCACCAGTGGCGGCATGGCTTAAGTTTGTAGTGCACCGGTGCGAGTGCCCATAATGAAATACAACACACCGGCCTCGGTGCAACTGTCTATTTTTCAAGCACCGTTGACTATATCTAAGTTTAGAATAGCGGTGCGCTGACTGAAATATACGCCTCGGAGTGTATAGTTGTGTCAGCGCATCGACTTCATGACAATTACATAGTCGATGGTGCGATCTTTTACCTGGCCACACCGTTGACCCTCTCGTAATGCAGAATGTGGTGCGCTGACATACACCGGGGTAGATAATTCCGTCAATGCACCGCACTGGGATTCCCATGGTCAACGGTGCGCCTGGCTAAATGAGCGCACCACATTTTTTTTTTTTTAATTTAAAATTATGTGGGGCACCTTTCGGCACCGCCCCATAAATGGTGCGGATACCGTTAGCACCAGCGGTGGTGTGACCTGTAAATTTTACAGGCAGCACCACTATCTAGTGCGAGCCGAACAGCTCAGGCGCACCGCGTGACAATTTTTTTCTTTTTCTTTTTTAATGGTTATTTTTAAGGTTATTTCAAATTCTAATTTGCTAAAAGGCTTAATTATGGAAAAACTAGAAGAATACGTGTACATTTTTCCGTCGAGGAGGCATATTGGCTGTAAAATTTGCAAAAGAAAATTTGCCCACCGTTTTTCAAAATACAAGCTGGAGATTGGTTGCCAATGCATAGCAGCAGTGCGTGCAATGGGTGTAATGAGAGCACTGATTTTAGGGCGGCTCAAAGACGGGGAAATGGCACCGGTGCTTGAGAGCTCTGGAGCATTGAGGAAAGTTAAAAATGTGATTTTTTGGCTGTAATTTTTTTTATTATTTAACCCTGTTCCGATGCACGGGGTTTTATAGGCACACTGGTATGCTTGCTTAAAATTGCACCGGGCGGTGTCAGATTTGGCGCGTTGTTAATAATGCACCGGGGCGGTTCCCTAACACCGCACTGGGATGTTTCAGTTTTGGCACGATGTTTTGATGATGCACCAGGGTGGAATATTTGTAAAGCACCAGTGCGGAATAGTCTTAAAGCACCGGTTTTTTGGCTTTAATTTTTTTTTTTATTTAACGCTATTCCGATGCATGTTTTTTTATAGGCGCATCAGTGCTCTTGGATAAGAATGCACCGACACGTTTTTGTTTTGGCGTCGTGTTTTATGATGCACCAATGCGGAAGATTACTGAAGCACCAGTGCATGACCATAATAGGACGCCCCAGGCGGGTGTGTACGTCGCGCACGTTGTCCAGTGTGTCAACGTTTTTTGCACACCGGTGCGTTCTATGGTAGAGCATGCATCGGTAATTGAGAGCTCAGGAGCACTAGAAAATGAAAAATCCAGGTTTCTTGTCGTAATTTTTTTTTTTTAATTTAACCCTTTACCGGTGTGCATGGTTTATAGGCGCATTGGTTTTGTTTCTTACAAACGCACCAGTCGGTTTGTGTTTTGGCGCATTGTTTTATGATGCGCCGGTGTGGTTTCTTTCTACCGCACCAGGTGGTTTCGATTTTGGCGCAGTGTTTTATAACGCACCGACGTGGAAGAGTTGTGACACACCGGTGCTATAGAATAATACAACGCATCGGGCGGGTGTGTACGGAGTGCATGGTGTTCGGTGTGCTAATGTTTTTGTGCGCATCGGTGCTTTCGGTGTGCTAATGTTTTTGTGCGCATCGGTGCTTTCGGTATTCTAAAGCACCGGAACGACATTTAATGATAAGCACACCGAGCGGAAAACATTCGCAAAACCCTCCGCCCGCCAACCTCCTCTAGTAACATCCACTAGAAACAAATGTATGGGGTATTTTTCTGTGGGGTTCCTCAAAAACATTTGCTAGAGGGTCTTTTCCTTGTAGTGAGTGCACCTTCTCTAATTAGGAAGTGATAACTAAATTTATTGAGTGGCTATGTGATGTTGGTCACACCACGGGAATATACAACCAATATATCCACACTTTGGACATCTATTAGCACCTTAAATTCATCCTTGGTAAAGTTCCCCTTGATAGAAATAGAACTGGAGAAGACATGTTGCTATCCCTTGATCATATTCAAGTGTGTCTAGAAGCTATGGATAGAAAGTGTAGGCACATTAAAAGATACATATGCCTTCCTCTGAATGAGGAGGTCGTTTAGGAAGAAGCCACTGACTTTGATCACTCCTCTTGATGGTTTTCTCTATTAGTCTTTGTGCATCATTTATGTATATATTTTTATTACAAGCCCTCGAGGCTCAGACTTCTAAACTTAGCTTATATGGTTAGATTTTAGACTAAAACACTTTTGAAAGATTTGATTTCTATATTTAATTGGGCTATCCAACAAGAAACCACATCAGTAATAAACTATCACCATACAAATTTTAACTTTATATATATATATATATATATATATATATATATGACACTAAATTTATATTTATATATATATATATATATATATATATATATATATATATATATATATATATGAAATTTTAACATATATATGTTAATTTGAAATTTTACAACTAAGTAGAATAATTTATTTATCTTAATTATTAAATAATATATAAAATTATACATAATAAATAATAATTAAAATTATATATAATTAAAATCACAAATATTATAATTTTCTTAAAACCTAAATTTTATTTTAGAATGATTTTTCATATTCATGAAATATTTAATATATATATATATATATATTAAAATTTATTAAAAATTAATAATATAAATAGTTTATTATTATTTGGATAAGTGTATTTATTTTGGAATAAGGTTTTTAATATTTGATTTAATTATACTATAAATTTAATCCAGAATATTTATATTATTAGGCACAAATAAAAAATTGAAATTTGAATTCAAAATAATTATATTATTTTTTCATTTATAATTAAATTATATATATATATATATATATATATATATATATATATATATATATATATATAATTAAAAACTTAAAAAATAAAAAAATATGCAATAACATCCACCATTACATTGTAAGATTCAATTAAGCTTAAACAATCGTAAAATCAACACCATCTTATATGAAACTCAACATTGTAAGATTCATTTATGCTTAAGCAATCGTAAATCAAAGCGAAAGTATCAGTAATGAAATCAGTTTGAACGGTAAAATCAGTTTTCCAACAATATTTCATTACTAAATTGTAATTTCCTCCCTGGCGAAAATCGTTATGACCTTGTTGTCCCCGTGTTTTAAGATGCAGAATTTGCACTAAATTTACATTGGACTCTCCAAACAAGAAAAAATCAGTAGCAGTGCAAAAATAAACATCCTTTAATAAGGGAAAAATACATACCGTAAAATAATCAATTTCAAAGCTTGTCTACGGCAGAGATCCTTTCCCAACATATTCATAACATTAACGGGTATTAATTAAAATGTGGCCAGCCTGACGATCCACCAAATTAAGCCTAGAAAGTTGCAACAAATATTTATTTAAGTGTATGCCTTGAGGCCAATACTAACCATGAAAAACAAATTCATTTGAATGGATAAAACTCAAGTCGATTTAATGAGCAGAGCTTGAAGAGCTTTCAGTATGACTACCAAGGTTAAATCGCACCCCTCTTCCATCTGACAGAAACAAATAGAAGGATGAAAGTAGGTCAGTTAATCAACGTCGAATCTGGAAACAAATAAGCAAAAAGAAAACAATGCTTTCACTGTGGGGACTCTGTTGGCTACCTGAGCATTAAATGTCATATCGAAGATAGTTTCTGAAAAAGAGAGAATGCTTGCATTCAACACTGTCAGCCGAAGTTTTTCGAGCTCTGCAACGAATTCCACAAGCAGGTTTTCCCTCTTCTCGCAGTGGATATGGATAAGGACATTTCTATTAACAACGCGTGTCTCAATTTCGGGAGTTATTACTCCTTTGTCTGAAGAGGAATTGATCGAAGAAGAAGCAATTTTATCTGAATCCACCTGATGATCGTTGCATAGCTCCGTGTTCTTCAAAAACGCAACTGACTGCAGAGTATTTTTGGTACCCTGCTCTTCCAGTGCCTTGACCTTATCTTGCAGCTGCTTCACATACTTTATGGCATCGCCAAGTACAGAAGCTTTGTCCATCTGTATTAATTCACTTAATTTAAACCTCACAATCTACAGACTTTTATAAAATGAATTTTTTTTGCAAACTATATAGTTACGTAATATTTTTAAATGTTATCTAAATTAAATAACATGTTCACTGAGCTAAATTTTTATGATAAATCATTAGATATGACATCACTCATTAAATATATATATATATAATTACTTTAAATGAAATTATATTAGATTATATAGACAACAATTAAATATACATAGTTTATCAATTTTTTTATTGATAAAATATTTTATATTTATTTTAAAAAATACAACATACTTACCCATCTCTTCACACTAAACTAAATGAACATCTAACTCAATTATCTTTACCATAACTTTTAATGTTTGATATTTAACATCTTATACTCTAGAATCTTATACTAATCATGAATGTGGGAATTTGACATGCAGAGCAAATTACCTTCTTGAGACCAGGAAGAATGGCAGAAAGAGCAATGAATCTCTGGGTCAGTTTCTGGCGTCGTTTCCTTTCAGCCATTATGTGGTCTTCGTTACTCCCCGATGCTTTGTTTGGTGATTGGACGTTGGACTGCCTCTTTCCATTTTCGGTAGTGATGTTTGAGATTCTTATGTCCGAAGGTCCATGCAGCTTTGGTGGGTTGAATCGACCAGAGAAAACATTAGAGGCCGGATCCATATCAGAGAGGCAGCTTTGACCTTGTCCTCCATTCAAACTCACTTGTTCGTGAATTCTCGGAAACACGTTGTGGTAAGACTTGTTGCCCTTTAATTCAAAGAAGTTTGTGAAGCGATTCTGAAGCTGTTGGTGTTGCACTACTAGTTTTTCTGCAGAATTTGGAACATAGATAGAAGGTGCAGTGGAATCCGTGGTAGAGAATTCTCGTGGACCATGTTGGAAGAGAGAATGACATGAGTTATTTAACTTGTATTGTTTAGAAGGTCGTTCATGACCTAAAAGCCCTCCGGGTGGCCTTATCCCCAAATGATTTACTCTCGCAGCTGGAAGTTTTACATTTCTGGGATACCCCCTCAACGACGTGTAGGAGTCATCAACGAACTTATTCTGAAAATTCATGAATGCTCGAAGTTGTTCTTCTGTTGGCTCTCTTGGTCCGTTATTTCGCTGTCCCACAATAACTGGATCTTCCATCTCCTTCAAAATATATTTATCAGAGATGGAGACTAATCAACTCCTGGCATGCAAATATTCTTTTCATAGTATTAGGAAAAAAAAATCTTACAAATTTATACCAGTTCACATGACCACAAATCCAACGGCATTTCCATCTTAGAATGGCTTGTGTCTCAGCTGAATCTGCAGAAGACCATAAAATTAAAGGCAAGGCCAGGGAAGCAATTTATAACATATTATGAGAACTTACATTACTGATTTTTATCTTATTCAACTGAAAAATCTTGTTGGGAGTAGTTCATAGGTACTTGAAAAAAATTGTTTGCAACAGTTTATAGCCATGGTTTTGTTTAGGATTGGAAACCAGTTAGAAACAAACTTTTTTACGTAACCATTAAAATCACATCCTTAAAACTCTTAATACATACCTATCTTAAAAGTGAAATAGACCAAGCCTGCCTAAACTTTGTGTTGAAAATTACTTGGAAATACAGCACACTGCATCTAAATTAACTATTCCATATATACTCTCTTTGCCCTTTTGGGCAAATTTTAAAGTCGATTTTGTTCAGACATTTTAATTCAGAAGTGTTGAAATCGTATAGCCTAAAAAAATATAAAAAATTTAAGGACTCTTTCATGATAATTTAAATAACAAAACAGTATAATCACCACAAATGATGTTAAAAAACAAAACGGTATAATCATCACAAATCATATTACCTATTTCCAGTATAGGTTAAAAGAATTATACATTTCTAAAATTAAAACATTAGACATCAAAATTATATTACTCAATTTCAATAAAATTAAAAAAATTATGTGGAGTTTTGGTCAAACAGTGAGTGATAAGATGAACTATTACAACACTCATCACAGATTCAATTTCTTTTTCAAATAATAAAAAATAAAATTTAAAAATAAAATATTGAAAAATACTACCAAACTTAAACATAAAAATAAAAAAAAATTCATCATATTAAACTAAGCCAAGTTTAAGCCTAAAATGAAAATCACTAATCTTTGCAACAATTATTCTCAAACGTCTAAACTGGAATGAATGAAAGTGGTGAAAAAAAGCTCTCAACTGGAATGAATGAAAGTGATGAAAAGAGCCCATTGGAATTTTTGAGCAGGAAAAAGAAATTTAACCAACCTCCCAACCGAACTTTGCGTGCTACTTTGCATGCTACTGATATTCCAGCATGTTATAAAAGAAATACTCCAAATATAAACTGTATCTTTTCAACAAACTCCTCGTTGAAATATCGACTGACATAATTAATCGTGCTCATCTAACTTTACACAGATTTGATCACGTGTTCCCTATAAAGTGGACGTCTTGAATCCCTGTGACACTACTTATTACCAGCACGTACTGTACTGATTTAATTATAATCAATAATAGATAACATTAGAGTCAAATACAAATTTTGTTGATATTCATAATAAATGTGTCTATGATATTTATATTAGGAGTAGTTTATGGAGATCAGGAATTGTTTAGATGGTTAAAAATGGTTAAAATTTTAGTAAAAAAATTTCAAGAAATTTTATAGTAGCAGTGTTTGAATCATGTTTTTTATGATAAAAGTGGATTCAGCGTCATTAAAAATCTCTGAAGTGTTCAAAATTTTGAATTTTGACAAATATAACTTGAATTTTCAAAAATTTTTGCAAAATTTTAATAAAATCTTGTCTAAATTTCCATAATTTTCAGAAAAAAAAAACCGTGCTAGTTAAACTATGACTTATGACTTATTTTAATTAATATTTAGAGTAGGCTTTTATTGTGTGACAGAAGTTATTCTCAATTCAAACTACCACTAAATACACACTTTAGCCTTACCTTTACCAAACTCGCATAAAGATAGATTAACATATACATTACACATTTACGTACTAATTCCTCAATTAAAATACCATTTGCAGATTCATTAAACTATATATATATGACGTGGACTATTTTTAATTTGAAAGATAATAGAAGCAAACAAAGAATTTTAAAAACATATCTGAGCATTCATAGATTTGAAAAGCAGATGGTCTTCTTACTTCCTGTTTCATTTTTCATTTATGATGTAAAAACAATATATATGATATGAATTCATGTTGAACAATAATTTTTTTATTGAATTTTGATAATTAGTGATGTCATTTATTAAAATATATCGACTCTAATAAAGAGCCGAAGTAATTAACCTGGCATTGTTTAACGAGCGTTCGTTGTGGGTACATTATTTAGTTGAAAATTAATGAATGCGAGTTTTACAAGTGGTGTGGCCGTGGGAATTGATACCATTCCATTTTGTCGTCGTCCATCCATGCTCTAAATGCTAGTAATTATACATACGTTCGTTTTCCAGGTCGTATTTTTTTTTAGTTTTCAATGCTTCCATATAAGGGATTAATTTTGTGAGAATGTAAGTGTATGTGATCTATAGTTATTTTTTAATAAAAATCATTCGGAAAATCACATCAAAATTTATGGAACCTATCCATTTCAAACTACTAATTATAGTTCATCCACATCAATTCTATTAACATATACAAATTATAGTTCATCGACATCAATTCTATTAATATATACAACTTCATTGTTCCATGTGATCCTAGCGTCAATACTATATTCCATTTTGTCGTCGTCTATAGAGCATTTGTTCATCGACTGTACGTTCGTTTTCCAGATAGTGTCTACTTCAATGCTTATACCGGGGCAGTTAATAAGCACTCTCTTACAAACTTTAATGCTTTGCATGTTGTTTCTGTCAATTACAAAGCATAAAATTTGCCCTAAATACATTAAAATGATAGACTTTTTGCTTATTGGAATTAGTCACTTTAAATGTTATTATTCTTGGTGTTGGCAAGATATATGGTATTTGGTATTCTATTGACTTTATATTAAAATGATAGACTTTTTGCTTATTGGAATTAGTCACTTTAAATGTTATTATTCTTGGTGTTGGCAAGATATATGGTATTTGGTATTATATTGACTTTATATTAGTTTTACTTTGACTAAAAATGAAATTGTTATTTCTAAGATATATGGTATTTAATATTTTATTGATTTGACTAAAAAATAAATTCTTATTTCTAAGATATATGGTATTTGTTATTTTATTGATTTTATATTAGTTTTATTGTGATTAAAAATAAAATTGTTATTTTTAAAGTTAAATATTATTAAAATAACTAAAATTATTTTTAAAATTATTTTATTTTATTTATTTTGTATTTTATTGGTTTTAAGCTTATTTTTCTTATTGTGTAATTATTATTTTATTGGTACTTTTTATGGCTATTTGGAATGTTGTATTTTTGGTTTGATGTATACATTGACAAGTAATTGTAAGTACCAATTATTAGATAAATACATTAGAGTATAAATTTATTTTTTACACACACACACATATATATAACCATGCTATATTCTAGTCCCTTGAGTTATTAAACTTACGAATTATTGTGCCAGCTCTTTTCTCTATGCATAACCATTACCAGCTCTTTTCTCTATGCATAATCATTACTCGTCGTACATGACAGAATTATGTGTCATATCAATCACTTACAATCGGTATTCATGGTACAAAAAGAGGGAGTAAGCTAACCATTCAGCGGAACACCCTTTTGGTTTTGCGCCCCCGGCGACCGGTGAGTCCCTCCAGCGAACTAGGGTCCCACGACCCCCTCCCCGTCTCCATCCCACGATGTTACTGTTTGAAGGAGCCTGTTTAGGATTCAGTCACTGTTTTTGTTTCCTCACCTACACATGGGAGAAACCATGAATGAAAATATTTTCCCATGTTCCTCGAGCCAGATGAGCAGGGACCTGCAAACCAGCTGACGGGAAGACGCCAGCTAGGGTGCCATGATCAATCGAGCCTCCCCTGTATAACTCCTGTAATCGAATACTCATTTCATCCCCTGTTACACACCAGTGGGATTGAAAGCTATCACTTGACAAAAAATCGAAGGGGTTACTCACTCGACGGAGACTCAGTCTGTTTGTTTAAGCAAGTATCTGTTTTTTTAAATGTCACTGTTTGGTTTAAGTGGGAATTCACGAATAAAGAAACATTTTCCTTTATATTACAAATCTAGACGGAATGAAATCCCTCGTTGGACCACTACTAAAGGATTTATTCAGTCGACGGAAAAATCAATTTGTTTTGTTTAGTGAATGTATGTTTTTAAACTGAATGTCTATGTATTTTTAAGTGAGAATCCCTGAATAATTTGTTTACCACGATCCATTTAATTTGTTTACTACAAACCATTTAATTTGTTTACCACAACCCAATTTATTCAAACCATTTTATAAGGGAGCACAGGACAACCATCTGGACAACCATTGTTGCAACTAGTTGGTCAACTGTTGTGGAAAATCGCTATTTAACTGTTGCAACAACGAAATTAGGTCAAAAAAATGGTGAAGGAAGTGAAATGGGAGTCAATAATTTCCCTTCCAGTGCAAAACCCTAAAGAAAAGCTCATCTTCTCTAGGTCAAATTTAGATTGGTCTCTTGTACAAGGAAAGCACATGGACTCCTTTGATTGGATTGTAAAAATTCCTTCAACTAGAATTGGAGAATTTATTAAAGGAGAGGAAATGAACCCAGATGCTCCTTATTCTTTCACCTGGGTACAAAACAATTTATTTTAGAAATCCTACGTAGATATGCTAGTATTAATAGTGCTCCATCAGTTTTCATGGAATCATATGTATTGAGTTTTCAAACTTTTTTATGTAGTTATGCTTTTTCATATGGCCCCAATGACAGAAGGGGACAAGATGAAATGAAGTGAAAATACTCATTTGTGAAAAAGAGGGTATGCCAATACCATTTTGTGGTAAAAATTATGGTTCAAATCCCCGAGGTTACGATAATAGCATATAACATGTACGATCAAATAGATAACCAAGGATGGCCTTGTCATGGCCAAAAGGACACCTCGGGTCCTGCAAGGGTGCTACATCAACCAAAGTTATCAAGGGACATGGTTTCCTATGTAGAGAGTTGTTTCTTCTTGGGTGTGTCAGTTGACTCTGTTTGCAAAATGCATGTTAAAAAATATATTGACGTGGATGCTACAACTCGAGATAGGGATTTTTTTTTTTTGTGTAGGAAAGATATTGTTAACATATAATCGTCTAAAATTATCAGTTGCATAAGAAGGATGAAATGAGTGTGAACCTTTGGTATAGGAAACACCCAAATGATTTTCTCTTTTATCAGAAGCCCCATGGTGGAGATGTCCCTTTTATAGTTGGAATTCAGACGAAGTGGATGTTGGAGACCATGGTGAAGATATCGAATAATAGCCTAATAGCCATGGATTCAACATTAAACGCGAATAAGTATGGGGTGAGTGTATTAAGAATGATTGATCTAGTACAATAATCTGATTAATAATGATTGATGATCTGAATTTGACTTCATATCCATTTTGAATGTGATAGTATCAATTGTACACACTTGTGGTGTTTGATGAGCAACAAAGTGGGGTGCCAGTTGCATGGGTGGTGGCATCATGTAATACATCACAAGACATTTCGCTATGGTTGGATCAACTCATGCATAGGTGTCACCAAGTTGATCATAGTTGGAAAGTTAATGCTTTCATGGTTGATGATGCATTGGATGAAATTAGCACTTTAAGGTAACTTCAATATTCTTATTTAACGGTACAAATTGTATTTATTACAAAAATAACATGCTTGAAATGAATTTAATGTGGCAGGAGAATCACAAGGTGCAATGTTATCTTGTATTGTTGGCACGTATGTCGAGGATGGCTAAAAAATGTGAATCAATTGTGAATTGATTGGCGAGTAATCCATCAATAGAAAAATAAATGTTTAGTGATTTGTGCTTAATTATGAATTATTGTTCCAATGTTGAAGTGAGCAATGCAATTAATGCTTTATTCAACAAATTTTATAATGAGGAAAAGTTCCTAGACTATTTCCACAAGAATTGGGTTGCTCGTGACAAGATTTGTAAGTTGAAAAACTCTTAAGTTAAATTTCTCTTTTTGGTTTGAAATATGGATGAAATATCTTCATTAACCCAAATTTTATGCAATTAGGGATGTGGATCAAAGGTTGTCGGGATTTTCGCCATGCAAATCAGGAGACAAAAAATGTTGTGGAGTCATATCATTATTACCTAAAGACAAAATTTTGTAGAAATTTGAATAACTATTAAATTATTCACCGAGATTATCCTGATCACACACTATTTGAGCTTCATGCATAATACATAACCTCTTCTACTATTGATCATTAATTGTGGAAATATAAACAATCGCATGCGCACATCAAAACCATAAACAATCACACATATAAACATAGTATTTATGGGAAAGCTTAAAGCTGAAAACCCCCAACTATCTGTATATTATAATGATAGAGATCATGTAACAATCATTGTACAAACTCCTCACAAGCTCTCAGTACAATCTCCAATTGTTACACACTACACAAGCTCAGATCTAACAAAACACATGCTCCAATATGCTCCACCTGTTAGCCTGCCTCTACTGCGCAATCCAAGATGAATAAATGGCCCAATCTGAGTTCGAATCCACCTGGTATGCACTGCACAATCCTCATTGGCATCTCCATCAATGTGTGGTGCAAACTCATGCACCAGTATGGTCACAACTGATAGTCACACTTGCTCTTTCACCTACCTCTCCACTGGTCTCCACTGAAACTGCCCATGCACTGAAGTTAACTGATGTATTCTTTAGTTGATTTATGATTTTATAATTAGTGAATTAATTAATAATTAATTCACACCACTCTCACTAGTGTATCAATCAGTTAGACTAGATACAACTAGCTCAACTATGTTTAACTGAGTTAAACTGAACACAACTCCACTAACTTCCTCAATCAACTCCACCAAACTCCGTCACATGAGTTCTAACTGAAGTCTCCATGCAATAGCTCCACTTAACCCTCAGGAATAGCGTAATTCCTTCTGTCAGCTGCATGTGCCACATCTGTGCACTTAACTGAAGTGCTCCAAGAGAATAAGATAATGTTTATAGTCCAAATATTATTAAGAGCTAATAATATTCGACATATCTATTTTTAGACTGGCAATCTAAAAATAGACTGGGCCCAATATGTCTAAAAATAGAAGTCTGTCTATTGTTCCCACTTGACCAACCATCCACAAATAGCATCCTGCAACTCAAGAACATGATCCATATGTCTAAAAATAGACATAGTCTAAAAATAGACTTTGCGCCAAAAATAGCCTGCGAGCCCACTTAGTGAAGGCGACTTCTTTCCACTAAGCTCATCATCTTGTTGCATTCTCAACACTCCCTCTCAACAAGATATGGATTATCTACAACCCCTATCATGTCTCTGTGGTATTCAAATTTTCTCCTGGTGAGCGCCTTCGTCAAGATATCAGCATCCTGATCCTCCGTAGGAATGTATGAAAGTAACATGATCTTCCGCTGCACACAATCTCTGATATGATGATACCGATCCGTGAAGCCATGCCGCCTCAACTCATCCTCCTGTCTGTACCATGATCCATATCCTGATGTGCCTCTGAGATATCTCAATACATGCTTGCCTGCCTTCCAGTAGAGCTTGGTAGGCTTAACCATAGCTTGTGAAAGCTGGTTCACAGCATAGCATATGTCGGGTCATGTATTGACCAGATACATAAGTGACCCCACCAACTGTCGATAAACAGTGGCATCCACTACCTCCATCGAAGTAGCATCCTCCTTCCTCCATCCACCAGGAAGAGGAGTATCAATAGGCTTGCAGCCATGCATGTTGAACTTCTCCAGTATCTCCTGGGCATACTTACCCTGAGAAACAAACAATCCATCACTGCGCTGCCAAATTTCCAATCCCAGGAAATAATGAAGGAGGCCCAAGTCCTTCATCTCAAACTCTTTTGCAAGATCCTCTTTGCATGAGAGTATCAACAGCTCATCACCTGTCAAAATCAAATCATCTACATAAAGTACAATGATCAACAACTTACCCTCCACCACAATCTGGTATAGGTTAGGATCCGCCTCACTCTTGGAGAATCCAAGTGCGATGAAATAGTTGTCTCTCCATGTGTACCAGGCACGAGGTGCTTGTTTCAACCCATACAACGCTCTCTTGAGCTTGCACACATGCGACTCGCTGCTGAAGATCTCGAAACCTTCGGGCTGCTCTATGTACACCTCCTCCTCAATCACCTCGTTGAGGAACACAGTCTTCACATCCATCTGATGAATGTGCCACCCCATCTACGCTGAGAGAGCAAGAATCGTCCGTATGGAAGAATACCTTGCGACAGGTGCAAATGTCTCCTCATAATCGATCCCCTCTATCTGTGAAAAGCCTCGGGCAACAAATCTTGCCTCAGAGATTTCTCCATGTTCCCTGTCAGCCGCTTGCTTCACTTTGTAGATCCATCTCGAACCTACCACCGATTTCCCTTCCAGCCTTGGGACAATCTCCCATGCACTGTTTCTGACAATCGAATCATACTCTTCCACCATGGCATCTACCCATGCGGGATCCTCCACAGCTTCCTCGAAAGAGGATGGCTTCGTCACGATACACTTGCTCATCAGAGCCATGTATCCAGTAAATCGGTCAGGTGACTGTCTCTGTCTGCGCTGTGATGTAGGTGCTCCTACAACCTTCTCTACATCTTGAGCCAGTCGCTCAGCTTCTATAGTGCGCTTCCGCCCTCTGATGGTTGGCGCTGCATGAGTGGTCTCTTCCACTCCATGAACCTCCTCTTGTGGTTGATCCACATTCTGAGACTCATCCTTAGGAATGAATAGCTCCTCATCTGCATGCAAGTGTAGCTCCCTCTCAAGCGAACACTTCATGGCTTTCTCCTCCTGAAATTTGATATCCCATCGCACAACAGTCTTGCGACTGTCTGGCGAATACACACGATAGTTGTGGGGCGTATCAGTGTACCCCAAAAATATCCCCACCTCAGTCAGCTCCAGATTCTTCCTGGCATCCTTCGTCACATGAATGTAAACAGGTGAACCAAAAATCCTCAAATGGGAAATATCAGGCTTCTTACCAGAAAATGCCTCCTCGGGTGTACTCATGCCAAGTATCCTATGAGGACAACGGTTCTGCACATATACTGTAGTATTGCATGCCTCAGCCCACAAGTGTATGGGAAGGCCCTGATCATGCAACATCACCCATGCAGCACCCACAATCATTCTGTTCTTCCACTCAGCAACCCCATTCTGCTATGGGTTATGAGGTGCTATGATCTCTCTTCGAATTCCTTCTGCGTTGCAAAATTCCTTGAATTCGCCAAAGATGAATTCACCACCATTGTCGCTCCTAAGAGCCTTCACCGCTTCCCCGATTCCTTCTCAACCAGCGCCTTCAACTCACAGAACTTTGAGTATGTCTCGCTCTTCTTCTGCATGAAGAAGATCCAGCACTTCCGAGAAAAATCATCAACAAAGATCACATAGTACCTGTGCTTTGCTGTCGAAGCTACCGAGAAAGGTCCACACACGTCTGTGTGAATTCTCTCAAGGATCGTCGTGGCATGACTATCCTTCTCGTGAAAGGTGGCTTTCACAAATTTTCCCAAGGTACACCCTTTGCACTGATCTGACTGTGCAAGAGTGCCCTTAGGAAGCCCAGTAGAAATCTGCTGCAGTATCTTCAAAGCTCCATGGTAAAGGTGGCCCAATCTCTGGTGCCACAGCTCGCCATCATCCTACCTCCACTCCTTCATTGTCACACACAGACAACCATCTTACCTCAGCATCATAAAGGTTCTTAACCTAACCCCTATCCTCCAGTCTCCAAGCTTTGCTCCATCACAAGTAACAAGCCTTTCCGTCGCTAAAGACAACATCATATCCCTTGTCTTCTAACATCGCCACAGAGATAAGATTCTTCTTCAATCCTGGAACATGCATCACTTCCTTAAATACGAAGGGTTTACCAGACTCCCTCTCAAAGGAAATGGTACCGATATCGGTCGCACTGTATCTACCATCATCGCCCATCTCGATGTGCACTCCAAGATCTTTCTCATCCAGATCAGTAAACAAATCTCGATCTCCTTTCATGTGAAAAGATGCACCACTGTCCAGAAACCACACTAAACCCATCACACTTGAGACCAAGCATGCGATCAGCGAAAAATCCAGCTCAAATTGCAAGGCTAAGGCCTCTCCAACTGCAGATCTAGCAACCTGCTTATTTTTCTTCTTCTACGGACAATTTGTGGCATAATGTCCTTGTTGGTGACAGTGAAAGCACTTCACCTTAGACATGTACTGCTTCTTGCCTTTCGCACCGGAATGAGAAGCTTTCTTGCTCTTCCCCTTCTTTGCTTTGGCAGCCAAAGCGCAATTCTCTTCATCAGAGTTCTTTGATGAAGATCCGTCCCTGGTACTTCGCCTTATCTCCTCTTGCACAAGATCCGACCAAAGTCGCTCCCATCATGGCAATTTCTCCCGACCATTAACAGAGTCCTGATAGGAATGCCAACTCTTTGGAAGCCCAAGGAGAGCCAATCTCACCAAGTCCTCATCATCAACAGTCACCCCCACACTTCCCATCTCATACCTACATTGGGTGAACTTCGTGAGGTACTTGGGCATACTGTCGCCTTTCTCCATCTTTATGTTTTTGAGTTTATCCTTGAGCGCCAACTTCCTCTGGTCGCTCTTGCTTTGGAATAAATCTGTCAAGGCTTTCCACATCAAGAATGGAGAAGCCTTACCATGAAGGTTGGACACTATGTGATCCTTCACGCCCTCCAACAAAATCCTTCGACACTTTGCTGTCTTCTTTTGCCATGCGTCAAGTACGGCCGCATCAGTAGAAGTAGGCTTTGGGACTTCAGCATCTATGAACTCCTTCAACCCATTTTCATCTAGCACCGCCTCCATCCTGTCCTTCCATGCAATATAATTAGAGCTGCCCTCAAGGGCATACTCCAATCGCAAGCCGTTGTAAGACATCTCAACTTCGACACCAAGAAAAAACTACTGCAAATTCGAATTCCACCAGCTCAAAACTCAACCGCTTCAATGTTTTGCAATTGCTCCAATGATCAATATCGCTCTGATACCATGTAGAAATTTGAATAAATATTAAATTTTTCACCGAGATTATCCTGATCAGACACTATTTGAGCTTCATGCATAATACATAACCTCTTCTACTATTGATCATTAATTGCGGAAATATAAACAATCGCATGCGCACATCAAAACCATAAACAATCACACATATAAACACAGTATTTATGGGAAATCTTAAAGCTGAAAACCCCCAAATATCTGTATATTATAATGATAGAGATCATTTAACAATAATTGTACAAACTCCTCACAAGCTCTCAGTACAATCTCCAATTGTTACACACTACACAAGCTCAGATCTAGCAAAACACATGCTCCAATCTGCTCCACCTGTTAGCCTGCCTCTACTGCACAATCCAAGATGAATAATAGCCCAATCTGAGTTTGAATCCCTTTGGTATGCACTGCGCAATCCTCATTGGCATCTCCATCAATGTGTGGTGCAAACTCATGCACCAGTATAGTCACAACTGATAGTCACACCGCTCTTTCACCTACCTCTTCATTGGTCTCCACTGAAACTGTCCATGCACTGAAGTTAACTGATGTATTCTTTAGTTGATTTATGAGTTAATAATTAGTGAATTAATTAATAATTAATCCACACCACTCTCACTAGTGTATCAATCAGTTAGACTAGATACAACTAGCTCAACTATGTTTAACTGAGTTAAACTGAATACAACTCCACTAACTTCCTCATTCAACTCCACCAAACTCTGTCACATGAGTTCTAACTGAAGTCTTCATGCAATAGCTCCACTTGACCCTCAGGAATAGCGTAATTCCTTCTGTCAGCTGCATGTGCCACTTCTGTGCACTTAACTGAAGTGCTCCAAGAGGATAAGATAATGTTTAGAGTCCAAATATTATTAAGAGCTAATAATATTCGACATATCTATTTTTAGATTGGCAATCTAAAAATAGATTCCGCCCAATATGTCTAAAAATAGAAGTCCATCTATTTTTCCGACTTGACCAACCATCCACAAATAGCATCCTGCAACTCATAGAACATGATCCATATGTCTAAAAATAGACTTTGCGCCAAAAATAGCCTGTGGGCCCACTTAGTGAAGGCAATTCTTTTCCACTAAGCTCATCATCTTGTTGCAATCTCAACAAATTTCTATATGATAGAAGAAATAAATGTTCTCGTAGGATGGATTGCTTGATATATGTTCTTCTAACAAATGTTGAACCATGTTATCGGTTTAAGGAAATTCTAAAAATGAAGGATTTTTAAATAATTTCAAGAAAGAGAAACAATTGGAATCATCAATGGAAAAAGAAAAAATAATTCAAGATAGTGATTGCAACCCTCATGAGAAAATGTCTCATGATTTTTGGGTGAAGATTCAATCTAAAGTTAATAAGCAATATCTTGTCGCTTGTCATCGTACAAATTTCATAACTTGTGATTGCCCATGGTCTATTCGTGGAAACATATGCAAGCATGTCATAAAGTTGGGTTGGTTGTGTTCTGGTTCAATGGCTTCAAACCAATTACAAAATCATCAAAGCGCAATTAAGTCATACAATGAACCTCCTGAGATAAATATACAAGCAATATCCAATCTTCCTGAAGATGCATACACATCTGCCATGGATAGTCACAATGTTGATGTAAATGTTGAACAAATTGAGATGGCCAAGGAGGAGTTATTTGGCTAATTAGACCTAGTTCGTAACAGTCCTCTTGCTACTTTGACCAAGATTGAACAGTTGATTGCTTTGTTTCAAAAATTGTTGGATGATGCCTACAATATTCATATTATGGATTATTAATTCACGTGTGGATTGGGTGCTTTTGATTTATCCTTGAAGAGGAAGAAGAGTTTCCTAAGCCCCAAAAAGATAATAAAAAGAAGGCAAAAAAATTCAAGATTGGAAATTGAATTAAATATCCCGAAAAATGAAGATGAACCATTTTAGTTTGAACAAATCAATAAGAGAAGTTGCCCTCACTCCAAAAATGAATGATTTTCAAGGTTTCTTGTGCACGATTTTGTTTTCAATTTTATTTTAACATTTACTCGTGTATTAGCTGTATTTTATGTATTAATGTTTGGTTGACTATGTCCATGTATGTTTTATAGGTGGTGAGGATATGTTTGGAGATTTTTCTAATTTGATGGAATTTTCATTTAAGTTGATTAAATAACTCCATGCATTTACACTCAGTCATTTAATACATTGATTGTTTTGTAAGTCATGGAAGATAGCTTTCAAGTGGTTTTTCATACTTGAATACTTGCATACTTGCATATATTGGTGTCTAAACAATAATATGATATATAAATTTGAATAAAAACAATGGAAATGTAACAAAATTATTAGAGGAACTACAATGAAATTGTAACTAAACATGTCAAACACAATTTTATAAGTTTTTTATAACTTCTCAATGTGACTGGTGATATATTAATATTATTGGAGAGTAATATATATTACAACATCAAATATAATGTGTTTTTTGTCTATGAGTTGCTGCAACGATGAGCCAGTGTGTCAGCATCAGTGAGTCAGTGTGTCAACAAAGGTGAGCCAGTGTGTCAGCAATGGTGAGCCAGTGTGTCAGCAACTGTGAGCAAGTGTGTCAACAACTGTGAGCCAGTGTGTCAGCAATGGTGAGCTAGTGTGTCAGCAACATTGAGCCAGTGTGTCAGCAACGATGGGCTAGTCTGTCAATCTGAATATGTGTATGAAGGGGGGAATTCATGAAGAATGTTGATATAATAATCACTTTGTCTTACTTCATCAGGATGAAGATACCCTCCTATATCCATAATTAAATTCCAACAATCAAGCTCTTCTTTTTTTGTCAGCATATATTTCTTTTTATATATCCTTGTTGGAAGCTAGATCATTGGATAGTGAAATCTAAGACCTATCTAGTGATTCCCACACTGTCCCATAGCAATAATATATTGAGTAACCCTTGTTAAGGTTGTCTTTAAGATGAGGTAGTTAAATGGATCTTTATTTCGGGGTTGTTCTCCCAAGCTATCCCACCTTGCTTTACATCCTGCATGTGCCTTAGTTTTCAATGATTGAATCGGGCATGCACAATATGCAATGGTCATCTCCCTGTTCTTGGAGATAACCTCTGCTACTTCTGGAGATTTGATGGAATTTTGATGTTCTTCTATCACCTCCACAGGTTTGGGATGTTCTCCTCTAACCCACAGAAGGCTCTTGGAATTATGCAAATAAATTTTCACATCATCCAACAAACTGGCCTGATTTCTGAAATACAATAAAAAGGCTCTCAATTGGACATCCCCTGTAGCATGTTTGGGATTCCATTTTGTATTATAAGGTACCAAAAAATTATTTTGGTATAGTTCACAGAGAAAGTCTCTATATGGATCACAAATTGTCATATATGCATCCTTGAAACCATCACTGCTTTCAACCTTGAGAGGGATATTTTCGATGATAGCATTATTTTTAAATATCGGGAATTTTTAAATCAAGTACATGTTGCAATTGGTTGAAGGAGCCCTGCAACTGAGCACACCATCCCTTATCTATTTGAGTTCTTTCTTATCCTTCTCCAACTTGGTCACCCTCCTTTCCAGCTCATACATTGTTTTTTCATATCTTCATAAAACTTTGTTTTTATATTCTTCACATGTCTTGCAAAGGTCACGAAGCGAGTTTTTGTGCACATTGTAAGGTATTAGGTGTCCCTGATATGGGAATTTAGACAGTTGTAATTTATCCTTTCGTTCCTCATCATATTTTTTCACACCAATTTCTTTGGTCAGTTTGATCTCTGGTTCCTCATCCTCTGTTAGTTTCATATCTGATTTTTGTTCCTTTGTGTCTACACCCATTACTTTTGTTAGTTTGATATTTAATTCTTGTTCCTCTATATGGAAAACTGTGATTTTGGTATGGTCCTCTGTTTGCACAACAATATCATCAGTCTGTTTTTTCCTAAGGGGTATATCTTGTTGGACCCCTAGAGAAGGAATACTTATGACATCAATGGGTATGAACTCTGCAACTTGGGCCAAGCAATCTAATCTATCAAAAGTTTATTTTTTTCTGAGCTCATTTGTTAGGATTTTAACTTTGATATGTAGTTGTCTGTTTTTCATCTAAGAATCCTATTCTTCCTTAACAATGAAATATATAGAGGAAGATGTTTATAGGTACTTACTTTTGCAATGTACTTCTGTGTCAATTCTAGTGGTTCAGTTGGTTGTTCCTCCTGATCATCCCCATACAATTATGGTCGTGCAGTTGGTTGGCCCTACTCATTTTCCCTATACAATTCTGGTGGTGCAGTTTGCTGGTACTCCTCATCATCCCCATACAAAATTTGAATTGAGGCAAGACCATTTGAGCCGTACCATTTGGCTATTCCATGTATGTAATCATAGTCAGAATGAGGAGAGGGAAGCTTATCAACTTTTTCTTTTTTGTCAGCAAGTTGGCCTAATCCTTCTTCCATGAATCCTTAGTCCATGAATCCTTCAATCAATAGATCATGTGGATAATCTTTCTCTTGCTCTTACTCTTGTTCTATTGTTGTATCTTATGGGAGTTCTTCTGTAATAACGGGGAGGGTTTCAGGAACTGGAGCATAACGACCTCTCTTTCTCATGTTTTGCTTGGATTTTGGCACTGCTAATGGGAATTTCATGTATCCTCTCAATATTCTGGTCATAGGTTTACTCCCCAATATTTGTACTTTGTCATAATCATCTTGTTCATCTCCTTTATGTGCAGATTTAGCAACAGAAACCCTAGAAACCCTCCTAGTTTGAACACTGGGCGGCTCATTTTCCATATGGAAAGGTTCTGTGGGAATTTTTGCAGGTGGGCGGTCATGGGGAAAAGTTGCAGGTGTGAGGTCATGGGGCAAAGTTCCACCTGGGCGGTCATGGGGCGGTGTTGAAACTAGGAGGTCATTGGGCGGAGTTGCAGCTGGGGGGTCATGGGGGGGGATTTGCAGCTAAGAGGTCATGGGGTGGAGTTGCAGCTTGGAGGTCATGGGGTGGAGTTGCAGTTGGGGGGTCATGGGGTGGAGTTGCAGCTGAGAGGTCATGGGGTGGAGTTGCAGCTTGGAGGTCATGGGGCGAAGTTGTAGCTGGGGGGTCAAGGAGAAAAGTTGCAGATGAGAGGTCATGGGGTGGAGTTTCAGCTTCAACATGGAATGGCCTTCCAACTAGTTAATCCCAAGTTCTCCCTTCCCTTTACAGTGCAACAACCACAAAAGTTCAACAAGGCATTGGTGGGACATGATTTTGAGTGGCCTCTTTGAATTATGCACACCTCGAGCCATTTGGTCTAGGGTTTTTTCAAGAAAGAAATGCATGTTAAGCAACTTTCCATGACATAGGTGGTCTAACAAGCGGAGGTTCTCATAATAAGTAACGACACACCTTCCTTCACACGTGAAAAATATCTGGACAAGGAATGCAACATCTGACCAGGGTTGTGGTAATGACTTCCTCTCATATCCTAAGCCACTCCTGATCAATTGTTCACCTGCCTCAAGAAAATGCCTCACAACATCAGGTTGGGGTTTTCAGGGTGCAAACCACTTTTCTCCCATTTGGGGTAACCCTGACACTTCTGCAATCACTTCTTCTATTGCATGCACCACTGTCCCTGATACCTCTAATCTACCCTCCCTCTAATGCATGGAAAATTCTAGGGCTATGTCATTGTCATACCCCTGAAACCTACGAATATATTCTATCCAGCCGCCATGTTCAAATAATTGTTTAATGAGTGGAAATGTGTCAAGAAATTATTCGACAGTTTCTCAATGTACTCTTGCACCTCCCATCTTTAGCCAGAGTTTAGAGTGGCTATGGTTGTGTTAGTTTTTTGCAAGATTTCGAATGTGGGACAATGGTGCAATGGAAGAGTTGGGGTAGGGGTACAGTAATATAATGACCCGTCATTTATGGCGATGCCAATATGTAAACATGTGTTGCTCCAATGTTTGCCTCCTATTTGACACCGGAATTTTGTTGCTGTCATGCTCAGGGGGGATTTTTGTTACCATTGTACACTTCCATAGATCACTCAAGAGTTGTCGCATAATAATTTAGGGTTTTATTATAACGACTCCCTAAATAACTTGCTTTAAATAGGAATTAGGGTCTATACCACCCCTTCCATGTATCACTCATCCTTGGGAAATAATTTGTTAGCATTGAGGACAGTCTGACCTGGGCTAATGTAGGAAGGTTGGCTAACAAATCCCCATTAGACGCTATTCGTTTTAGCATCACCCACAGAGAAAGTGAAATCTCACAAGAGGCACCTATGTGGACTGCAAGAACCAAGGTGTTGCAATGGTGAAGGGAATCAAAATTGCATCCACAACAACCATTAAACATATCAAAAAATTAACCAACTTTAGAAAGGGGTGATGCAGTTTTAGACATTGTGCGGGTTTTCAATTTAATGTATTCGACGCATTGAAAAACAACTCAAGACATTAGTACTGCACACTAACAATTTAATCATAATCTAATATCTTAAGCATCCATGACATAAACTGTATAAATTGCGAAAAACCATCCATTAGCCATATTCTATTAATATCAAAGGGTGTTGAGCACAAAATAACATCATTACTACTTTACATGGTTTGGCTAACCAACCTAATCAAAACAGCATTACAACAATCACACTCATAAATTAACCCAAGAGTAACAAACCCAAAAATTACACAACCAGAATCCTCTTGGATTCTATCTATTTATGCATGATGGAGTGATCCCAAGCCAAACTCACTATTATGGAAAATATTTGGCATGGAAATTTACCATCAGTAGGTATACTACAAATTCTAATATTGATCCAATCAAAACAGGTCGAAGAAATATAATCAAAATTAATCACTTTTAATTTGACCAACTTTAGCATTGCTCCTTTCCATGCACTATTTCCTTCTGTAACACTTGTGTGCACTGATACTTCTACAAAAATACTATACACTCATACTTGGTATCATTTTTTGCTCTTCAATTCTGTGCACTGATAAAGTGTTGGTTGCATTTTATGGTTGTCAAGTTAACTTCATCGATTTGCAAGTTTTTCATATTATTTTATTTGTTTGCAGGCTTAGCTGTTGTTGCTGTCATGGATGTCTAAACGTGCTTCAGTTCAAAACACCTGGACTTGTGGCTGTAGATGTTGATAATGGAGAAATTCATAACGATTGGATTGTTTGTTTGGATATTTATACATTTATTCCCCTTAAATGAGGTTGGATCTATGGATTGCAAAAGTGAAAGATGTCACATTTGCATTTTTATTTTAACCATGTATGTATAAAGGGAAAATACTGATTGATATATAAGCTATCTTGGTTGGCATGTAACCAAGGGTATGTCACATAATTCGTCAATGAAGAGACTTCTTTAAGAATTAGATCTCATTATACTAATATTAGAGGTTTGTATAAATTATGGTAGCATGTGTTTCTCATGGATAATGAATGAATGAATTTTCCTAGAAGTTGGAATTGTGAAGGTGTATTGAAGGCATTCTAAGGTCTCGTTTTGTAGCATCTTTTGGAATCCTCTATTTGCTGATAAAACTATTTATTTTGCTATTTACTTTTGGGTTCTGTTTAAAGTGATGTTAATTGATAAAATATCATTTGTAAAATGAAATAGTAAGTATGTATATTTTATATATATTAAGCATCCATCACATAATCTAATAACAGAACTAAATTGTAATAAGAATTAGACAACTGAATTATAATAACAATGTTTAGTTAGTTGTCCAAGTGAGGTGATATAATTTCATGTAAAGTAATTAAAAGTAAAAATATAATTTAAACACTCATAAATACATGAGAACATTTTTTCAAATATATTAAATACATGACAGCGCTTCTGTACATGTGCCAGCGTAATTGAATCACATTGGAATCTAACTTCCAGAATAAAAGTCATAATAAAAGCATCCATCACATAATCTAATGACAAAACTAAATTGTAATAAAAATTACACAACTAAATTGTAATAACAATGTAATTCCATTAATATTATTATTGAAAAATACATTTTCTACATGCATGTGTTGAGATATAAAATAATCACCCCAAAATAGAGTGAGGCCATCTATAAAAAACACCTCATATAAATAAATACACCAAAAATTATGGACATCAGGTTGCTTCAATCTATCTCAAGAAATAGGAACACCATAATATGTCTCCCCCCATAATAACCCCAATACCAATGAAAACAACAATCCATTCATTAATAGGCCATGTATATGGATGCCTATTAATGATAATTGATGGAGCACATGCTCGCTCCACATATCTCGCACATCCACGTCCATTGGATGCTACTTCAATGAGTATTGAGTCAGCAACCCTTTGGACATAAGATTTGTAAATAAACTTGAAGCATTGGAACTGTGCACCAATATTTCTTGCCTACTGGTGAATGGGTTTTAAATTCTATCTCCTCACCTGGTAGGTACCGTTCATTTGGTTCATGATTAATTCGAAGTTTTTGTAAGTGACAATGTCACTTGCACCATAACTTCGTGTTGTTGTGAGGCCATCAATCAAAGCATGATAGTATGCTTTGTTGTGTGTACTAATGCTGGGTATTTCTCTACGGTTTTGGTATACTTGGCTAAGGGCCTCATTATGAAGCACAAACCTTGTCCATGCATGCCCTGGGTTTGGGTGGCACCATATTTGGATGGCCAAAACTCATTTTTCAACCATCTATAGAACAAAAAGAATAATTTAATGAATTTTTTTACAATGTTAAAATGCAGTAGCGACAACTCTGTTGCAGTAGCTGCAACTCGTTGTTGTAGTAACGGTAACAGTGAATTTTTGCCACTGTAATAGTGAAATAATTCACTTTTACAGTGGCGACAAGTCACTGTTACCATTATGGAAACAACAAGTTGCTGCTCTCTCTCTCTCTCTCTCTTTAAATTTTCAAATATAGAATTTGAAAATACAATTTTAATTTTAATTTTGAGATGAGTAGTTACAGTGGCAGAAATACATTGTTACAGTTGCAGCAACTCACTTTTGCCGTTATTGCAAAAACGAGTTGCCGCTAATGAAACAACAAGTTGTCGCACTCTCTCTATCTCTTTAAATTTGTAGTATATTTGTAAACAACAAACGTAGTAAACAACTAAAACAATATGAAATAAACTATAGAACTTTTTAACTAGATGAACTTTTTAACCTTTAAATTATGAGATTAACTAGAGAACTTTTTAATATAAAATAAAGAAAATTTGAAAATATAAATAAAATTTTTAATTTTGAGTAGTGGCAGAAATACACATTTACAGTGGCGGCAACTCACTGTTGCCGCTACTGCAAAAGCGAGTTGCCACACTCTCCCTGTCTCTTTAAATTTGCAGTATATTTGTAAACGATAAACATAGTAAATAACTAAAACATTATGAGATAAACTAGAGAACTTTTTAACTAGATAAAGTTTATAACCTTTAAGTTATGAGATTAACTTAAGAACTTGTTAATATAAAATAAATAAAATTTGAAAATATATAAATAAAATTTTAATTTTGAGCAGTGGCGGAAATACACTGTTACAGTGGCGGAAAATCGTTATTGCCACTACTGCAATCGTGAGTTATCGCTCTCTCTCTCTATCTCTTTAAATTTGCAGTATATATATGTAAAAGATAAACATAGTAAATAACTAAAACATTATGAAATAAACTAGAGAAATTTTTAACTAGATCAAGTTTTTAAACTTTAAATTATGAGATTAACTAGAGAAAATTTTAATATAAAATAAATAAAATTTTAATTTTGAGAAGTGGCGGAAATACACCATTACAGTGGTGCAACTCGTTGTTGTCGCTACATTAACAGTGATTTGCCGCTACTACAATAGCGAGTTGTCGCTCTCTCTCTATCTCTTTAAATTTGCAGTAAATAAAAAAGAAAAATGTGCAGTAAATGTGAAATTTACCTTTGGTATTTCTCCATGCCTGCTAGTTCTACTTGTTCGAATTTCACTTCCGCAATCTGCCACAGAGAAGTTGGAAGCACAAAGAAGCAAAGGAATTTCATTAAAAACTAGAAATAAAAAATGAAGTTCTTAGAAATTGCAATTTTGTTAATTTAAAGAAATCAAAGATGTAGGAAGTAACTACATTGTACCCTGTATACCTTGTAGAATATTATTCCACCCTCTGCAGGAAGTGCTATGCAAGTTCTCTATAGAGTGGAAGAAAAACTAGAAACAGGAAATCAATAAACAAAGCAATGACATCAACGCAAAAATTCTATAAACAATTAAGGTCACTAAAATGAAAATCAGAGGATTGGATATTGCAATTGTTGCTGATATATGGAAAATTTTCTTACCTCATCCATCCAATCAAAAGAGGAATGGAAATTGTTTTGGCCAGTTTGCTTAAGCTATCCAATGACCCAGAAATAATTACCTCTACTCTTGATCAGAAATAAATACCTCTACTTTTTTTCGGGAACTTCTCTAGCTCTCAAACATTGATCTCACACCGATACCAGATACAAACAGAATAATAACAATAATAGAAACATTTTCCTCAGACAACCTAAAACAAAATTTTGAAAAATTTCCAAATAACATGAGAAAAAATCTTTATGATAGTTGCTAGTTTCCAAATTCGTGTCCTAATTGTTTCCACTCTCAGCTTTGTTGCTTAAACCATTGATAGTTGCTCGAATTTTTCTTGTCCAAATGCTCGAGGTTCCTCATGAAAAAGACAGAAAGAGGAGGACTCGATGGAATGCAGGAATGAAGTGCTCCTGACTCCCTCTTGATGGAATGAAATAAATGAATCCACTCGACATAATGAATAAGGAGCGATTGACGGAATGGAGTGAGCTCCAAATTCAAGTTGCTGAGAGGACGTGTTTGGGTGGTAAAACCAGAGGACCACGGTAGATATGAAACGATTACTCCCATTTACTCTGTTAATTAAAATTTGAAATACCAATGAGAATCCTGTCACTTCAGCTCTGGACTGGCTATGTGAGGTAGCTGGACGGCTTGTGTGTTCCCGCGTATGGGAGACTGAAAACGGGGACAGAGCATCGAAACGGACAACTCACTGCCCACGTTAGTGGAAGCTAACATCTGTTTGGGACGGAAGGGACAAGGTCGCTGGAAGGTTTTAGCCGGCGGCAAAGGGACACGAAACCCAAAGGGCGTTTCGTGGAATGGTTAGCCCACTCCATATGGATCTATTAGCACAATCATTTAAATTTTAATGCTTGATCTAAATTGTTATTAAATATCATAATTTATTTAATCCCTTTGTCTAAACCGAAGTAATGACTCTCTCACATATGTTGAGTGCACACTAGGTGTCACGACTGATAGTTGTCGAGGTCCTTATCTCGATATTTCATCTCGGTTTAGGTGGCGCCATCTGGACCGTTGCTCAACCTAGGATTCCATACTACGGTCAAGATGCGTTCAGATTTTTGGTGAGCGGAAATAATCGAGGTATCCCAGTTCCTATCAAGCATTTTCCATGTAAGTTATTTCCAGACCCGACTTCTTGCCATGCAAGTTCTTTGCATACCTAGCTTCCAGTTTCCGATTCTCCGACGTAACCATAACTTAGTTTTTCGTTCAGTACTACTATCGTTGTGCTCCATTGGACGCTCTATTACAATCTTCCCGGCTTCTCCCAGGTACCTGCTTCCTTTGTTCCTTAAAAAAAAAAAACAAAGGGGCTTTTACTCGTTTGATGTTCCTCGGAATTTTTATGCATGCTTAGATAATGTTTACTGTTTGGTTCTCCCTTGTGTAGAGTGTTACCAACAAGATCGATGACCTACTCCCCCGTGGAATGGATGCATGCAGTTCCCCTTTTTACATGACATTTTCATCTTTTCGAATCTGGTTACAGGTTTACCTACCCTCATGGTTTTTCCTTGTAATTTAATTTTATTCATCTATTTTCTCTTTCCGCATTGTACTTATCTTTTTTATATTTGGGTGGCAGGTTAACCCGTTACCACCACACACCTTCAACAAGGTTATACTATCTTGTGCCTTCCATGTTGTGGAGAAAAATCAAGGGTTGATGCTCGTCTGAATAACAATGCTCTCCTTCGGTTGGGCTCAGATTCAGCACCTCCTAAACCAGGTTCTTATCCCATGATAGGGGCCTTTACCCAATTTATTTTTATGCCTTCTCTACATAGTTTCCAATTTGCTCAGACTACCACTTGAGAGCGGCTCTGCCATATCCTACTTATTGACATGTTTATATTTATTAAGGATTATGGTAGCCCACTTTTCATGGATTTTTATCGTGGGGTTGTCCGATGAATGTAATTGTAACTTACAACAATATGGATTGTTTCTGTAACCTTTGACCATGGAATGGTTATTTATGTTTCAAATTTTGCATATGGCTTATGATGTTATAGTTTACGAATTCTCTTATGCATAATCTCCTTATTCACAATGTTGTTGTTTAGTTAAATTGTCTTCTCTAGTTATACTAAAGACCTTAATATGGTCTTGTTATATGTAAAAATTTAGATTATTGCAGTAATACATGTTTTATATTGTATATATATATATATATGATTTTGAATTAACGAACCTTATTTTAAAATCGTTTTCTTCTATGTTTGTGAAATTTTGTAATTTGTTTTGATTGTAGCTTAATTTTATAAAAGATGAGTGAGTAGTCTTCTCCACATCTTGAGAAGGGACTGTATCTAGGTTGCGTGACAAGGCTCGGCCGGAAGACTAACCCAACTGAGTTGTGAAAACTTCAATGATAAGGAATTTTTTCCATCTTGTTCTTAAATTATACTATATCATGTTTGCTTCTCTTTCTAAATTAGGCTAAATTATTGTTATAAAATGATATTGATGTTTATTTCACCTTTCAATGTAACTAGAAAATTTTCATAACTAAACATAATCTTCCATATGTATAGTGTATTTATGTAAGCATTTTATTATCCTAACTTTCATAAATACCATAACAAAATCCAATACATTGTATAGTTGTACTACAAATTAATTAATAAAATAATTACATAATTAAAAAATAAGAGTTAAAACATAAAAATTCATTACATTTTAATAAAATAAAAATAACCACACTACAATATTCATACACTGTTACTCCTCAGAATCCATGCATCCTCAGAATCCATGCATTTAATGATATCACACTATCCACGCACTACACAGGCCCACGTCACCCCAACCAGTGTTCATGATTTCTTTTAGGGTTTCATTTTTTAACTTTTGTTAAAATGCATGTGGGGATATTGCAAAAGGACAATCAATTTCATCCTATTCATCTCCATATTATAATTTCAATTATTTTTATGATATAAATTATCATAAAAAGCATGAAAATGTAGATAAAGCTATCTATTGTAATAATCCTTGTTCAAATCTCATTATTATAATAAGCAATGTTGAACTGTGAATTAGAGACATTGAGATCCGCCATGAATTTAGTAATGACATTCTTTTACGTTGAATCCTAGAAATTGTTATTGAAAATTATTTTCATAAAATTTAAAACTAATTATATTTAATAAAATAAAATACATTATTTTATTATTTTATTTTATTAATATAATATAAAATATATTTTTTTATTAATTTAATAAAATATTATTCAAAGTGATATTTAATATTATATATAAGTTATATATAATTGAATTTTATTAATTTGTTTTATTTTATTAATATAATATAATATATAATATTTTATTAATTTAATAAAATATTATTGAGAGTGATATTTGAGGTTGTAGTATATCTAGAGAGTTATGGAGGAAGATTGAGATGATTCAAAAGCAATTCATAACCTACAATCTTAAGATAAAGGGAAATATTCTCTATCTTATTCTCTTGATCAAATCTGGTTATGTTTAGATATCTAATGTATAAGAAGAAGCTTGACAACATGGAATAAAATAAGTTCCCTAAAATTGCTTCTAACTATAGTCAAAGCCCTCACCTTCCCCTCAAGTATCAGTGGCATAAGGATGCCTAGTCCTAGGTCAACCATTAAGGAATTAATGAGGAGCTCACTATGGGAAGCAAAGATAATATAAAAAATACTATTACCTCCAAGTTTAAGGACAAGCTATGGGAGGATCAAGACTTGGAGGGTAAAAGGAAAGCTAAGATATTATAAGGAAGTGATCAACCCCACCCTTGAGAATAAGAAGTTGTCGAGCAATAAGAAAAAAATGAACATCCCTAAAATAAGAACTAATTTTCATGAGCTTGTGAGACTCCGCGGTGGTCTATTCCCAAGACCCCTTGGAACGATAGAACCTGTCAGATTTTCGATTTTAAGCAGGTGGAAGATGAAAAACACTTCCTTTTAGAGTGTCTGACTCTCACTCACATTAACTCTCAATTCCCTACCATTTGCCACACTTCCAATCTTCTTGACCTATTAAGCCAACCCACCTATAACTATCTTGGAGCACTTATTTCCCTTGTCTTTGACCATAGAAACAAGATTTTGAAGAATCAAACTTAGATTTTCACTTCCAATCTTCTTGACCTATTAAGCCAACCCAACTATAACGATCTTGGAGCACTTATTTCCCTTCTCTTTGACCATATGAGCAATATTTTGAAGAATCAAATTTAGATTCTTTCTCCCCGGTTAAGGTCCCCACTACATTGGTCTTAATCGATAAATAGACTGCATTGGTCTTAATCAATAGTAACCATCGTGGTCATCATCATCATCATCATTATCATCATCATCATCATCATTATCATCATCATCATCAATATATATAAGTTATATATAACTGAATTAAGAATTTTTCTTGATTGTGAAGGTTAAATCACAATAATTATGGTAAAAAATATGCTTCATTACTCTAGTTTATTTTTTATTTTTTATTTTTTAATTCTACTTTGATTGAGTTAAAAAGTATATATATATATATATATATATATATATATATATATATATATATATATATATATATATATATATGATTTAGTCAAAATGTTAAACTAGACACATTATGTTACAACATCACTACCATACTAAAAAATTGTTCATGTTTTATTTGAAGGAAAATCCATTTAAAATTTCAATTTGTTTTATTAAGATAAAATGAGGAGGAAATAAGGAAAATGGCTAGGTTACCACAATAGCTGCAAAATTATAGCAAACCATGTCACTCTACCTAACTTGTAACAAAACAACACTAATATAATTTATTTTACTTCAGGCAAAAGTTTAATTATTTTACATTTTATATTTATATATAAATAAAATTACAATTGCAATTAATAAATAGATAACCAATCAACACATTAAATTAAAGTAAATTAATATAACCAATTTTCATTCCATAAATATATGATTGAAATTAATCAATCTCAATTAAAATCAATCAATAAATAAAATGTAAAACAATTTTATATTTTAATTTAGTTGTCGTTGGGGATTGTGATTAGATGAGACCCTAAGTCAATTCTCTGCCCTATTTGTTTGTTATTCCTATTTGTGGGTTATTGCTAGCTATGTGATCTTGTTTTTAAAATGTTTTCATTAATCCAAATTCATTTTCAAATAATTTTTTTCTAGGAAATTACATCATAGATCATAAAGTCGACCAATTTCAATGCTTTATTGATTTCCTTTCACCAAAATTTTCTTTAAAATTGTTTTGAAAATCTTTAAATAATTTGTTTCCTTTAAATATTATCAATCATAATAGTTCTTTTGACACCTAAAATCAATTCTTTTAATCCATTTACCTAGAATCATTTCTTGTAATTCATTTTTAATTAAACTTTATCCTTTTTATTCTCCTTATTATTATAATGCATTATTCCTAAATATTTTTAAAATACTTCACTAATTCCTTTTCGAATTTTTTTTTTTACCATCATTTTTAATAAATTAAAATTATTTTTATTGATAATAAAATTATTTTGACTAAAAATAAAATATTAAAATTTCTATGATTTAATTATATTTAAATCTTTACTTACCTTATTCTTTTGTTTTAATCTAATATTTTTCTATCTATTAGCTATATTCTATTACCATTTTTAATTTATAAAGGTCCAGCGCTGCTCACATCTTGAGAAGTTTCAAGCCCATTCTATCTATTATTATTTTTCTTCTATAACTACTATTTTTTTAAGAGTTATATTCTATTACCATCTTTTATTTATAAAGGTCCAGCGCTCCTCACATCTTGAGAAGTTTATAGTTCGTGAAAATGGGTAAAGAGTTCAACACTTTAATCACTTCTTTTCCATACATATTTTAATAAATAATAAATAATTTATTTTAAAATCTTCACTAAAAGTTTGAAATTATATTATAACTTTCTTGTATATTTAAATTATATCTTTAAAACTTGTAATTAAAAATTTATTATACATTAATGATATACCATTAAAAAAATTAAAGAAATGTAAGTAAATTTTTATCGTGCATTAATGTTTTACAATAAAAAAAAGTTAAATTCACTTGCATTTATAAGTTAGAGACCCAATTTTTGAAAACTAGCTTCACCGTCGAAAGATGGATTGGATTATGAAACTTTTATTCTTGCCATATGCACATGTGTTTGTTTTTTGGGATTGAAAATAATTATATCGGGTAGTCTTAAAAAAAATGCATAAAATAATTTAGAAAAAATAATTTAGAAATTTTTGTGAGATTATAAAAAATTTAAGCAAAAGTTTTTGAAAATTTAGATTAAGCTGTCAAATTTCAATATTTTGAGTATTCTAAAATTTTTCAATAATATTGAATCTATTTCTAAAACGGTCACACAAACTATTTTATTGCGTCACAGTTCTTAAATATATTAATATAACATTTATCATTACTAATATAATTATTTAGTATGACAAAAATCACGATTCCTAAGCCATAGTCTCCTTATTATACCTGCTGAGGTAGATATATAGCGATCGGTATGCGGCTGACCTCCTATTAGTTGCGTTGACATGTGTTTTAGATCGTTCATTTAACCAAAGTTTCTTTGCAGCTGATTATTGCAAACGGGAATAATAACGTTTAACCAAAGTTTCATCCTATTTGATTGGGCGGAGGAATGCACCTCTTATTGCAACTTTTCTTAGCATTATTTCATTAACTTTACCACATTAGCCTTAAAGTCATTATATAAATTTTCAGATCATATCCCAGTTTTATTTTGATTTTGAGGTTATGTTGATTTTGAGGCCACCTGTGTTTTTGCATGCATGCGCGTTGCCCACCTGTGGCCTGTGGCTTGCAGCACATTGTGAATAATATCATGGAACTACGCCAACTCTAGGTCATAGGCAGTGGTCTGAGTTATCAATCTGTAAGTTGTGGTCGGCTCTATTCGTATCAGAATGACAGTAGAGCAAGCAGAGGTGGGTAATAGATTGGTAAGGGTAGAAGAAATAACAGGAAAGGCAGCAGACTTGGGACTAGCAACCAAGCCAGCCATCCGTGGGTAATAAACTGGTAAAGGTAGAAGAAGTAACAGGAAAGAAGCAGACCCCCGGGACCAGCAGCCGAGCCAGCCATCCTACACAGCGGGGAGGCTCTGCCGCGACTAATAAGTTTCAATCCATTCACTATCTATTCCAACTACCTCAACCTCAGCAAAATGCCTTTTAGCTTTTGTGAGTACATGTTTTTTGTCAACCCATATAATTTTTTCTTATGAAACAAATTACTCTTCCAATTCTAAATTACGAATCTCAAGAAAATGGATAGGCATTACTAGGACAGTAACGTAACCAAAAGTTGTTGAACGGGCAGGGTTTTTCTGGACTAAATTACTCTTCCAATTCTAAATTACGAATCTCAAGAAAATGGATAGGCATTACTAGGGACAGTAACGTAACCAAAAGTTGTTGAACGGGCAGGGTTTTTCTGGACTGTAATAGTACAAAAAGTCATTGAACAAGTAAGCATTTTCGGGAATGTAGCAGAAGAAAAAGTTGTTTTGCAACACCATGTGCATATCTCCGCTGCCTTTCGGCATTACCCATTTCAAGTGCCAGATTAACCAGGAAATCAACAAGCTCAGGCATTTTGCGAGCCATATGCACCGCAATATTCTAGCATCATTTCCCTGCAAACATCCTCAATTTCTTTCCTATATCACCGTTTCGAGTTTGCGACCATGGCCTCTAACTTTTGGGCAAAGGCCTTACGGGTTCAACTCTATTTCGAGTTTGCGACCATGGCCCCTAACTTTTGGGCAAAGGTCTTACGGGAACATCTCTAGCAGAGACAGAAAGCTAATAGTCTCCTTAATCACAATAGGTACAACCTTACTTAGAATAGGTAACAGCTTATGCTAGTTTCTTTCCAATACAGTGGCCAAACAACCCAAATCAAGCCTGCAACACTCTCAACCATTTTTGCATAGTAAATCCTACATTTTTCTGTAGCAGGTGATAGCGAAGTAGTCACAAAGGCATAGGCACAGACACCTTTCACCATATACCAGGTGGTAAGCAAGCAAACACCAAGGCAATGGGCGTAGACGCTTTAACCATCTGTAGGTGGATGACATGCAATCAATGTGTTAATACATAAAGTTTTACGCATACGTGGAAGATAATTTTTTGCTGCATTCTTATATGATTCTTGTTTTGTGCACGTGCAACCCTTCTTGTAGCATACAACAAGTGTTAATCTATAATCGGCAGATATGCCGTTGGCAATGCAGCTACTTGTTAATATATATGAACGTACACTAGTTTATATGTTTAATACTAATCTATATAGTTATGTTTAATATAAGCATTTAGTTTTAGTTAGCGTGTTAAATAATAGGTTTAATATTAGCATGCCTAATATTGGTAGCTTTTAAGATCCATGATATATATAAAAAGGAAACGATTCATATGAGGTTCAGGGAGTTTTTAATAATAATTTTGAAAAGTTCTGTATAAAGTTTATTATATTTAATATTAAGTTAAATATTGTCAAGTTTTACTAGTACAATCACTTGAGGGTGGGCCTTGTCAGAAGGTAATCTAGGATCAAATCTCACAGAGGCTGTTGCCTTAGTGTTAGGAGAGGAGACAAGTTAAATCCAGTTACAGAGAGGCTGTTGCCTTAGTGTTAGGAGAGGAGACAAGTTAGCTGTTGCCTTAGTGTTAGGAGAGGAGACAAGTTAAATCCAGTTAAGCTTACTGCTAGTGTGCCCCTAAGCGACTTTGACAGCTTAGATGCCACTGGAACGAGTTTCTTAAGCCACAGATCAAGCGTGATGTAATGTGTGATGAACGTAGACCACTTATAAACAAAAATAATAATAATAATTTAAATATTAAATTTAATACACTTAATATTAGGTTTGACATTAGTATTAATAATTATTGTTAGGTGTAATAAATGGCATAGGTTTAATATTACTAAACCTAGGTTTAATATTAAGTTTAATACATACAATATAAGGTTTAATAGGTTTAATATTAATATGAATTTCAATGTTAATATTAATACTAAGTTTAATAATAATATTAAGTTTAATAAGTCTAATAGTAGATTTAATAGGTTTAATATTTAGTTTAATATTAATATTAATATTAGGTTCCATACATTCTAATAATAATATTAGATTTAATAAAAATAAAAATAATTATATGTTTAATTTTAATATTAGGTTTAACATTAATATTAGGTTTAGTTGAACAAAACCATAGTTAACCATGATTAGTAATATTTAACCATGGTTAGTAATAGTTAATCATGGTGAACTACGGTCAACAATCAACCATATCAGTGCTAGTCAATCATGGTGGATCATAGTCAACCATGATCAACCATGGTTAATATTAGGTTTAGTTGAACGAACGTACGGTTGAACGAACGTACGGTTGATCATGGTGGACCATGGTTAACCATGGCGGACCAAGGTTAACTATGATCAACCATAACCAAGCATATCAAGCATGATCAACCATGTTCAACTATGGCCAACCATGATCAACCATGGTAGACATGCTTGATCATGGTCAACCCAATTCACTAATGCAGTTGACCATGGTTTACACTTTCATGGTTAACCATCTAATGGTTAGCCTAGTAATGGGCTTAACCATAGTCAACACCATTTACAAATGTGCTTAATCATGGTTGATCATGATAAACCATATCAACCATGGTTGATACAATTTAGGTTTAATATTAATATTACTATTGGTTTAGTTAAACAAAACCATGGTTGACCATGTTGGACCATGGTCAACCATGATCAACCTTGGTCAGCCATATAAACCATGATCAATGATGGTCATCCATGATCAACCATGGTTAACCAAGATCAACCATGGTCGACCATGGTTAATTATGGTTGATCGTGGCTAATCATGGTCAATGCCATTTACTAATGCAATTCACCATTGTCAACCCTCTAATGGTCAACCCTACAAACCACATTTACTAATGTGGTTGACCATGGTCAACCTAATGATCATGGTTGATCATGATTGATCATGGTTATCATAGTGGACCATAGTTAACCATGGTGGATAATGTTCAACCATGATCGACCATTATCACCCATGATCAACCATAATGATCAATCAAGATCTCTACAGTAAGAATGGTCGAACATGGTCAACCACGGTGAACCAAGATGAAAATGGTTAAAAAGGTTGAACATGGTTAACGAATGCCTACAATGATCAACCATGGAAAACCATGATAGACCATGGTCTACCAAGATCAACCATAATGGTCGATTAAAATCCCTATTGTCAACAAAAGATAAACACGGGCAACAATTGATCGACCCCTCAAATTTGATACAAATTAAGGCCCATATATTAAATCTCTCCTTCTACACTTAATAATATTTTTTTAGCTTTAATATGTTATTAGGAAGGTTTGCAGATAATTTCATATTAGGTGCCTAATATTATTTATTTTTGTAGAATATTGGGAGGATATTGGGAAAATTATGAATATTTTTTTTTAGCTTTAATATGTTCTTAGGAAGGTTTACACATAATTGCATATTATGTGCCTAATATTATTTATTTTTGTAGAATATTGGGAAAATTATGAATATTTGGAAAATGAGATAATCTAGGGACTTGCTTCCTACTAAAGGATGTACCAATATTAGGTAATAAATGAACATGATATTATAAATTTATTGAACAAATTATTGAGCTTGAGCGATTGAAAAAATCTAGGAATGTGCTCAGTGTCATTTAATGAAGATTCCTATTGTTGGAAACCAGATCCACCTTTTTATGGAATTTGGAGGGGAAAGTTGTCTCCTTTCAAGGAGTATGCTTCCCAGTCAATTTTTATGCAGAAAGCTCGATGACAAGGTTTTAAGAACTGGCCCTACAACCCATTCAAGGTGAACAAACATAGGTGGAGAAAGGTTTCGCATATGAGTAGTGCACCTTCTCTAACTAGGAAGTGATAACTAAATTTATTGAGTGGCTACCTGATGTTGGTCACACCATGAGAAGATACAACCAATATATCCACACTTTGGATATCTATTGGCACCTTAAATTCGTCCTTGGTAAAGTTCTCCTAGATAGAAATAGAACTGCAGAAGACATGTTGCTATCCCTTGATCATATTCAAGTGTAACAAGAAGCTATGGATAGAAAGTGTAGGCACATTAAAAGATACATAGGCCTTCTTGTGAATGAGGAGGCCATCTAGGTAGAAGCCACTAACTCTTATCACTCCTCTTGATGGTTTTCTATGTTAGTCTTTGTGCATCATTTATTTGTGTATGTTTATTACAAGCCCTCAAGGCTCAACAAAACTTTTAGACTTCTAAACTTATTTTATATGGTTAGATTTTAGACTTAAACACTTTTGAAAGATTTGATTTCTATATATAATTGGAGTTATCCAACAAAAAAAACCACATCAATAATAAACTATCACCATACAAATTTTAACTTTTATATATATATATATATATATATATAACACTAAAATTTCTTATATATATATGAAATTTTAACTTTTACATATATATTAATTTGAAATTTTACAACTAAATGAAATAATTTATTTATCTTAATTATTAAATAATATATAAAATTATACATAATAAATAATAATTAAAATTATATATATAATTATATGTAATTAAAATCACAAATATTATAATTTTCTTAAAACCTAAATTTTATTTTAGAATGATTTTTCATGATGATGATGATGATGGTTAACGTCCACTGAGACCAATCTTTGGTATATTTGACCTAAAGAAAAGAGTTATTTAGTTTGATTTAAGATTTTATTCCTATGCTCGAAAAGCTTCTAGAGAAGCCTCTCGAGCTCATTATAATTTTGACATCTTAAAAGGCTAGGAAGGTCACTATTGCAACAAAGATTATGAAATTCAGCTTTGATGTGGTTGTACACACGGCACTCTAAGAGGAAGTGATTTTCATCCTCGATGTTTATATTCTCACAGAGATGGAAGATCCTTTCCATCCATGGTGTTTTAGGAACTGTCCAACGACCTGTTGCACTATGGAGCTCATGAGAGTTCGTTCTAATCTTGGCTATATTAATTTTCTTCTTTGAGCTAGTTAAAAGAGAGAGATACTTTTGATCTTTTAGGGTGGGGTTGATGACCTCCTTATAATATCTTGATTTTGTTTTAGCTGCTAGATCTTTCTTTCACCACATTTTTTCTTTGAACTTAGAAGTAACATTTTTTTAATGTTATTAATGTTTTGCAATGCAACATTCTCGTCGATCTCCCAATGGTTTAACCAGGCCTGGTGTCTTTATACCAACCTCTTTTAAGCCTTAGGTGGTTTTGGTTGGAATTTAAAGCTACCTTAGGAAGTCTATGGTCTCTTATGCTATTGAGCTTGTGCTTGTACAACAGAAGCCTAGTCATAGCTTGGCTCCCGATAGGGGAAAGACCCTCTTCTATAAGGAGAATAGGATAGGGTGTATTTCTTTCAATTTTAAGGTTATATGTTATAAAATGCTTCTAGATTTGCTTAATCTTTCTCCAGGATTCTCTAGAGATGCTACAACCCCAAACCTCACACCCATATAAGATAACAGGAGTGACTAAAGTTTCAAAGAGGAACTTCTTTCAATCCCACATTGCTGTTTTACAATTATTTTCAAGACCAAAATAAACTTTCCACCGCTCCTTAATCTTTTTCTGAATGCTATAGTTCCAGTTGAGTTCATAGAATGTTTAATAAATTAAATTATATATATATATATATATATATATATATATATATATATATATATATATATATATAATTTATTAAAAATTAATAATTTAAATAGTTTATTATTATTTGGATAAGTGTATTTATTTTGGAATAAATTTTTTAACATTTGATTTAATTATTAATAATTATTAATTATTAATAATTATTAAGTGGAAATTAGGAATTTAATCCAGAATATCTATATTATTATACACAAATAAAAATTGAAATTTATTTTCAAAATAATTATATTATTTTTTCATATATATATAAACTTAAAAAATAAAAAATATGCAATAACATCCACCATTACATTGAAAGATTCAATTAAGGTTAAACAATCGTAAATCAAAGCGAAAGTATTAGTAATGAAATCAGTTTGATTGGTAAGATCAGTTTTCCAACAATATTTCATTACTAAATACCGCACAATAATCAATTTCAAAGCTTGTCCAGGGCAGAGATCCTTTCCCAACATATTCATAACATTAATGGGTATTAATTATAATGTGACGATCCACCAAAAGTCCAGAAAGTTCAACAAATATTTATTCAAGTGTATACCTTGAGCCCAATACTAACCATGAAAAACAAATTCATTTGAATGGATACAATTCAAGTCGATTTCATGAGTAGAGCTTGAAGAGCCTTCACTGTGACTACCACTATTAAATCGCATCCCTCTTCCATCTAACACAAACAAACAGAAGGATGAAAGTGGGTTAGTTAATCAACGTCGAATCTGGAAACAAAGAAGTAAAAATAAAACAATGCTTTCATTGTGGGACTGTGTTGCCAACCTGAGCATTAAATGTTATATCGAAGATGGTTTCTGAAAAAGAGAGAATGCTTGCATTCACCACTCTCAACCGAAGTTTTTCGAGCTCTGCAACGAATTCCACAAGCATGTTTTTCCTCTTCCTGCAGTGGATATGGATAAGAACATTTCTAATTAACAACGTGTGTCTCAATTTCAGGAGTTATTTCTCCTTCTGTAGCATCTTTGTCTGAAGAGGAATTGATCGAAGAAGAAGCAATTTTATCTGAATCCACCTGATGATCGTTACATAGATCAGTGTTCTTCAAAAACACAACTGACTGCACAGTATTTTTGGGAGCTTGCTCTTCCAGTGCATTGATCTTATCATGCATCTGCTTCACATACTTTATGGCATCGCCAAGTACAGAGGCTTTGTCCATCTGTATTAACTCACTTAATTTAAACCTTACAATCTATGGACTTTTATGAAATGATTTTTTTTTGCAAACTATAATAATTGTTTTTCTTTACTTGCATAGATTTATCTTAATCACTAATCTAACATGAGTCCCAGAGAGATCAAAAAAATTTAGATGCAATCTAAAGAGTCTAGAAAGATAAAAAAAAATTAAGTGCAATCTTGAAAAAACAATGTGTAATTTTTTATTATTTAAATTGTATTTTTAAATGTTATCTAAATTATATAACATGTTCACTGAACTTTTTATGAGAAAACAGTAGATGTGACATCACCCATTAAATATATATATATATATATATATAGATATAGATATAGGGTTATATGAACAACTATAAAATATGTATAACTTCTTTTTTTTTCTCAGTTGACATTGTTTTCTTATTAATAAAATATTTTATATTTATTTCAAGAAATACCAGTATACTTACACATCTCTTCACACTAAACTGAACCTTAGAAAGAATATCTCAACTCAATCATCTTTACCATAACTTTTGATCTATGATATTTAACATAGTTACCAAATTCGGCCGAATTGGCCAAAAGAATACGGAAATTCGCCAATACGGTTCGGTTCGCTTAATAATTCGGGTGATTCGAATTCGGTACGGTGATTCCAAGCTCCCGTGCACTGTCGCCACTAAGGGATACCAAGCTCCCGTGCACTGTCGCCACTAAGGGATCTCCGAATAGAGGAGCTCTCAACTTGGATTCTCAGCCCCATATTGGCATGCAGATCTCTATCACTGTCTATTGTCAAAGCCATCCATGATTTGCAGTTGGAATTTGGTGCAACTGCGATTTCGAATCCCTGTCCATGGATCAGAAAGAGAAAACCGAAATATCGTGTCACTTCAAAGGTGAAATTCAATCTTCGTTTCAGGGAACCTACGAATAGAACTTACTCCGCCACTGGAGAATCCGTTATCTCTGTCCCCGACACTCATTCAAGCCAATTGGTTTGGTTGGTCTCGGTCTAGGCCCTTGGCCAATTACCGGTGGGTTGACTGATCTGGCTGGTTTACTTCAACCACGAAGACTTATCCAGTGTTTTTGTTTTTATAAATTTTACTTATATAAAAAATTAGTAAAACTAATAATTTCTATATTGAAAAATTATAAATTGGTAGTTGTAAATTGAAAAATTATAAATTGGTAGTTGTAAATTCGATATATTGTAGTTATAAATGGGTGAATCTGATTAAAAAATAAAATAAAAATGGTAATTTTCTTATTAAAAGAAATTATAAAATGGAAAATTCTAATATAAAAAGAATATATAAAAAGACCGTAATTATAAAAAGAATATATAAAAAAAACCATAATTTTTATATTGGAAAAAATTAGAAAACAACAAATTACAATTGTAAATTGGTAATTTCTATATAAAAATTTAAAAAATGGCAATTTTCCTATATTAAAAAAATAGAAAATAATTAAACTTCTAAAATATATAATGGTTTATTTAAATTTTATTAAAAATTAAGTTTAAAAAAAAATGTTTAAATATTTATAAGATGTATACTCTCGAATTTTTTCCGTATTAAGTTTTACATTGTCGAATTTTTTTCGTACCGAATCGAATTCGAATTCGAATTCGAATCCGAATTTGGTAACTATGATATTTAACATCTTATGCTCTAGAATCTAACTAATCATGAATGTGGGAATTTCACATGCAGAGCAAATTACTTTTTTGAGACCAGGAAGAATGGCAGAAAGAGCAATGAATCTCTGGCTGAGTTTCTGGTGTCGTTTCCTTTCAACCATTATGTGGTCTTCGTTACTCCTTGATGCTTTGTTTGGTGATTGGACGTTGGATTGCTTATTTCCATTTTCAGTAGTGACGTTTGAGATTCTCATGTCCGAAGGTCCATGCAGCTTTGGTGGGTTGAATCGACCAGAGAAAACATTAGAGGCCGCTCCCATATCAAAGAGGCAGCTTTGATCTTGTCCTCCATTCAAACTCATTTGTTCGAGAATTATCGGAACCATGTTGTGGTAAGACTTGTTTCCCTTTAATTTAAAGAAGTTTGTGAAGTGATTCTGAAGCTGTTGGTGTTGCACTAGTAGTTTTTTTTGCAGAATTTGGAACATAGATGTTGGAAATTAATCTCAACCATCCCCACCGCTTTAAATGAATTAGCAGCAGCCATACCTTAGTTAGTATTTTGCAGGTTGTGGATTGCATGTGCAGAGAAGGACAAGTTCTGAGCAAAGGACAATTACCCATTCTGCAACAGAGTTAAATAATCAAAGTCAAATAAAAATTTAATGCATGGTTATTAAATGTGCATGGAAAAATATTTAATCTACAATTTTTGTTTAGTTCATGCAAGTTCTGTAATGTTAAAAAAATGATGTCCACCCATACTTTGTATTAAATTTCTTCTGTCATGAATTGAATGTCTTTGTATATATGTTTAGATTTTACATGTAAGTCAAGAAGAGAGAGCAAAAAGAAAAAGACAGTGTTGTGTAACGTGGAGGATGATGTATTTCATGTGTTGAAGTTTTAATATAAAGTTTGGTTAGTTGTGATATAGTTCTGGAATTTTCACGTATGTGTTTTACCACAACATTCTATTTTACTCTGTTTCACTGTGAGTAAAATTAGTTGATTATATTTTCTCCTCTATTGAAAAGAGGATTCATATGATTTGATTTCCGCAACTGTATGGTATGGATTAAGTGAATTCCGCAACTTTGTGTAAACTTTAGTAAATGTGTTGTCTTGGTTAAAGTAATTTCCGCAACTATGTGTGAACTCCGTGTGTTGAAGGAAAAGCATTATCAGTAAAAGATAGTGTTTTATTGAGGAGTTAAAAGAAGTTTTGAATTTTTTTTGTGGAACGTATTCTCCAACAATGAGAAAATTTTCACTTAGTAAGAAAAGTTTTACACAGTAAGAAAGTTGTTTACACAGTGAAAATGGCAGCAACAAGCATAAGCTTGACTAATCCATAAATACCACAGCTTAATGGAAAAAATTATGATTATTGGACCATTACAATGAGAGCCCTGTTTGCTTCACAAGATATATGGGAGCTCGTGGAACAAGGTTTCCAAGAACCAAAAGATGCAGCAGCATTGGTTGTTTTGACAGCAACAGAAAGAGACGTGTTGAGAGATAAAAAGAAGAAGGACATCAAATCCCTCTTTTATCTCTTTCAAGCAGTGCATGAGAGTATATTCCCAAGGATTGTAGCAAAAACAAGGTCTAAGGAGGTGTGGGATATTCTCAAGATAGCCTATCAAGACATGGAGAAGGTGAAGACAACAAAGCTACAAATGCTGAGAAGAGACTTTGAAACTCTTTGTATGAAAGATTATGATAATATAGACTCATTCTTCACACATGTGATTGGGTTGGTTACCTAAATAAGGTTTCATGGAGAGACACTTGAAGAAAGAAGAATAGTGGAGAAAATCTTGAGAAGTCTACCCTCAAGATTTGATGCCATAGTAGTGGCAATAGAAGAGATAAAGGATCTCTCCATATTTTCAGTGGATGAGCTTTGTGCATCCCTGATGTCTTATGAACATAGACTGAACAGAATTGTGAACTCCTCATTGGAACATGCATTCAAGACACATATATCTTTTGGTCAAGGTAGAGATCGAGGAAGATCAGACTACTGAGGAAGACGAAGAAGCCCACATAGAGGTGGAAGAAGCAGCCTTACAAGCACAAGTGGAAGGGGCAGCAACCAGAGTCAAAGAGAAGGCTCAAGCCAGAGTCAAGCACATGGACAAAGGTATGAAAAATCCCAAGTCTAATGTCATTATTGTAAAAAGTATGGGCATTATGCCAATGAATGTAGAAAAAAACAAAATGACATGAATAATAGGAAAAATGCAAATTTGGCAAAAGAAGATAAAAACCAGAGTAATGTGCTTCTAACATGTAATGTAGCACAAGAAAAACAAGATGATGTATGGTTTTTGGACTCAGTTTGTAGTAACCACATGACTAGAAACATAGCAATGTTTGTCAATCTTGATGAGAATGTGAAGTCTGAAGTGACAACAGGGACTAATAGCAAAGTCTTTGTCATGGGAAAAGGAAGAGTGTCAATATTGACAAGGAAGGGAGAAATAAATTTGTGTCAGATGTATATTATGTACATGGCCTGAAATGTAACCTTCTAAGCATTGGACAACTCATGAACAAGGGCTACAATGTGTTTTTTATGAATGATGTGTGTACTATCATGGAAATACCTCCAAGGAAAAGGGTCATTGCAGAAGTGCACATGACAAAGAATATGATGTTTCCTCTCAAGCTCATAACATAATTGAGGGAAGGAGGTATGGTAGCAGCAGTCACACAAGAGGTCTTTTAAGAAGAAGTGAAAGACGAAAACTGGTTATGGAATTTGAGATTTGGACATCTAAATTTTGAAGGTTTGAACCTCTTGCATAGAAAAGGCATGGTAAATGGATTACCACTCATAGAAAAACCGGACAACCTATGTGAAGGATGCATCTTGGGAAAACAACAAAGAGAAGCATTCCCAACAGGGAAGAGTATAAGGGCAAAGGCACCCTTAGAGATTGTTCACTCAGATTTGTGTGGACCAATACAAACACCATCTTTAGCTGGCAGCCATTATGTTTTGACGTTCATAGATGATTACACCAGAAAGATATGGGTGTATTTTTTGAAACAGAAGAGTGAAGTGTTTGAAAAGTTCTACCACTTCAAAGCTCTTGTTGGGAAGCAAAGTGGGCACTATATCAAATTATTGAGAACTGACATAGGTGGAGAATATATCTCCAAATATTTCCTACGTTTCTATAGGGAGAATGACATACACAAGCAGTTTACCACAAGGTACACACCACAACCAAACGGTGTTGCAGAAAGGAAGAATAGGACCATCATGGACATGGTCAGAAGTATGTTGAAAGCAAAACATTTGCCAAATGAGTATTGGGCTGAATATGTCAATTGTGCAACGCATATTTTAAATAGATGCCCAACCAAAGTTGTTATGAACAGAGTTCCGGAAGAAACATGGAGTGGAATAAGAAGTTTGTCACTCACATGAAAGTATTTGGATGTGTGGCTTATGCGCATGTCCCAGATCAACTAAGGAAGAAATTGGACAACAGGGGGGAGAAGTGTATCTTTGTTGGACATAGTGATGAGTCCAAGGCATATAAACTCTATAATCCATCCACCAAGAAAGTTATAATCAGTAGAGATGTGCAGTTCATTGAAGAAGAAGCTTGGGATGGAAGCTTAGAGAAAACGGTGAATGTGAAGACATGTGTGTCTCACGAAGAGCAAGACGAATGCATAGCATCAAACAATTCCTTCACAGCGGTTCCTCCTCCACCTAAACAAGTAAAATAGAGCACACCAAAAGCTGGAAACAAGATGGCGCTGAGAAATCATGGAAGTGCTTCTCCAAGCACACCACAAGGATCAGAAACTCCCTCGAGTTCAAGTGGAACTCCAAGCACATCAAGCAGACAAAAATTCAGAAATATAAGTGAAGTATATAAGCAAGATGGAGTTGATAGAATCGTTGGTCTAAATTCATTATTTGCATTATTTTTTCATGTAGATGACCCAATCCATTTTGAAGATGCAATCAAGGAAGAGAAATCGGCTGCGACAATGAATGAAGAGATATGAGCAATAGAAAATAATGACACATGGGAGTTAGTGGACCTTCTACAAGGTAAAGAAGTCATTGATGTGAAGTGGGTCTATAAGACCAAGAGCAATGTTGAAGGCAAGATTGAAATGCATAAAGCAAGGCTCGTTGTGAAAGGTTACAAGCAGCAGCATGGAAGAGACTATGTGGAAACATTTGCGCCAGTCGTGAGGATGGAGACAGTGCGTACAATTTTGTCAATTGCAGCGTAACACAAATGGAGAGTTTATTAGATAGACGTAAAGTCAACGTTCTTGAATGGAGTGCTGAAAGAGGAGGTGTATGTTGCCTAAACTCTTGGCTATGAAATAGAAGGCCAAGAACACAAGGTGTGTAGGTTACGGAAAGCTCTCTATGGGCTGAAGAAAGCACCGCGTGCATGGTACAACAGGATAGATGCTTACTTGATGGAAAATGGATTCGACAAATGTGACAATGAACCTACTCTCTACATCAAACAAAGTGAAGGTAAGATTCTTATTGTAGTTTTCTATGTATATGATTTGGTTTTTACAGGCAGTGATGATTTTCTCATCACTGATTTCAAAGAAGTCATGAAAAGTGAGTTTGAAATGACTGAATTGGGGTTGTTGAGATACTTCTTGGGCATAGAAGTAAAGAAAAATGAAAATGGGATTTTTATTTCTCAAGCAAAACATGTAGCAGAAATATTTGAGAGGTTTAATATGCAAAACAGTAAGACATCACCAACTCCAACCGTCATGAGGTTGAAGTTGAGCAAGGAAGATTGCAGCAGTAATGTCAATCCGACATTATATAAGAGAATGGTGGGCAACATAATGTATTTGACCGCAAATAGGCCTGACATAATGTATGCAGTGAGTTTGGCGTTGAGGTTCATGGAGACACCCAAGGAGACATGATTGGCAAGTAGTGAAAAGAATTTTAAAGTATGTCAATGGGACAAAGGAGTATGGCGTTCTGTACTCCACAACTAATGATTTTAGATTGGTTGGTTACATTGACAGTGATTGGGCAGGAAGTGCTGATGACAGAAAGAGCACGTCAAGATATGTTTTTCATTTGGGTCTGGGAGCCATTTCATGGGCTTTCAAGAAGCAACTATTAGTATCATTGTCAACAATAGAAGCTAAGTATGTTAAGCAACAACAACATCGTGTTAAGCAGTTTGAATGAGAAGGATGTTGTGGGATTTATGTCATGAACAAGATGGAGCAACCACTATTTTATGTGATAACAATTCAGCAATTGCACTATCAAAGAATTTTGTCTTTCACAAAAGGAAAAAGCATATTGATGCCAAATATCATTTTATAAGAGAATTGGTTAATAACAGTGAGATTTTGTTGCAGCATTGTAGGTTAGAAGAACAATTTGCAGATATCTTCACAAAGCCATTAGCACGTGAAAATTTTGTTTATCTCAGAGATTGTCTCGGAATGGTCAATGATGGTAGTTGCAATTAAGGGAGAGTGTTGGAAATTAATCTCAACCACCGCGTTAAATGAACTGGCAGCAGCCATACCTCAGTTAATGTTTTGCAGGTTGCGGATTGGGTGTGCAGAGAAAAACAAGTTCTAAGCAAAGGACAATTACCCATTCCGCAACAGAGTTAAATAATCAAAGTCAAATAAAAATTTAATGCATGGTTATTAAATGTGCATGGAAAATATTTAATCGACAAGTCTTGTTTAGTTCACGCAAGTTCTGTGATGTTCAGAAAATGATGTCCGCCCATACTTTGTATTAAATTTGGTTTGTCATGAATTAAATGTGTTAGTATATATGTTTAGATTTTACACGTAAGTGAAGAAGAGATACTTGTTAAGGAGTGTTGAAGTTTTAATATAAAGTTTGGTTTGTTGCAATATAGTTTTGGAAACTCTGTTTTACTCTGTTTCAGAGTGAGTAAAATTAGTTGATTATGTTTTCTCCTCTCTATAGTTTCGATTTTTCTTTTAATCTCCGTCACTCTATATTGAAAAGAGGATTCATATGAGTGTAAACTTCAGTAAATGTGGTTAAATTAATTTTCGCAACTCTGTGTGAACTCCGTTTGTTGAGAGAAAAACATTATTTCACTGCCCCACAACAACTGGATCTTCCATCTCCTTCAAAATATATTTATCAGAGATGATGACCAATCAACTCTCTACATACAAATATTATTTTCATAGTATTTGGAAAAAAAAAACAAAAAAAAACTTACAAATCTATACCAGTTCACATGACCTCGAATCGAATGGCATTTCCATCTTAGAATGGCTTAGGTCTCAGCTGAATCTGCAGAAGACCATAAAATTAAAGCTGAATCTGCAGAAGACCATAAAATTAAAGGCAAGGTCAGGGAAGCAATTTATAACGTATTATGAGAACTTACATTACTGATTTTTATCTTAATCAACTGAAAAATCTTGTTGGGAATAGTTCATAGGTTGAAAAAATTTGTTTGGAACAGTTTGTAGCCATAGTTTTGTTTAGGATTGGAAACCAGTTAGAAACAAACTTTTTTAACTAATCATTAAACCACATTCTTAAAACTCTTAATACACACCTATCTTAAAACTGAAATAGACCAAGCCTGCTTAAAATTTGTGTTGAAAATTACTTGGAAATACAGCACACTGCATTTAAATATTCCATATATACTCTCTTTGCCCTTTTGGGCAAATTTTAAAGTCGATTTTGTTCAGATTTTTAATTCGTAAGTGTTGAAAGCCTAAAAATATAAAAAATTTAAGGATTTTTTTAATGACAATTTAAATAACAAAACAGTATAATCACCACAAATCATAAATGATGTTAAAAAAATAATCATAAATGATGTTAAAAAACAAAACAGTATAGTCACCACAAATCATATTACAATTGTAGTAAAAAAAATTATACAATTCAAAAATCAAAACATTATACACCAAAATCATATTACCCAATTCCAATCAAATTAAAAAAATTCATCATATTAAACTAAGCCAAGTTTAAGCCTAAAAAGGAAATCACTAATCATTTGCCACAATTAGTCTCAAACGTCTAAACTGGAATGAATGAAAGTGATAAAGCAAGTCTTTTGGAATTTGTGCACAGGAAAAAGAAATTGAACCAACCTCCCAACCGAACTTTGCGTGCTATTTTGCATGCTACTGATATTCAGGCATGTTATAAAAGAAATACTCCAAATATAAACAGCGTAGTCTAAAGAGCCCGTTTTTTTGACCCAAATTCCGGCCACGATTTTCAGAAAATCTGGGAAAGATTTGCCCAGAAACTTGTTTATAGTTGTTAAACATTAGTATTTTGAGTGCCCCAGGGGTTTTTGATAGTGCTGAATCCATTTCCACTATCAAAAATGGATTCCAAGCACTGCAACTACCTGATTTTTGCAAATTTAGTTGACTGGATTCCGGCGGATTTCTGCCGTCCGGGCCAAAACGCGGGCTCAGTAGACAACTCCAATATAAACTGTCTTTTTTCAACGAACTCCTCGGAAATATCGACTGATATAATTAATCCTGCTCAGCGAACTTTACACAGATTTGATCACTTGTTCCCTATAAAGTGGACGTCATGAATCCCTGTGATACAGTACTTATTACCAGTACGTACTGTACTGATTTAATTATAACATAATCAATAATAGTTAACATTAGACGCTAATACAATTTTTTTTGATATTCTTATGATTGATAATAAATGTGTTTGTGATATTTATATTAAGAGAAGTTTATGGAGGTAGAGGAATTGTTTAAAAGGTTAGAAGTGGTTGAAATTTGGGTAAAAAAAATTTAAGTAATTTTGTAGTGCAGTAACAGTATTTGAATTATGTTTTTTAATGCTAAAAATAAATTTAGCACCATTAAAAATTTGTAAATCACTCTTTGAATTTTGATAGATAAACTTGAATTTTCAAATAAATCTTTACAATTTTTTTTATTAAAATCTTATTTGAATTTCTAAGCAAACTAGTTAAACTACGGCTTATGATAATATATTTATTTTAATTAATATTTAGAGTAGATTTTTCTGGTGTGACAGAAGTTATGGTCAATTCCATATACCACTAAATACACACTTTCGCCTCACCTTTACTTAACTCGCATAAAGATAGGTTAACATATACATTACACATTTACGTACTAATTTGTCAATTAAACCATCATTTGCAGATTCATTAAACTATAGATATGTAACGTGGAAAAGCAAACAAACATTTTTAAAAACATATCTGAGCATTCATAGATTTGAAAAGCGGATGGCCTTCTTACTTCCTGTTTAATTTTTCATTTATGATGTAAAAACAATATGTGATATTAATTCATGCTGAACACTATTTTTTTTAATGAATTTTGATAATTAGTGATGTCATTTATTAAAATATATCGACTGTAATCAAGTCAAGAAACAGCAGAAGTAATTAACCTGGCATTGTTTAACGAGCGTTAGTTGTGCGTACATTATTTAGTTGAAATTTTATGAATGCCAGTTTTACAACCGGTGTGCGATTTTATGGCCGTGGGAATTGATACCATTCCATTTTGTCGTCGTCCATCCATACTCTAATTGCTAGTATTTGTCCGTACGTTCGTTTTTCAGATCTACAAATGCTTATATCTACTTCCAATGTCTATATTTGGCAATTTGAAAAAAATGTGTTTACATCAAAGATAGTGATATAGAGATGCTCTGATTACTCTTAACTTTATCTCAAATTCAGCTTATCAACACCCTCTCAAAAACAGCCAAAAAGAATCGATACTAAATATTATTAATCATAATATTTTTTTTTACCTAAAATCAATCTTTTTAATTTCTCTACCTCAAATAATTTCTTGTAATCTTTTTTAATCAAAGTTTATCACTTTTATTCTCCTTATTATTATCATCCATTACTCTTAAATATTTTTAGAATACTTCACTAATTTCTTTTTATCAAATTTTATTTTTTTTAATAAATTAAAATTATTTTTATTAATAATAAAATTATAATTTTTTAAACAATTTTAATTTTATTTAAATCTTTATTTACCTATTTATTTTGTTTTAATCAAATATTTTCCAATTTTTTATTAATTTTCTTTTATAAAGACTATTTTCTTGTAAAGGCTATATTCCATCACCATCTTTTATTTATAAAGTTTAAACACTCTTCACATCATTAATAAGCTTCTAGTCTTAAAAATAGGTGAAAGGTTCATCTTAAAAGTTGAGCATAATAATAACAGTAACACACAACAATACTTCAATTAATTTTTCTATACATATTCTAATAAATATTTAATAATTGATTTAAAAATTTTCACTAAGATTTTAAAATAACAACCTTCTTGTATATTTAAATTAGAAATTAAAATGATAACTTTTTTGCATTTGTATCTTTAAACCCTATTTAAATTAAAATTTAAAAATTTAAAAAATATGATTAAATTTTATCGTGCATTAATGATTTACCATTTAAAAAAAAAATTCCCTTGCTTTCATAACTTACAAAACCAATTTTTGAAAACTGCTTCTCTCTCGAAAGATGGATTGGATTATGAAACTTCTCTTCTTGGCACATGTTTATTCACTTGTTTGTTTTTTGGGATTGAACATAATTATATTAATATAATTATTTAGTATGACAAAACCGAGGGTTCGTAAGACATAGTTTCCTTAGTAATATATCTGAACGTGAAGTAGTTTATATGTTTAATACTAATTTATATAGTTAGGCTTAATATATAAATTTAGTTTTAGTTAGCGTGTTAAATAGGAGGTTTGTTATTAGCATGCCTAATATTGGCAGCTTTTAAGATCCATAATATATATAAAATGGCAACGATTCATATTATGTTAAGGGAGTTTTAATAGTAAGTTTAAAAAGTTTAATATAAAGTTTATTAGATTTACTATTTAGTTAAATATTAAATGTAATACATGCAATATCATGTTTAACGTTAATATTAATAATTATTGTTAGGTATAATAAATCTAAATTGAGTGTTATTAAATTTAGGTTTAACATTATTAAATCTAGGTTTAATATTAAGTTTAATATGTAATATTAGGTTAAGTAGCTTTAATATTAATATGAGTTTTAATGTTAACATTAATATTAAGTTTAATATTAATATTACATTCCATACATTCTAATAATAATATTAGGTTAAATAATAAAAATAATAGGTTTAATTTTAATATTAGGTTTAACATTAATATTAGGTTTAGTTGAACAAAATCATAGTTAACCATAGTTATTAATTGTTAATGTTGGTGAATTATGGTCGAGAGTCAAACATGGTCAACTATGGTGGATCAGAGTCAAACATGGTCAACCAGGGTGGATCATAGTCAACCATGATCAACCATGGTTAATATTAATTTTAGTTGAACAAAACCATGGTTGATCATGGTGGACCATAGTTAACCATGACAGATCATGGTTAACCATGGCGGATCATGGTCGACCATGATCAACCATGGCCAACCATATCAAGAATGATCAACCATGATCAACCATGGTATATCAACTTTATCATGGTCAACCCCATTTACTGATGTAGTTTACCATGGTTAACACTTTAATAATCAACCATATAATGGTTAGCCTACTAATGGCATTAACCATAGTCAAAACCATTTACATATGTACTTGATCGTGGTTGATCATGGTCAACCATATCAACCATGGTTGATGGAATTTAGGTTAAGTATTAATATTAATATTGTTTTAGTTAAACAAAACCATGGTGGATCATGGTCAACCATGATCACCCTTGGTCAACCATATCAACCATGATTAACCATGATCAATTATGGTCATCCATGATCAACCATGGTCAACGAAGATCAACCATGGTCAACCATGATCAATTAAATTTGATCATGGCTAATGATGGTCAATGCCATTTACTAATTCAGTTGACCATTGTAAACCCTTTAACGGTTAACCCTTAAACCACACTTATTAATGTGGTTAACCACGTCAACCCAATGATCATGGTTGACCATGATTGATCATGGTTATCATAGTGGACCATGGTTAACCATGGTGGATGATGGTCAACCATGGTCAACCATGATCACCCATGATCAACCATAATGATTAATCAAGATCTCCATGGTAAGAATGGTCGAACATGGTCAACCATTATGAACCAAGATGAAAATGGTTAAAATGGTTGAACATGGTTAACCAAGGCCTACCATGATCAACCATGGAAAAACACGATAAACCATGGTCTACCATGATCAACCATGATCAATCATAATGGTTGATTAAAATATCTATCATCAACAAAGGGTAAACATGGGAAACTATTGATGGGCCCCCAAATTAGATACAAATTAAGGCCCATCTAAACTTTCTTAGGCACATAAAGGCTATGTTGAATCTCTCCTTCTACACTTAATAATGAAGATGAATGTTTGATATTATCAACAATGCTGAAAGACATGTGTTGACATTTCAAATATATATTCTTAGGAATGTTTAGAGAGAATTGCATATTATGTGCCTAAAATTATTTATTTTTGTAGAATATTGTGAGAATATTGGGAAAATTATGAATATTTGGAAGATGAGATAATCCATGGACTTCCTTCCTACTACAAGATGTACCAAGATTAGATAAAAATGAACATAATATTATAAAATTATTGAACAAATTATGGAGCTCCATGATTGGAAAATCTAGGAATGTGTCCCTGTAATTTAATGAAGATTTGAGGGAATTTGGAGGGTAAATTTATCTCATTTGAAGGAGTATGCTTCCCCATTAAAATGCATAAGTAAAAATTTGAATTTGGCTATAGTGGCATGTATTTCCTAGCCTTCTTGAGAATAAAACTTGTTATTTAGCACTTGTACTTTCATTTCTACTTGGATTAACTATAATAATGAAGTTTGATCCCATTTTTAGCTTCTAAATCTTCATTTCCTTCATATGACTCTGAGTATCCTTGGGATTGGTCATCCTAGAAGCCTCTAATCCCTATTGTACAATTTCTTTATTTTCTTTGAATGTCTTTTTCACTTGCATATCTTATTTTTGCATTTAGTATTCATGCTTTATTTGTTGTAGGTTATATTAGTTAAATGATTGAAGTGAGTTTTTTTGTAGGTTATTTATAGAGTCACAAGCATGATGCATCCTCAGAAAAACTTTGAAAATACATATCCATGATTGAGCTACTTGGATTGATTTACTAGTTAACAATTTTGGAATTTATGGAAGTCTCTTGTAGAAAAATAGTAGTAATTATCTACTGAATTTTAGCACATGTTCACAAAGTTATTTTGATTTTTTTCCACTTGGATTGAGTCCTTAAAACATTCAAATTAATAACAAAATTTTCTCCATAGAATTTTCACTTGATTAAGTTAGGGATTTGGTAGGTTGACTAGCTCACTAATTCTTGGATTTTTGGTTTTTAGATTAGTAATATTCTACTAATTTTTAACGCATGTTAAAAAGGGTATTTTTGATTGATTATACTTGTATTGGATCCCTAGGAAATCCTAATTAATAAAAAAATTCACCCCATCTAATTTGCATTTAATTTTATTGGTCATTTTGTGAGATAACTCAGAGGACTGACTAGTTGACAAACTAGGTATTTTAGTCTTTTAAAGTATGAAAATCATAATATTTTTGTGGTGTGCAAGTACTACTGTTTATTTTCATGAGTTACCATTTTCATTCACACTCCTCTCCCTACCATTAAATTCTTTCTTTTAACCTCACAACTCTCCTAAAGCGCTGTCCACAGGGAACACATTTCTTAGTTATTGAAGGCCACCGTGTGCATTAGCTTTTATGCAAGATGGGCCTCGTCATACTGCCTTTCTCACCCTCAGACTACTCACAGATGCAATCCTACAGTAAAACAAGGAAATTGTGTAGTAATCATGTAGCAATCTTGTAGAATCATGTTGCACCATGTAAAATTGCCTAGATTTTCCCTTGAAGATTTATTTTTGTATCCTAGCCTTGAATAATGTTCCTTAGACTCTGAATCCATTATTGAGGAATAACAAATACCACTTAAGAGTTGAATTTTTACCCTTGTAACACATTTCAACAATTAGGGTGAGTGGAGAGATTTATGAATTGGATATCACAGTAATGAATTTCTTAATTTCCACATGACGGGTCTAATAATTTTTTTCAATGGATCTAACCTCTTTGGAATGAAATGATTGATTATATGATATTTCCTTCAGTGAGGCTATATTAGTTGGTTTTATCTATTCTTAAGCTAGGGTTTCTATTTTAAACATTGTTATTTCCATTCTTTATACTAGGTTTCCTTTCAATGCAACATCTACATTCTGCAAGTAGCTTAATGTTTACATTTCAAAAAGTAGTATAACATTTAAATTTTTTCAATTAGGGTTAGCATTTACATTTGAGCAAGAAAAATTTACATTTCTTGCAAATAGATTAACATTTCCATTTCTATAATTAGTTTAGGCTTTGATTTCATAATATTCACTTCATTACATTAGATAAGATAAGGAAGGACACATTGCATGGTGCATATATAGTGCCGACACCTCTTATGTTTGTACAAACCCCAGGTTGATAATTTAAGTTGGTAGCCTTGGGATTTGCAGCATTCTTGTTGCAATACTGGGGATCATCACTTTTTGGTTCCATTGTTTGGGAGGTGTCAAAGTATGCATCTTTTTCTTCTAGTTGATTCATTTATTTTACTTTCTGCAAAAACAAAACCAAAAAATTGTATTACACATATTTCATTTCAAAAAAAGAAAATTCCATTGCATTAGCAATCTTATTCAAAACAATTTATAAAAATAGAAAAAATACTTCTCCAACACCAAAACCCCCCAATTGACCACATGATGCAGTAAGAACCACATCAACATCCATTTTTGTGGGTAGAAGAAGAAGAGGTGGCAAAGAAGGTAGAAGAAATGGATGGACATGATGAAAATGAGGAAGATACTCTTGGATTTTCCATTCAATATATTGATATCAATATTCATATGAAGAACATCCCTTTATATTTTCTTCCCAACTTCCATGGTATGTGGTCAAGGGATCCAAAAACATTTCTCTTTGAATTTGAAATACTTTGTAGTTCTTATGGTTACTTATTAAACACTAAAAAAATAATATTGTTTTCGGAGACATTGACGGATAGAGCTCTTAAATAGTTCATGAGTTTAAGGACTAATTCAATAATATCACGGAATGATATGCAAAAGATATTTCTAGAAACATATAAAGATCATGATATTTAAGAAAATATATTTAGAATGACTCAAACAAAATATGAGAGCCTTGAGGATCTAATAATGAGATTTATGTATAATGTTAAGAGGAAAAAATTACATAATTTAGGATTTGACCACTAAAAACCCTTTTACTTAGAACAATTTGGGATGAGTGGATTGATCTCCTTGATCTCATGAGTAGAGGTGATGTATATCAATTATCATTCAAAGAAAATTTGAAATATGCAAGCACATATCAAGAGGAAGGACAAGAGTAAGTAAATCAACATCGAGATCGGTAAGTCAAACTCAACATGGAAATAACTTTAAAACAAAAAATATTAGCATTAATATTATTTGGTTTAACATTAACATTAATGATTATTGTTAGTTTTAATAAACATAAATTCAGAATTATTAAATTTAGGCTTAACATTATTAAATCTAGGTTTAATATTAAGTTTAATACATGTAATATTAGGTTTAGTAGGTTTAATATTAATATGAGTTGTTATGTTAATATTAATATAAGTTTTAATATTAGGGTGAAAATGTGAAGTTGGGTTACACTTTTGTGAGAGTTGGGTCGGAATTTTTTTTTTCTCAATAGTTTGGCCGAAATTTTGAGAAAGTTCAATCGAACTCGTTATGCCATTTACATTAATGGAATACTGATGGCGTGGGCAAACAGATTTTTGGCTGGAGATGGGAAAAATGGCAACAAAAGTTCGGCCGAACTGCTAAAATAGTTCAACCGAACTCTTAAAATAGTTCGACCGAACTCATATTTTATAAATATATTGCCCGCGAACTTTTACAGGTTTCACATCTTTCTCGTGTGTTTATTTTCTGATTCTCTGTGGCGCTCTGTTGCTGCTATGTTGCGTTGTGGTGAGCTTTGTTGCACTCTATTGCTGCTTTGTTGCGCTTTTGTGAGCTCTGTTGTGCTCTGTTGTTGCTCTGTTGCTACTATGTTGTGATTTGGAGTTGCGCTGCGACGACTTTCTATGAATTTCCAAGTAAGTATCTGTAAATTTCAAAGAGAATTAAACTCAATGTTTTGAAAATTCAAAATGTGCAATGTGATTTGGCCTAAAAATTTTATGTACAATTGTTATATTTTAAATTGTTATATAAAAATTTATGTACAATGTACAATTGTCATGTACCTCAAGCTAACCTGCTACTCTGTTTTTTACATACTTTTACATATAAGTCAAAATACCATTATATATCAAGGGTCACAAATATTATAATAATTATTAATCTCCATGTGATATATATACATTTAACATTTACATTTAAACTAACACTATACCCTTATCATCACAAGGCTTAGTTGGATTAGGTCAAAACTCGTTTTAAATGTAGGCACAATATTGAGTTGTATGTATGACCTTTGGTTTCTAACATGGTACCCTTTCGAACTTAAGTGAAATTGATATTCCCCAATATATATATATATATATATATATATATATGTTTACTAATAGCTTATCAATATTCAATGGTCACATCACTTCCAATTTTATTCTCGATCCAAGACGCTAAGTTATGATTTAAGTCCTGATGTAAATGTTGCCTCATCTTAGTCTATTACACTGTGGTTTTCTGGAGTGTTTTATAGCTGGGGTGCACATTTCAAAGTATAGTTCCCTATAATGGTATAGTTCCCTTGCTTCGAATCGCTTGACATTTTCTCTAAGTGGTAATTTGGACATTGTCACCTTGGTGCGGATTTTCTTGACTCGGCAGCTGTAATGGTGTAATGTTAGTTGACTTATTTTATACAAGTTCACTTGACCTATTCTAGTAACTGGTCTGTTGAGAATCTACTCGGTTCTACTGTGTCATGCCTTCTTGACTTCTATTTTAGTGCCTTTATAAATTCAGTGCAATTTCCTTTTACTGGTAGTTTTCTTTTGAATTTTACTTCCTCAAACTCCAGATGTCTAAACATGTAGCTGCATACTAATTATAACTTATTACATATTTCCAGAATGGAACTATGGCTATGCATACTAATTATAAATTATTAAATAGTTATAATTTAATATGTAATATTATATGGTTAATAAGTTTAGATGAACTATGAGCCACATGTATCTATAGTTACTTAAATTGTGTCTGTTGTGAATAAATGTATCTATAGGATGTTTTACTTCTTATATTTCCCTGAAAATTTATTGGATGCGTGTTTGAATCATTATCACCAAGTATATTATTTATGAAGGAATGAATGCCATGTCCTTATATTACTCTATTACACAGATTCATAATAAGTACCATCTATTTTCTCTTTTCTCTTTATTAATTCTCTATGGACCGTTTATATATAATATATTCCAGTTCGTTTGTTTCCAGGTTGCATGATATCTTCCACCAATGCGTAGTTTTGCTACTTAACTAGGAAAGTTCATCAATTTGATAGATGTGTTGTTGGAATGTTCAAATGATTTCGGTGCTATTAATATAATTTCTCTGTTTACTTCACTCTATTTCCATATTGCATATCATTGTTTTAATTAACTACAGTTATTTTCATCCCTCTCGGTCCCATTACCCTTAGGGATCAAGTTAATTTTCAATAAATATTCGAATTTGTAATTTCTAAGATTTAAGTTAACGAGACATTCGAATCCTAATGTCTAAGATTTAAATTAAATTCTCGTTGCCATATATATATATATATATATATATATATATATCTATATCTATATATATATATATATATATATATATATAGATATACATATATAAACTCTCTTCCTTGTTATACACAACAACTAAGTTGTAGGTAGACTTATTGTTGAAACATCTTGACTCACCTCCAGAACTACTCAAATTCCTTTACTAAAAATTTATAGCTGCAGATAGAAACTTTACTTGAGTCGAAGTCCTAAAATACTTTGGAATTTACTTCCTATAATAACAATTCTAGGATTTACCCTTTCAAATATATGAAGGGTTGGTTAGAATATTAACCTTTTATTTTTCTTCTTTTAAAACAACAAAACACAATCCACGAACTTTTTCACTGTGAAAAAAAACAAAACACAATCCATATATTTCAATAAAATAAATGGAATGGAATCTATATCTGATTAACCTTATTTTCCATGTGTTTTCCAAAAAAAAAATTGTTAATTTCCATTTTTTCTAAAAATTATTAGCCTAAATAGTATAAATTATTTTTACCTTAAAATTTTCCAAATTTTTAAAGAGAGACTATACAAAATTATTAGTTTGTAAACTTTTAAAAATAAATTTCCAACCTTAAAATTTTCCTTACTCTCATTTTTTTGTGTTATTTATTCATTATTATAATTAAATTATATACATAATATATGTTGTGAACTCGCCAAAGTATACTTTCCCTTATCAAAGTCACAGACTATAGAATGGTTTGTGGCGAAACCACTAGATGACTATGTAACACAACTTATGCATAAAGATATTTATAGTAGAATAATGGATAACATAAATTCTAAAATAACATGTCAATTAATTGGTTTTCTCTTTCAAACAACTGCATCACTATCTGACAAACCTCTGCATCTCTACAAAGATTCATTTACTCTATGGCTAATTTAACATTAAGAATACTACCTGAACAAAAAAACAACATTTACATGCAACCTATATAATGAATCTCATTTCAATATATCTCCCATTTTAATGGGGTCTATCTCATTTCGAGAAAAACACATTAGCCATAAAAGTTTCCCATTGAAAAAAAAAAGTAATTTGATACAAAACATCTAGGCTTTAACCTTATATGGTTAATTGTTTCAAATAGATTCTTAATAAATGAAAAATATTCAATGTAAAATACATGCACATTAACATATAACTGTGATATTTTCCCTTCTTTCCAGCTTAGTCCATCCTTCTAGAAAAATCCCTTCTAATGAAGAAAATATATCCATAGTGATCCACTAATATTTGTTCACCAACAGATATTCCATTTTGGACTTATATATCTCAAAACCATGCTCATTGAATTTATGCATATATATTAGTAAATGCCCCTACAGTCAATCTCTGGAATATATCTAAATAGAAGTTCTTCATTTTAATATCCATAAAACAAAACCACTTTAAGACAAACTGTGTACATGTGTCATTTCTCCCATAAATTATTAGGCAAACTTTTTAAAGCATACATGTCATGTTGGCTTTCTCCCATTAACTTTAAAGCATGTTTTTTGTAAGTGAATAAAATAATTTTGCAAACCATGTAAATGTCATTTCTCTCAAGCTTTAAGGCCTTAAAATTGAACCTAAAGTGGCTGAACTCTCATAGGATTTTGAACTTCCATAGGATTTTAGTCTGTCTGTTGAGGGTTAACTTCTACAAGTTCTAAAGGTAGAGTCTGTAAAGGGCTAGGTAGCCTTTGGATCTCATCTTTTTTCAAAGGTGACATATCCAGTAAATGCCCCTACGGTCAATCTCTATAAAAGATCTAAATATAAGTTATTCATTTTAATATCCATTAACCTCAAACACTTTAAGGAGAACTGTGTACATGTGTCATTTCTCCCATAAATTCCTAGGAAATGTTTTGAAAGCATACATGTCATGTTGGATTTCTCCCAATAACTTTAAAGCATGTTTTTTGTAAGTGCATAAAATAATTTTGCAAACCATGTAAATGTCATTTCTCTCAAACTTTAAGGTCTAAAAATTGAACCTAAAGTGGCTGAACTCTCATAGGATTTGAACTTCCATAGGATTTTAGTCTGTCTACTGGGGGTTGACTTCTACAAGTTCTAAAGGCAAAGTTTGTAAAGGGCCAGGTAGCCTCTAGATCTCATCTTTTCTCAAAGGTGACATATCCAGTAAATGCCCCAACAATCAATCTCTGTAACAGATCTAAATAGAAGTTCTTCACTTTAATATCCATAAACCTCAACCACTTTAAGGAAAAGTGTGTACATGTGTCATTTCTCCCATAAATTCCTAGGCAAATTTTTTAAAGAATACATGTCATATTGGTTTTCTCCCATTAACTTTAAAGCATGTTTTTTGTAAGTGCATAAAATAATTTTTCAAACCATGTAAATGTAATTTCTCTCAAACTTTAAGGCCTAAAAATTGAACCTAAAGTGGCTGAACTCTCATAAGATTTTTAACTTCCATAGGATTTTAGTCTATCTGTTGAGGGTTAACTTCTACAAGTTCTAAAGGCAGAGTCTGTAAAGGGCCAGGTAGCCTTTGGATCTCATCTTTTCTCAAAGGTGACATATCCCGTAAATTTCCCAACGGTCAATCTCTGTAACATATCTAGATAGAAGTTCTTCATTTTAATATCCATAAACCTCAACCACTTTAAGGAAAGTTGTGTACATGTGTCATTTCTCCCATAAATTCTTAGGCAAAGTTTTTAAAGCATACATGTCATGTTGTCTTTCTCCCATTAACTTTAAAGCATGTTTTTTGTAAGTGCATAAAGTAATTTTGCAAACCATGTAAATGTCATTTCTCTCAAACTTTAAGGCCTAAAAATTGAACCTAAAGTGGCTGAGCTCTCATAGGATTTTGAACTTCCATAGGATTTTAGTCTGTCTGTTGAGGGTTAACTTCTACAAGTTCTAAGGGCAGAGTCTGTAAAGGGCCAAGTAGCCTTTGGATCTCATATTTTCTCAAAGGTGACATATCCAATAAATGCCCCAACAATCAATATCTGTAACAGATCTAAATAGAAGTTCTTCATTTTAATATCCATAAACCTCAACCACTTTAAGGAAAACTGTGTACATGTGTCATTTCTCCCATAAATTCTTAGGCAAAGTTTTTAAAGCATATATGTCATGTTGGCTTTCTCCCATTAACTTTAAAGCATGTTTTTTGTAAGTGCATAAAATAATTTTGTAAAACATGTAAATTTCATTTCTCTCAAGCTTGAAGACCTAAAAATTGAACCTGAAGTTGCTGAACTCTCATAGGATTTTGAACTTCCATAGGATTTTAGTCTGTCTGTTGAGGATTAACTTCTACAAGTTCTAAAGGAAGAGTTTGTAAAGGGACAGACAGCCTCTGGATCTCATCTTTTCTCAAAGGTGACATATCCAGTAAATGCCCCAACTGTCAATCTATGTAACAAAACTATGTACATGTGTCATTTCTCCCACAAACTAAGTGCATAAAATTCATTTCTCCTACAAACTAAAGGCTTCCTCCCATTAATTCTAGATGTGAATTCTACCATAAAATTTTTAAGTCAAACTTTAAGGTAAACCATGCACATGTCATTTATCTCATGCACATGTGGCATTTCTCCCATGCATTTGCAATAAATGTCAATTTAATATATATTTTTATTGAATTTGTTTTTTTTTCAGGGATAAAAAACCACTAAATATGGTTGAAAAATGGAAATTATGCATAGATGTTTCTTGCTATCCCAATCCAGGAAAAGCATTGATTACATATGTGCTTTCCAATATTGCGACTAGAAAAGTCGTCCAAAGGAAAATGAATATACCGGGAAGAACAACAAACAATGAGACCTATTATATTGGATTGGTAGAAAACTTGGGAACAGCTATGGAGTATGGATCAAATGGGATTATAGTTTTCACAAATTATGAACTTGTGCGCAACCAGATGAATGGCATGTACCAAGTTAAGAAGGAGAGGCTAAAAGAACTACATGGAATAGAAAACAATATTGTTAGCCAATTTCAATTTTTTAGTATAAGAAATTATACAAATGTGAATAAGATGTCTGCTAATCTATTGTGTGGGGCAAGGCCAATTCAGGATTCATCTATCAAAGATTAATTAATAGATGAATTAGAATTATACGGGGCAATTCCAATGCAAGATTCATCTCTCAAAGATGAATTAGTTTTGAGATGCTCTTCTTAAAAAATTCAAGATTCATCTCTCAAAGATGAATTATTTTTGAGACGCTCTTCTTCAAAAATTCAAGATTCATCTCTCAAAGATGAATTAGTGTTGAGACACTCTCCTTCAAAATTTATTAATTGACATTGCAACATATCTTGGATATGTGTGTGTTTTGTACTTATATAAAATGTGTCTTTTTTAATGACCATGTGCTTTTTTCAATTATATACCAAGTGTGCTCCCACCACACCATGTAAAGCACAACTTGGTGAACTTCACATTTGCAACAAGTGGTGAACTTCACATTTTTATAAAATTAAAATGCAGGGACTTCAACAAATTTTGTTTAAATGGAGTTTCACTTCTTTTTTAATGACAATTTGTTTTTTTAAATTTTATACCAAGTGTGCTCCCACCATGTAAAGCGCAATTTGGTGAACTTAACATTTTTCTAAATTTTTTTGCTTAAATTGAACTTCACACATCAATTAGTGCTTTGAAAGTTGTGTTTTACATCATTTGTGTACACTAAATTACATTAATTTTCTAAAATTTATTTTGAATTTATTTTAAATTAGTCATTTAAAAAAATAATTGTAAATGTCCACCGTAGATATATATATCATGGAGGATAAACGAAGAAGATCAACATAATTCTATATCTCTATGAGAGAGGGGGATCAGGGATCGAGGGATGTTCATGGTATTTAAATATAATCTTAAATCTCCATACATGTGTGTACATATGGAATTGATTTTTTATCAACTTTGTGAGTTAAATTAGTTGTTGATAAGTTTCATTTTTTATTTTTTAGAAGCTAAGAGGAAAAGGGTCTCTACTCCATCAGTGGAGCATGTCCATGGTTCACCCAGTCTTGGTATGGTTCACGCAATTTAATCAATGAATATGTATGTGTATTTATATGTATGAATGTATTTTTCAATTGATTATAAATTTGTATTTGTTTATGAAGCTTCTCTCTCGTCTCGAGAGGTTGGTGGTGGTTCAAATCCCCTTAGAGGGCTATCAATAAGTGCTAGTAGGTTGTGTGAAGTTGGTGATATTTATTCTCCCGGAGGCCAATCAATGGCTGATGGCATTGGTTCTCAGTAGGGTCGTTCTGGTTCTCAACAGTTTCAGGGTGGGCAAGATGCTAGCTAACCACATTAAGGTTGCCATCAATTTGAATATTTTTTTCATTCAATTTGTACAAATTAGTTTACACATATGTTTTTTCTAATATACAAAATTTTATATAATGATGCAGAGGCTGAAAATGCTCCAAATGTTGGTCAAAAAAGACGTAGGGCAGAATGCTTCATTCAAGAAGAAGGTTGTCCACCCACCACGACTTATCCAACCAACATTTCCGATACACTGTGGGAAAGAAATGTGCAGCAATGCACCTTAGAAAGGTGTCAACAGCTTCGTGCGAAATTACAGAGATATCTCGTGTCTTTGACTCTACCTGTTGAGAGTCAACAAAACTTGGAAATAGTTACACATTATTTAGGCCAACTAGTAGATGTGTACCAAAATCTTGGGCCAACCACGGATAATTTTGTGGATGTCATGAGAAAAATAAAGGAAACAGTGATGGGACCTGATAAATGGGAGGATGTTAAAGAAAGAGTTACAACAATAATGGCAAAGTCTATGTTTAATTTCAAAGAAGGGCCAAAAAGAAAGATGACAAAGGTGAAATATTTCAAGCACCCTGATATAGCTCACTATTTTTATGATAGACACCTTGTGGCTTATGGAATACTCCCATGGAGCGATGACGTTCCACTTTATTTTGCAAAATTATTTTATGGAGAATTCTTTTTGCAAATGAAACCCAATTACAATGACCTCCCTTTGAATTTTTTGGTCCTGGGAAAGGTTGATTGTGTGACCATAGGGGCACTAGGCGTGATGTTAAGTTGCCTCATCCTGAACCACCATTGGTTAGTCGACCTGTTTGTGTTGAAACTTTGTGGTCAGAGATGGAAGCCAATTCTCAAATTTGTCGAGAAGCAAGGGATGCCATCATCGACAATGTTTACAGTGGATTGGGTGGAGTCGATGTTTGTCTGAATCGACAAAGAGCACGTGAGAATGCACATGCCAATTTTTTGTATTATACAGATAAAAATATTGACGACATGAGTGTTTAATATCTCAAAACATATGAAATAATTGTCACAATGGTTGGCATGACCTAATTTTTCATGAGTAAGAGGGCATGGGAATGGTATGTGTTAATGGTTAGGATTCAATTATTTTAACACATACATACAATTTGTAACAAATACATATATACATACATTTATTTGTATGTACATTAATCTAACAAAAATGTATCAATATATGTTAACACCATTTCCAGTTTTCACGCTTGATGAATGACGAAAATGTTAATATCACGTTCGGAGCCTTTGGTTCAAACAATCAAGATGGGTCTCACCATCAAGATATGTTGGCAAATGTTAGTGTTTTTGAAACTTGATATTTTTAAAATAAGTAATTGTGCACACATGTAAATTTTCATGTATATATAATAAAATGTTTTAACAGATTCTGATTTTGTCCGATGTTTTTGGGATGGCGGTACCTTTTTCTTCCTTAGGATATGTACCTTCTACTTCCTTAGGAGATGAGCCAGGTTCACAACAAGTATGGACAATTTTTCACTTTTAAAATTTATGTTTTTAAGTTATATATTCCACCTCAAAAAGTTTCATTAAAAAATGAGATATATATATATATATATATATATATATATATATATATATATATCTTGAGTTATTTTAAATTTTTTGAATTTTAGGTTTTTGGATATTTTCTTTTGGAGCCTCTCTTAGGATATGTGTCAAATCCACTTGCAGAAGTATTCAATTTTTCACTTTTAAATATATATATTTTTTTAATTTATAATTTCTAAATTGAAGTTTAAAATTTTTATTATAAATTGAGATCTTGACCTTGAGTTATTTTATACTTAAATTAATTTTTTTAATTTTAGGTTTCTATAGAGGATTTCTTTTCTCCAAGGACTCTAGCGATGGAGATAGGAACATCCACAACATTTCAACCATTTGAACAAGTTATCTAATTTTTTTTTAATATAATTGAAAATAAGTTTAAATATATGCATTTTAATTTGAAATTTTAATATATATATATATATATATATATATGCATTTTCATTCAAAAATTTTTAATATATATAACTATGCATGTATATTGTACAGTTTACTGTGATGTTCCCATGGGGGAAGTTGTAGCTGACGAGCAACAAATGGAGAGGGAACCTCATGAGTATTGCATGATTTTTTTTTTATATTTTGTTTTTTATGTGAAGTTCTATATATTCTCACTCAATTTTAAAACATCAAATTTTAATGTATGTACATGCATTGTGTACAGGTTCCCCATGCTTCGCAAGATAGCTCACGGATTGAGACTTTTCTGGGAAAGACACTACATGCATCTGTATTTGATGGATGATTTCTAGATTTGATTGAGATTTCTAGTCTTAAATTTACTTTTTCATATATTATCTAGATCCAGTCATATATATAACTTGATACATGATACTTGTGAGATCTACAAATTTTGGACATATTTTATGTGAACTACACTTGGTACATGTGAATGTGATATATAATGTTTTTTAAACTTAAGTTTTTGATGGTTGAAGTACATTGGCATGTGAAGTAATGTTGTGTTATAATTTGTTTGGTTTTTAAAACTTAAGTTTTGGATAGTTGAACTACGGTTGTCATGTGAAGTAATGTTGTGATCTATAATTTTTTGTTAAATTAAAACTTAAGTTTTGGATGGTTGGTCATTGTGTGATAGAATATTAAATGTTTTATTGTATAATTGGAACACAATTGAGATAGCATGTAAATAAGTTGTGATATAATCAAAGTTTTAAAACTCAAGTTTTGGATGGTTGAAATGCACATTTCCATGTGAAGTAATGTTGTGAAAGATAGTACATGATGTATATATATATATATATATATATATATATATATATATATATATATATAAACAATCATAAAATTCTAGGTCTTGTTAGATGTGTTGAAAAAAATCATAAAATTTTAAAAATGCAATCTATACTGTATATATATCCAATATTTTTCATCAATGCACATAGAAAAGCTATTTGAATAGTTAATTTCTTTCTAGAACATATATATCCATTACTTCAACATTTTTTGTCAATGTCAATAGAATTAAGCTACTTTTCATCAATGGCTATAGAATTTAGCTACTTTCAGTTAATTGCATTCTAGAACATATATATTCAATACATGAAACATTTTTCATCAATGCACATGGGAAAACTACTTAACAATTAATTGCATTCTAGAACACACACACACACACACACACACACATATATCCAATACATGCAACATTTTTCATCAATGCACATAGAAAAGTTGCTTTCAGTTAATTGTCTAGAACATATCCGACCATTTGACAGATAAATTTTGTACTAGATTTTCTATCAGGAATAGAGATGTGGGTCAAATCCCACCAAAAGTCGGAGAAGTGCTCCGAGTTTCTTGTTTGAAAGGAATCTTTGTACAAAACTATATTGTGGACGATTTATTTACATTCCATACTTTTTACCAGAAAATCCCACAAGAAAAACTTGTCACATTCAATCCGTGTATATATCTAGTACGTGCAAAAATTTTCATCAATGCACATAGAAAAACTACTTTCAGTTAATTGTATTCTAGAACATATACATATATATATTTCAATGTGGAAAAACATTTTCATGTAAGTACCACCATTAAAACTATTTGAATAGTTAATTTCATTCTGAAGAATATATATATATATATATATATATATATATATATATATATATATATATATATATATATATATATATCAATATGCAACATTTTTCATCAATGCATGTATAGAAAAGTTACTTTCAGTTGATCCTAGTGTGCTTGTACTAAAACAATTTGTACATATGAAAACACTTGCACAGATAACATAACAAGGCAACTCAATTTTTAGTTGAGTTCTGGAAGCTCTAAAACATAATCCAAAGAGAAGAAATTGTTGGGCAGTTCAATCAAAAAAATTCCAATGGAATTCCATCTTCAATGATCCGTTCATGATCAGATTTTGACATTTTCCATTTCTTAATTTTCGTTTTTTTCTTTGATTGAACCTCTATCAACTTTATGCATGCTGCACACACCAAGTGACTATATTGACAATTTATGACATCAGTTTCATAGTCTTCAAAGTAAACAAAGTCCCCACTTCGATTAGTTTCTCTGAAAAAATAACCTTTCAGTGTAATAGATCCTCTTTCATATGGAAACCCGTGATCATTATAGTTTTCTAGTAATTTCATTTTTCATTCAGTGCAATGCATCAAATAATACTGCACATTTTCATCGTTGTCAGTAGGTGCAATTACAGCAAAATCATCTCGTGCACAATAAAACAAACTTATGTATTTAAATTTATTTCTAGATCTTTATCATTTGAAAGCAATTCAAATGTTACCTTCTCTAACAAGATCAGAAACTCAATCACCATCGGATGATATTGCATTTCTTCAAACATTACAATGGACATTTTTCCCTTTTATTTAGCTCTGTATGTTTCTAATCTTTTACATACATTTTGTTTTCACAAATGTCATTAGATTATGTGTTGTCTATGAAAACATGACAAAAACAAGAATATTTTCTTTTATCCAATGCAAACAAATTTCTAGACAACTTTGTTTTAATTGAATGCAATTTTCGAGTCCCTTTTATTGTTTCAATGTCATTTCCAATTGATCTATCTACTTCTTCGATCCCAATATGCCAAAAAAAACCTTTATATGGAAAATTCAAAGAAGAATGTAAATATGATATCAAAATACAATCAAATATAATCAATCAAATACAATCAATCAAAGATAATCAAATTGTGATAAATGTACACTATTTAAAATTAGATATCCAATAAAAATTAAATTGAATGTGCCTTCGCACTTCCCTTGATCGGTTAGTCTCATGCCTTAGAGCAGTGATGCACCATTGAACAACTTCTTTAGCGTCCACAAGTCGGCTTGCAGAGGGGTTCATTTGATATCTTCGAAGTTCTCGTTTTATGCATGCCCATGCACCATCATGTTCTCCTTTTCCATGACTAGTCTCAAAGAAATTCCAACAATGTTTAATGCAGGTTTTCTTATGAAGACAACAAAATCAAAAGAATGATCATGCAGATTTGAATTGACCTACGCATCCATCTGACCATATCCAATGTTCATTGAATGTTATTCCACGACTTTTCAAGGAGTCATAAATCTTTCAAAATAGTGTTGTACAAAATATGTATCATGTGTACAATCATCACTGATATAAAAGTGATATTATTTAACAACATGTCGATTTTCACTGGTGCTTTCTATATGATCGACACTTTGTTCAACATGCCTATATAGAATATGGACGAGCATGGAGACTTGGTCAGAATGATAGTATTCACTATGAATTTCTTTTTGTGGAACAAATGTGTAGTTTTCTGCAAAATCAATAATTAAAAAAATGGTCCCTGGTGGAAAAAATTCACGGGATTTTTTGAATTTCTAGTCTTGCCATCGAGCTCTATGGGAATGCTTGGTGTATTTATAAATTTCTGCCTCAAACTTTCTAAAAAAATCTATCACAACAATTTCTTCTTCTCGTAATTCAATTCTTTTAGCACTATTTGCACCCTTGAATCGATGTATGGATATATTCATATCTCTTCCATTTCACTTTCATGTTGGATAATGATTGATCATTTATATCAATACGATATTTGTTTTCAAATTTAGTCAAATTTCCACAATCATCGCATTTTTTACCACCAACACATTAATTTTCATAAAATAGTTCATCGCTTTATCTTTCACATAGAATTTGAGATATGAAATCATGGATAGTGGAAGGAGGAGGTGAATCCTTCCAAAATGTTCTACCAAAATTAAGGAATGTGTCATAATATAACTCAAATTCCACATGATAACGACAACAATAAGTGTCGCGTACTGTGATAGGTTTTACATACCATGGTTTTTGTTGAAAAAAAGCATTGATTGACACATGAATTTCACGATTCTCTTCTTTGAACTTGTTGAAAAACTTTATCTGAGTGGTTTCCAAGAAATTTTTTTCATGTTGTTCGTACTGATTTCGTGTTATTCTTCTTCACATCACATGCTTTGCAGTTGGTGAAACACACAAATTGTTCTTCCAATATTCATATATTATTTTTTGAACATTTTCTCCAAGTATATATTTGTATGGTTGCCTACAAATAGCTCTCCAACAAGCGAGTTCATCATTTACATCTATTTGCAACCGAAATTTCCGATGTTTGTGCAAAGTTTTTCGTGAGGTTCTTAATGTTTGTGCCATAGTTTTTACCAATAGATTCTCTTTAGTACTTGATGAAACCACTTCCATATGTATTGATCTACGTACAACTAAAACATTTTTCTGTCTAGATGTTCTAATTGAATTTATAGCACTATTTATATTTTGTATCACATTTTCCTTCATTTTTTAATCTTTGGTTGATTTTTGAATACCCAATAAAGTCGTAGCTTCTTTTAATTTCCTTAATGATAGGAGACCTTTCAACATTTGGGCTTGAACTATCACATTTTCCTTTATAAAATACTTCTCAAAAATGCGGTTAACACGATATCGTATATAATGGTCAGCTTTTTTATCTCCATATGTGTGAGTGTCAACATTTTTTAACATCTCGTCATCAACAGTGATTTCATCTATACATATTCGAATGAATAGTACATAATAAGTTTACATATTCAATAAATAACTAAATTAATAAATATATGTATAATTTCAATAATACGTGCATGTGTTCAACATATATATGTGTGTGTGTGTGTGTGTGTGTGTGTGTGTGTGTGTGTGTACCTTGTGATTCAATTTCTTCACTTGAATCTCTTTCATCATTTTCACCATCTTCAATCATTGGTTCAATATCTCTTTCGCTTTCTCTTTCAAAATTTTGTATCTCATCATCAATGTTTTGAGGAATATCTCTCTCTGTTTACATTGCAAAATATTTTTCAAATTAGTTCATCAAATAAAAATTAAGCTTCACATTTTACACTAGGAAAATTTTAAATATATCAAAATCATAATATTTACATTTACATACTTGTTTCAACTTCTAGTTGAGGTTTATTTTCCCCTTCAATATTTGAGAGTGCTTCTATATTTCTTTTGCGAGATTGTCTCGTCTCTTCTCTATGTTCCTCAGGGTCTCGTACAATTTCTTCGATTTCCCATGATAATAGAGTATGAAGTTCAAAAAATTTCCTTCAAAAATTTAGACAAAAACTCAATTAAAAAAAACATCACAAAAGATTTAATTTTAAAAAACTCATTTTAAAAATTTTGCAAAAAATACATACTTCAATCCAAAACACTTTAAAAAATCCGAGAAAAATATGTCTTATAAAAATGAAACGAAGCTCAAAATATTTCCTTCCAAGTCCTACAAAAAAATTTCATTTAAAAAGTTAGACAAAAACTCATTTTAAAAAATCATTATAAAATATTTACTTCAACCCAAAACACGTACTCTAAAAAAATGTCACTTCAAAAAATTCCTCCAAAAAATGTCCATTGAAAATTAATTCCAACTTCTTAAAAAATGCCACTTTAAAAAATACTTTAAAAATACTTCTAAGAAAATATCACTTTAAAAAATACTTCCAAAAAATGTTCAAAAACTTTCCTTTGAATATTAAGCCTAAAAAGAGTCCTTTGAAAATTAAGTCGAAATGCATACCTTCAAAAACAATGAAAATTAAGCCCAAATCCATACATTCAAAAAAAATGTATCACATACCTCCAAGAAATGTCCTTTGAATGTACCTCCTAGAAAATTCCTTAAACCCAAAACAATCCTTTGCAAAAATGTCCTTTGAATGTACCTCCAAGAAAAGTCTTTAAACCCAAAACAATTATTTGCAAAATCAGACCAAGACCTTTGTAAAATCAGACCAAATGTGCGAAAATATGCGAAAATAATGAATGATTTAGCAACAATTTATATTTCCGCGAAATTTTTTTTTGGAGGGGCTTCATGGTATTTTTCGGCTGATGAAAAATTGGGTAAAAGTTCGGGCAAAATTTTATACAAAATTTAGCCGAATTTTTCTGTCGTTAGACTTGATGGGCTGTCAGCGCAAAAAACAATTCGGCCGAACTTTTTTTAAGAGTTCGGCCGAACTAACGTGTCATCAATTACGCAAAACCAAGCTCTGAATACGTATCTTCAACTTTGGACTGATTAAACTCCATGAAACATTCTGAATTAACTGCTAGAACGAAGACAAGCATTTTCAGAATTGAACCTACTTTCAGGAAATATAACTTTTATGGAATTTCATAAATTTTTACTAATTTTAATTAATTTTGTAATAAAACAAGTGCAAACAATTTCTGAAGGTCATTATGATTCAGTGAAATCATAATTTTATATCTTCCAAAATACACTGTAAAAAAATTGAAAAAATTATGGTGCATTACATTGGTCCATCGTCTCTAATGGGTAGTTTTTAGATTTTTAGTTTATAACTTATATGATAATAAATTTCTTGCGTCGCGAAACATATTCAAAATATGCAGTTTTTTCATATTGGATCAGTTCAAAAAATTCTAGTAATTATGATATGCATCCGTTGGCTTTGTAAATATGACGAAACCGAAGTAGACCCTGTCCAGGTTGTTGTAACACACTTTTTTTCTCAAAAACACAAAGTTTTAAAGAATACAACATTATGTATTAACATGACTTCTTATGAATCCTTTGATTGTTAAAAAACACACACTCAAAGAAATGCTAAGTTGACATGTCAAATGTGTATAAAAAAATTTCAAAAAATAAGTAATAGAAAGCTAATAAAATTCTGACAACTTTTAATTTTTACTGCAAAATGAAATTCTAAACAGAAAAATTGTTTTAGCTTGCCGAAAGTTGAAGAACCGAAAACAATGAAAGTTTTTTCTCAAAAAAGGGCAAAAAGTGTAACCCAACTTCAAATTTTCACCTTTAAATAAAATATTAAGTTTAATAATTAAAATAGTAGCTTTAATAGGTTTAATGTTTAGTTTAATAGTAATATTACGTTTCATACATTCTAATAATAATATTAGGTTAAATAATAATAATAATAACAATAATAGGTTTAATTTTAATACTAGGTTGAGTATTAGGTTTGACATTAATTTTAGGCTTAGTTGAACAAAACCATAGTTAACAAAGATTAAAATAGTTAATCATGGTGAACCATGGTTGACATTCAACCATATCAGCCATGGTCAACCATGGTGGATCAGAGTCGAGCATGATCAACCATGGTTAATATTAGGTTTAGTTGAACAAAACCATGGGTGATCATGGTGGACCACGGTTAACCATGGAGGATCATGGTCAAACATGATCAACCATGGAAAACCATATCAAGAATGATCAACCATGATTAACTATGGTTAGCCATGATCAACCATGCTAGACCTACTTGATCATGGTCAACCCCATTTACTAATGTAGTTGACCATGGTTAACACTTTAATGGTAAACCATCTAATGGTTAGGCTCGTAATGGGCTTAACCATAGTCAACATCATTTACAAATGTGCTTGATCATGGTTGATCATGGTCAACCATATCAATCATGGTTGATACAATTTAGGTTTAATATCAATATTAATATTATTTTAGTTAAAAAAAACCATGGTCGACCATGGTGGATCATGGTCAACCATGATGAACCTTGGTCAACCATGATCAATGATGGGCATCCAAGATCAACCATGGTCAACCAAGATCAACCTTGGTCTACCACATGATTGATTATGGCCAACCATGATGAGCTAAATTTGATCATGACTAATCATGGTCAATTCCATTTACTAATGCAGTTGACCATTATCAACTCTCTGAATGTAAACCCTATAAACCATATTTACTAACGTGGTTAACCATGCTCAACTGAATGGTCATGGATGACCATGATTAATCATGGTTATCATGGTGGACCATGGTTTACCATGGTGGATCATGGTCAACCATGTTAACCATGGTCAACAATGTCAACCATGATCAACCATTCTCAACCATGATCACCCATGATCAATCAAGATCTCTATGGTAAGGGTGGTCGAACATGGTCAACCACGGTGAACCAAGATGAAAATGGTTAAAATGGTTAACCATGGTTAACAATAGCCTACCAGGATCAACCATGGAAAACCATGATAAACCATGATCTACCATGTTCAACCATGATCAACCATAATAGTTGATTAAAATCTCTATCGTCAACAAAGGCTAAACATGGGCAACCATTGATGGCCCCCCAAATTAGATACAAATTAAGGCCCATCTGATCTTTCTTAGGCACATAAAGGCTATATTAAATATATCCTTATACACTTAATAACGTTTCTTTAGATTTAATTTTTTCTTAAGAAGGTTTAGTGATAATTGCATATTGTGTGCCTAATATTATTTATTTTTTTAAAATATTGTGAGAATATTGGGCAGATTATGAATATTTGGAAGATGAGATAATCTAGGGACTTTGTTCCTACTATAGGATGTACCAATATTAGATAATAAATGAACATGATATTATAAAATGATTGAACACATTATCAACCTCTAGTGATTGAGGGGTATGATTCCCCAATAATTTTTATAAGTAAAAATTTGAATTTTTCTATAGGGGCATGTAGTTCTTAGTCTTTTTTAGGAGAAAAAATGTTATTTAGTAGCTTTGATTTCATTTCTAGTAGGGATGTACTTGGATTGACCATAATAATGAAGTTTGGTACCATTTTTCGCTTATAAAGCTTGGATTCCTTCATAAGACTCTAGATATCCTTGTGCTTGGTCATCCTAAGATCCTTAATTCCCTACTGTACAATTTCTTTATTTTCTTTGAATGTCTTTTTCACTTGCATCTCTTATTTTTTGCATTTATCATCCATGCTTCATTTGTTGTAGCTTATATTATTTAAATTATTGAAGTGAGTTTTTTTGTAGGTTATTTATATAGTCACAAGAAAGATGCATCCTTATAACAATTTTGCAAAGATATATCCATGATTTAGCTACTTGGATTGGTTTACTAGTTCACAATTCTGGAATTTCTAGAAGTCTCTTGTAGCAAAATGGTAGTAATTATCTAATGAAATTTATAACATGTTAACGAAGTTATTTTGAGTTTTTATTCTTGGATTTATTCCTTAAAACATTTAAATTAATAAAAAATTTATCCCATAACATTTCCACTTGATTAAGTTAGGCATTTGGTAGGTTGACTAGCTCACTGATTCTTGAATTTCTAGTTTTTAAAGTAGTATTTTTCTTCTAATTTTTAGCACATGTCAAAAAGGGTATTTTTGAGTGATTACACCTATATTATAGTCCTAGGAAATCCTACTTAATAAAAAAAAAATACCCCATCTAATTTTCATTCAATTTTCTTGGTCATTTGGTGAGATAACTCGAAGGACTAACTAGTTGGAATACTAGGTATTTTAGTCTTTTAAATTATGAAAATCATAATATTTTTGTGGTGTGCACGTAATACTATTGATTTGCAAGGTTAATTTTCATTCACACTCCTATCCCTACCATCAGTGTCTTTCGTTTCATCTCACAACTCTCCCAAAACATTGTCCACAAGGAACACATTTCTAGGTTATTGAAGGCCACCATGTGCATTATATTTCATGCAATATGGGTCAATGAAGGGTAATAGGCTTGTCAAATGTATCATACAACCTTCATTTACCCTCCCCTACCTTTCCCTACAATCGTACCACCATTCTCACCCTCAAAATTATCACATATCCAATTCTTTAGCAAAACCGGGCAATCGTGTAGCAATCTTGTAGCATCCTATAGCACCATGTAAACTTGACTAGATTTGCTCCTTAATATTTTTGTTTTACTCCTAGGTTTGAATAATGTCCCCTAGAATATGAATTCGTGATTGATGAAGACTAAAGGACCACTTAGTACTTGCGTTCTTAACCCTTGTAAGACATCTCAACAATTAGGGTTAGTGGTGAGATTTATGAATTTGATAGCACAATAATGATTTTCTTGATTGCCACATGAATTATTTAATGAACTATGTCAATGGATCTAACCTATTTGGAATGAAATTATTGATTACATGCTCTTTCCTTCATAGAAGATATATTAGTTTTCTTTCTCTATTCTTAAGCTAGGGTTTCTATTTCAAGCATTGTTATTTCCATTCTATAGACTAGGTTTCCTTTCAATGCAACATTTACATTTTGTATGTAGCTTAATGTTTACATTTCTGCAAGTAGTATAGCCTTTACATTTTTGCAATTAGGGTTCTCATTTACATTTCAGCAAGAAACATTTCCATTTCTACAATTAGTTTAGGCATTGATTTCCTGATATTCACTTCATTGCATTAGATCAGCTAAGGAAAGAAACGTTGCATGGTGCACATATAGTGCCCACACCTCTTAAGTTTTTACAAACTCTAGGTTGATAAATTAATTTGGTAGACTTTGGAGTTGCAACATTCTTGTTGCAATACTCGGGCTCATCACTTTTTGCTACCATTATTTGGGAGGTGTCAAAGTATGCATTGTTTTATTTCCTAGTTGATTCATTTCTTTTACTTTCTGCAAAAATAAAACCAAATAATTTCATTAGGCATATTTCATTTCAAAAAAATAAAATTATTACATTAAAATTCTTATTCAAAAAAATTTATAAAAATAGAAAAAAAATACTTCTCCAATGCCAAAACCCCCCCATTTGGCCACATGATGCAGTAAGAACCACATCACCATCCACTTTTGCAAGTAGAATAAGAAGAGGTGGTGAAGAAGGTAGAGTAAATGGATGGATATGATGAGAATGAGGAAGATACTCTAGGATTTCCCATTCAATATATTAATATCAATATTCATATGAAGAACATCCCTCTATCTTTTCTTCCCAACTTCCGTAGTATGAGGTCAAAGGATCCATAAACATTTCTTTTGAATTTGAAATACTTTGCAGATCTTATGGTTACTTATTAAACACTCAAAAATTGAGATTGTTTCCAACAACATTGAAGGATAAAGGTCTTAAATAGTTCATGAGTTTAAGGACTAATTCAATAAGATCATGGAATGATATGAAAAATATACTGTTAGGAAAATATAAAAATCGTGACCTTAAATAAAATATCTTTAGAATGACTCAAACAGAAGATGAGAGCCTTGAGGATCTAATAAAGAGATTTATGTATAATGTTAAGATGGTAAAATTACATAATTTAGGATTTGACACACTACAAACCCTTTTACATAGAATAATTAGGGATGAGTGGATTGGTGTCCTTGATCTCATGAATAGAGGTGATGTATACCAATTATCATTAGAATAAATTTCTGAAATATGCAAGCACATATCAAGAGGAAGGACAAGAGTAAGTAAATCAACATTGAGATTAGTAATTCAAACTCAAAATGGAAATAACTTTAATACAAAAATTCTTAGAATTAATATTATTTGGTTTAACATTAATATTAATAATTATTGTTAGGTTTAATAAATATAAATTCGTGGTTATTATATTTAGGTTTAAAATTGTTAAATATAGGTTTAATATTAAGTTTAATACATGTAATATTATGTTTCTTAGGTTTAAAATTAATATGAGTTTTAATGTTAATATTAATACTAGGTTTAATATTAATATTAAGTTTAAGTTTAATAATTCTAATAGTAGCTTAAATAGGTTTAATATTTAGTTTAATATTAATATTAGGTTAAATAATAATAATAATATAAGAGTAGTAGGTTTAATTTTAATACTAGGTTGAGTATTAGGTTTACCATCAATATTAGGTTTAGTTGAACAACACCATGGCAGATCCTAGTCAACCATGATCAACCATGGTTAATATTAGGTTTAGTTGAAAAAAACCATGGTTGATCATGGTGGACCATGGTTAACCATGGTGGATCATGGTCAAGCATGATCAACCATGGCTAACCATATCAAGCAAGATCAACCATGCTAGACCTACTTGATCATGGTCAACCCTATTTACTTATGTAGTTGACCATGGTTAGCACTTTAATGTTCAACCATATAATGGTTAGCCTAGTAATGGGATTAACCATAGTTAACACCATTTAAAAATGTGCTTGATTATGGTTGATCATGGTCAACCATATCAATCATGATTGATACAATTTAGGTTTAATATCATATTAATATTGTTTTAGTTAAAAAAAACCATGGTTGACCATGGTGGATCATGGTCAACCATGATAAACCATGATCAATGATGGTCAACCATGATCAACTAAATTTGATCATGGCTAATCATGGTCAATTAAATTTACTAATGTAGTTGACCATTTCCAACCCTCTAATTTTCAGCCCTCTAAAGCACATTTACTAATGTGGTTTACCATGGTCAACCTAATGATCATGGTTGACCATGGTTGATCATGGTTGACCATGATTGATCATGGCTATCATAGTGGACCATGTTTTACGATGGTGGATGATGGTCAACCATGTCAACCATGGTCATCCATGTCAACCATGATCAACCTTGTCATCCATGATCACCCATGATCAATCAAGGTCGCTATGGTAAGAATGGGCGAACATGGTCAACTATGTTCAACCAAGATTAAAATGGTTAAAATGGTTGAATGGTTAACGAAGGCCTACCATGATCAACCATGGAAAACAATGATAAACCATGGTCTACCATGTTCAACCATGATCAATCTTAATGGTCAATTAAAATCTCTATCGTAAACAAAGGGTAAACAAAAGAAACCATTGATGGGCCCCCAAATTAGATACAAATTAAGGCCCATATAGCATTTCCTAGGAACATAAAGGCTTTATTAAATCTCTCCTTATTCACTTAATAGTGTATGTTTAGCTTTAATATGTTATTAGTAAGTGTTATATATAATTTCATGTTATGTGCCTAATATTATTTATTTTTGTAGAATATTGTGAGAATATTGGGAAGATTATGAATATTTGGAAGATGATATAATCTAGGGACTTGCTTCCTACTACAGGGTGTAACAATATTAGATAATAAATGAACATGATATTATAAAATTATTGAACAGATTCTTGAGCTCGAGTGATTGAGAAAATCTAGGAATGTGCTCCGTGTCATTTAATGAAGATTCCTACTGTTGGGAACTAGATCCATTTTTTTTGGGAATTTGGAGGGGGAATTTGCCTCCTTTTAAGGATTATTCTTCCCCATCAATTTGTATAAGTAAAAATTCTATTTTTTCTATAGCGGCATATATTTCTTAGTCTTCTTGAGGAGAAAACGTGTTATTTAGGAGCTCTACTTTCATTTCTAGAAGGATTATACTTAGATTGACTATAATACTGAAGTTTGGTCCCATTTTTAGCTTCTAAAGCTTGGTTTCCTTCATATGAATCTGAGTATCCTTGGGATTGGTCATCTAAGGAGCCTCAGAGCCCTATTGTACAATTTCTTTATTTTCTTTGAATGTATTTTTCACTTGCATCACTTATTTTTGCAGTTGGCATTCATGATTCATTTATTGTAGGTTATATTAGTTAAATGATTTAAGTGATTTTTTTTGTAGTTTATTTATAGATTCAAAATAATTATGAATCCTTAGAACAACTTTTCAAATACATATCCATGATTGAGATACTTGGATTGGTTTACTAGTTCACAATTTTGGAATTTCTGGAAGTCTCTTGTAGCAAAATAGTAGTAATTATCTAATGAATTTTTTCACATATTAAAGAAGTTATTTTGGGTTGTTTATACTTGTATTAAGTCCTTACAACATTCAAATTAATAACAAAATTTACCCTATAATATTTTTTCTTCATTAAGTTAAGCATTTGGTAGGTTGACTAGTTCACTCATTCTTGAATTTTTGGTTTTTATAGTAATTTTCTTCTAATTTTTAGCACATGTTAACAAGGGTATTTTTAAGTGATTCCACTTGTATTTGAGTCCTAGGAAATCCTATTTAATAAAAAAAAAAATTACCCCATATAACTTGTATTTGATTTTCTTGGTCATTTGGTGAGATAACTCAAAGGACTGACTAACTAGCAGACTAGGTATTTTAGTTTTTAAATTATGAAAATCAAAATATTTTGTGATGTGAAGGTACTGATGTTGATTTTCATGGTTCTCATTTTCATTCACACTCCTCTCCCTACCATCAACCTCTTTTTTTTCACATCACAACTCTCCAAAACATTGTCCACAAGGAACACATTTCTGGGTTATTGAAGGCCACCATGTGCATTATATTTTGTGCAAGATGGGGCCATAAATGGTAATGGGATTGGAACATGTCTCATAAAACCTTCATTTAACCTCCAATACCTTTCCCTACCATCATACCGCCTTTCACACCCTCAGGATGCTCACGGATCCAATCTTGTAGCTAAACAAGGCAATCCTGTAGCACCATGTAAACTTGACCATATTTTCCCTTGGAGTTTTTTTTTTCCCTCCTAGCATTGAATAATGTCCCCTAGGTTATGAAACCATTATTGAGGAAGACTAAATACCACTTAGGACTTTCCTTTTTACCCCTACAACACATCTCAAAAATTATGGTTAGTGGAGAGATTTATGAATTTGATAGCACAATAATGACTTTAATGATTGCCACATGAAGTATCTAATGAAAATTTTCAATGGATATAACCTCTTTGGAATGAAAATATTTATTAGATGATATTTCCTTCATGCAATATAGATTATTTTTCTTTCTCTATTCTTAAGCCAAGGTTTCTATTTCAAGCATTGTTATTTCCATTATATAGACTAGGTTCCTTTCAATGCAACATTTACGTTCTACAATTAGCTTAATGTTTACATTTCTGCAAGTAGTATAGCCTTTATAATTTTTCAATTATGGTTAGCATTTACATTTGAGCAAGCACATCTCTTGAAAATAGAGTAACATTTCCTTTTCTACAATTAGTGTAGCCTTTGATTTCATAATATTCACTTCATTGCATTAGATCAGCTAAGTAAGGACACTAATTGCATGGTGCACATATATTGTTGACACCTCTTAATTTTATAGAAACCCCAGGTTGATAATTTAAGTTGGTAGCCTTGGGATTTGCAACATTATTGTTGCAATATTATCCCGCTCATCACTTTTTGGTGCCATTTTTGGGGAGGTGTTACAGTATGCATTGTTTTCTTTCCTAGTTGATTCATTTATTTTAATTTCTACAAAAAAAACCAAATAATTGCATTAGGCATATTTCATTTCAAAAAAAATAAAAAAAATCATTGCATTAGCATTCTTATTCATAAAAAATTATTAAAAAAATAAAAAAATACTTCTCTAACACCAAAACCCCCCCATTTGACCACATGACACAATAAGAACCACATCACCATCCACTTTTGCAGGTAGAAGAAGAATAGGTGGCAAATAAGGTAGAAGAAATGGATGGTTATGATGTCAATGAGGAAGATCCTCTTGTATTTCTCATTCAAGATATTGATATCAATATTCATATGAAGAACATCCCTCTACATTTTCTTCCCAACTTCCATGGTATGAGGTCATAGGATCCATAAACATTTCTCTTTTAATTTGAAATACTTTATAGATCTTATGGTTACTTATTAAACACCCAAAAATTGATATTGTTTCTAAAAACATTGAAGGATAGAGCTCTTAAATAGTTCATGATTTTAAGGACTAATTAAATAAGATCATGGAATGATATGAAAAATATACTTCTATAAAAATATAAAGATCATGATCTTAAAGAAAAAAACTTTAGAATGACTCAAACAGAAGATGAGAACCTTGACGATCTAATAAATATATTTATGTATAATGTTAAGAGGGAAAATTTACATCATTTAGGATTTGACACACTAAAAACCCTTCTACTTAGAACATTAGGGATAAGTGGATTGATCTCCTTGATCTCATGAGGAGAGGTGATGTATACCAATTATCATTCGAAGAAATTTGTGAAATATGCAAGCACATATCAAGAGGAAGGGAAATAGTAAGTAAACTTGTTGGACAATGGGTGATTGTGTTAGTGTTGGAATTGATGTCTACAGTGGTTGGGCCTCAAACATTCCAAGCACAAGAACAAGAGTAAAGAAACAAAGTTTCGAAGAGAATTTGCAATCACCTCAGAGGAAGAAAATGTGCTCCAAGCCTACATAGGACCCTATCTATTTTGCGGAAATCAAACTTATAGATAGATATTTTTCCCTAAGCATGGTGGTCGCACTTAGAACAACATATGAAAGACATTTGACCTGTTCCTTAAGATAAATAAATGAGAGAAGAACACGTACTTGTCATATTTCGTTATTCCTCATCTCCCTTTTGTCACTTACATCATTCTCAATCGAAATAAACTCTCTTGATTGGTACCTGCAATGGCTAACAGAAGATAGAAAACAACATAAAGTCATATGATCTATTGATCTTAATCAAAATGAATCGATTACATTTGAAAATACACATATTGAATCATGAACACATATATTAGGAAAGGAAAAAATAACTTTATTATGAAGTAGAAGGAGAATTTACAACCAGTTGGATCGATTTGATGTCAACTTGCTCCATCTTCAGTCCTATCCTCATCACATCAGCATCATTACTCTAGCAGCATCACATTACATGCAAATGACACCTCGAAGAGCTGTGATCTCACCAAAATAACTCTACTAATTCAAATTCTTTCTCCTTTGTGCACTATGATCAGTGCTCAATTTATAGGAAATGAAGGTGGTTTAGCATTAATTGGTCGTTGAATGGATTTTCCAAAAATAGATGAACAGGTTTCCTTGTTCATTGGAATAGGAAGATAAGAGGTTTAATGGCTACATGGTGTTCATATTCAAATTTATCAGATAGTGTGATAGATGGAACAACTTCTAGAATTCACTAAAAGGTGGGAAGATTCCTGGAATCTTATGAAAAATTCACTCCCAGTCGACCAACACACTATAAAGTGGGCCTAAATGCTTTCTGTTGGAACACGGTCTCCTACAAGCTTCGAAATTGGTCCATTTTGAATAATTTTGATTATATTTAGTCTAGCGCAGGGGTTTTGGGGTGGGTCAAAGCCCCGAAAGCATTGTAATGGGTAAAAGGGTAAAACAGGGGTCCAAAAACCACGGTTTGCAGACCATAGGAAAGTCTAGGCTAGATTATTATAAATAGAAGAACATTTTGTATTGTAAGGTAGAGAAATGAAGAGCTATTGATGCGAATTGTGGTTTAAGTTATCTGTTGGGTTTTTGGGGAAAGGACTCCTACTGGCTGTGTTCGCGGAGATCCAAGTCTAGCTGTGTGCGGACCCTGCTACTGTGTGCGTAGGCTGGGAAGGGAATTGTAAGAAGGAATTGATGAATTGATGAATGAGAAAGATTGATAGAGAACTAAATCTGTGAGTACTCTTTGTCTGAATCATTGGTAATTACTGCATTGTATGTTTTCTGTATTTAAGCTGCGAAGATCTATGTAATTGTGTTTTTTGTATCTAGATATGTTTTCTTATGTTTATGCAATGCTGTGCTATTGTCATAAAAGCATATAATTATAGATCTAGTGCACGTGGATGCGAATAGAGACCCACTTGGCCCTGCATAGAACAAGGTGATCTGGGTATCATAGGGCCAAACACAGCTTTGCTTGCCTTACCTATCCTTTCTTAGGGTGCGGAAACCTGGTTCCAACACCCACCCATACTACTTCCAGTGAGACTTTGACCTGCGCAAGTAGGTCATTTCCGAAAGGGCCAGTAGTATAGGGATTTGTTGGAAAACCTTGAGCTCTGAACCTGGGTCAGGACCCCTCGAGCCAACAAATGGTTCTATTGTTGGAACCTGGAGAATTTTGAGGAAGTGATCAGGTACTGATAAGCTAATACTAAAGATATAACATAGAACTGAATGAGCGCTACTTTGGATGAAAGTACAACACGGAGCGGTAAGTAGTATCAAACCAATCAAGAAAAGGATCACTCTACCCTTAGCCGGCTGAAAAGAGCAACTACACAAGGACCGCTAGTTACCCCAACGTCAGACTCACAGGAGAACAAGCCCTCAACCGAATACTCACTGGAGGGAGACATAGCAGTACACTTGAAATTACCTACCTTTAAAGGCGCGGTTGATGAGGACATGGATCGTTTTTGGTTCGTGTCTGACTCGGTATGGACTGCGCGGGGGGTGGTAAGTGATACTATGAAGAAAGAAAATTTTTCCCTGGCCTTCGAAGAAAGAGCTCTGGATTGGTATATGCGGTACATATCTCAAAATGGGAGTGCCTCTCTTCAAGACATTAAGGACGCCCTAAAAAAACAGTTCTGGAAGCCAACATCTTACTCTTAGTTGGTAGCAGAGGTAAAAGACTTCAAGCAAGGTGCGTCTGAGTCAGTGTGGGAGGCCGATCAATGACTAAAGAAAGAAATCAGGGAAGGAGGGTTCAAGTATGATGACAGACAAAACACAGAATGGTTCATCACTATGTTATTACCTCACTTACGTATAACAATGGGCCACCAGACCTTCGATTCGCAGGAAAAAACCTTGGAATTTTCCATGAAACTCGAAGCCGCTCCCAAGGACGACACGTTGGGGGGAGTACAACAAATTCAAGAGCAGCTCGGAGCCATGAAAATGGAAATTCAGAGCTTATGGATGGAACGAGGAAGAGGAGCTAATGCAGACCTCTAGTGCATACGATGTCGGGTGTCTGGCCATACAAAGGACCAGTTTCCTCTATTAACGGATTACATGCAGGCAGGAGGACCTAGTCCGCTACGCCCCGGCTCCAGTGGATCTGCGCTATGGTGCGATGATTTCCGAGTAGCGGGACTACATGATACAGCCCAGTGCCCTCGGATAATTATGGCCGAACCGAAGCAACAGTGGTGTAGGTTCTGTTGGTCGACAAGACATGATGAGTAGAACTGTCACACGTATGACTTGATTGTAGATCAAGGAAACCTCTATCGGGTACACTCATACCCTGCGTCGCCGCGATCTGCCACGAACTTTGGTGGCTCCCAAGCAAGGGGTAGGGGAGGTCGAGGAGGAAGCGTAGGATGAGACTGGGGGAAAATGATATGATATAACTGCGAAGAGGTAGGGCACTTCACAAGGGACTACCTAAATCCTACCAAGAAATCTTGCAAATATTGCCGGCAGCTAGACCATGAGATTGAAGACTACCTGATCCTGATGGAAAAAATGCAGGAAAAACAACCCACCCCTACGCAGAATGTGCAGAGAGTTAAAATTGAGCTAAGGAATGTAGATCCGAGTGTAAAAGTCATGACACGCAGCGGGATGGTCACCCAGGGAGCCAAGAGGAGCTTGCCTCTCGGGAAGGAGTGAACCTCAAAGAACAGGAACCACTAGCAGCCCTCGCGTAGCTGCCGATACACCTCAAGATAGGGGAAGGGTTTGAGCCCTTCTTGTAGGCATGTCTAAAGCTTCTACGAAACCTGCAGGCCATAGAGAACCTCCAAGAATTAATGAATACCTGCGTAGCTCAGCCCAATCTGATTCCTGGGACCAAGGATGTACACAAACTATACAGCTATAAAAAATGCACTGGAAGAGAAATGCGGTTGACTGCGCAGATTGGTGACCAAGATGGATCAAGTTATCTTAGATCTTGGATTGGATGCGAACGTATTACCAAATCAGACATGGCAGTGAATTTGGGAGAGCCTAAATTAGAATGGTCTACCATCCAGCTGTGAATGGAAAATCAACAAAAAATCATTCTTCTAAGTAGGCTACCAAAAGTCATGGTCGATATCGCAGGGGTAAAGGTCCTAGCTGACTTTGAAATAATAGAAATTGTGGAAGATGCGGATCCTTGCCTGGCACTCCTAGGAGTGGACTGGGCTATAGACGTGGGGGGTGTCATCAATATTAAAAAGCGTAGCATGGTGTTTGAGAATAATGGTTAACGCGTAATAGTACCACTAGATCTCGCCGAAGGTGTACGATATACAGAACCAGCATATGAGGATGATGAAATAGATCACATTTACAGATTGACTACGCATGACAAAGACAGGCTTAACCCCACAGCAAACGGAATACTCTATGGGGAGAAAGACAGTGAATGCTTTTCTGACCCTAATGGGGAACTAGATATTTGGAAAAACTGGTTACATGAGGTTTCGACGCTGTGATGCCCTCGGGTCATGCGAATCCTCTACTGCATTTCTTCGGAGGTAATAGATCTACCCCACTTTGATGAGTCTGGTAGCGTCCAGGAATTCCTAAGAACACTAGAAGCTAGGGTGCCACAAGAATGACGGCTCTGGGCCCTTAATCTAGCTATGCGTGGGACACCTGCGTGTTGGTGGGATACCCACAAGAAAGAAATCCCAGACTGGGAAACGTGTCGGGATATGATGATTCTGCGGTTCGCCCCTCCAGCTGACGTACGCACTAAGATATTCCTCAGACCTGGGGATCCCCACGCTCATATGTGTGCCTGGATGACCCAATGGGCCAATCGAACCACAGAAGAATGGGTCCATATCTTTGTTCATGCCTTGGGCCCTATCCCTGCCGCTTGGTCCTTATATGCGGAGTTACACCAGCACACCTGCCACTAGGAAATACTAAAAGAGGACTTTATAGGAATGTTCAAACTGATTGGAGGGACAGAGACACTCGACGAAGCTCTACAGGACATCGATGCATTTGTATTTAAGAATTCCCACCAGCATGCCGCACTAGTGGTCCTGACATGGGAAGCACAGATGCAAGACATAGTCAACTGCTGGAACTTGGCGATTGACGAAGAAGAAAATAATCCTCGAAACATTTATGTCCCAGAATTTGAAGGGGAACGCGTCGTTATTGGACCCTCGCTACGTGAAGTTAATATTGGGACGAAATAACACCCTAATCTGGCTAAAATTGGGGACTATTGGGATGAAGGAACCATAGGAAAAATTGCAGAGTTACTTACATAGTATCAGGACTTATTTCCAACAAAGTTTTCTGAGCTCAAAGGAATCACCAGGGACCTCAGCATTATGCACATCAATCTGAAACCTGAGGCATGCCCTGTCAAGTAGTGGCCTTACCGACTGAATCCTAAATATAAGGAAAAGGTCAACGAAGAGTTGGACAAAATGCTTGCCGCAGGTATCGTTGAAACAGTTGAACAATCGGATTGGGTAAGTCCAATGGTCATCCAAGAGAAGAAGAAAAAGGGGGAAATACGCATCTGCATGGATCTACACAAGTTAAACAATGCTTGTGTCCATGACCCCTTCTCTACGCCCTTCTCTGATGAAATCCTTAATAGCGTGGGTGGACAGGAAGCCTATTCCTTCACCAATGGGTTCTCAAGGTACCACCAAATCATAATTACACCTGAAGATCGCAGTAAGACTACATTGGTGACTGAATGGGGGTCCTTTCCGTATATAGTCATTCCCTTTGGTCTCAAGAACGCACCTGCTATTTTCTCAAGGGTCGTAGTTGTTGTATTCAAGGAGTTTATTCATAAGTTCCTAGAGGTTTATTTCGATGATTGGACGGTTTTTGGCCTGGTAAAGGAGCATGTCTCTAACCTATGATTAATGTTGAATGCATGCCAAAGGCACCAGATTTCCTTGAACATCAAGAAGTGAATCTTTTGTGTACCATTCAGAATATTGCTCGGACACAGTCTGTCGGCAAGGGTTGATGGTTGATCCTACGAAGGTAGCCGTAATTATAAATCTTGCAGTCCCAACAACAGAAAAACAACTGCGTTCTATTCTTGGACACACGGGCTATTACAGTAAATTCATTCAGGGGTACGCTCTGATCACAACACCAATGGAAAAACTACTCAAAAAATATGTCTCTTTTTTTTTGGAATGATGAATGTTAGAAGAGCTTTGAACTGCTCAAGGAGAAGATGATCTCTGCACCGATACTAATATTTTCTGATTGGTCAAAGGAATGTCATGTACATGTGGATGCATCAGGCATCGCCTTGGGCAATGTCCTAACTCAACTTGGAGAAGGAGATATTGATCACCCGGTTGCCCTTGCGAGTCGGAAACTCTCGAGCGCAGAACGAAACTACTCTACCACGGAGCATGAAGGATTGGCTATGGTATACGCGTTATAGAAATATCGGCACTATCTAATGGGTGGACACTCTAAAATGTTCATGGATCACTCGGCTTTGAAATACCTGGTCAACAAGCCTATGTTGGGGGGGAAGATTTTCTGTTGGTTGTTGTTATTCCAAGAATATGAATTTGAGATCATCGTCAAGCCCGGAAGGTTGAATGTCGGCCCAGATCATCTCTCTCGCATTGAAACAGGGGATGAACCTACTAACTTGGAGGAGGGCTTACCAGATGCGTAATTGTTCACCATTAAGGTGGTTAACACACACTTTGCTAATATCATTGAGTTTCTCACTACCGGTGTGGCCCCTGTAGAATATTTGGTACAACAGAAGAAGGAGTTAGTTACTCGGGCAGCGGAATTTACTATCATCGTCGGTCAGTTATACAAGCTAGGCATAGATGAAATACTACGCAGATATTTTCTGGAACATGAACGGCCTGCGGTTTTAGCAGAAGCACATGAAGGTGTCGTAGGAGGCCATTATGCAGGACGAGTAATGACACAAAATATTTTGAGGGCTGGGTTATGGTGGCTTACCCTGCATTAGGATTCTTACACCTATTGTAAATCATGTGACACATGCTAATGAACAGGAAAACCCTCATGCCGGGATGAGATGCAATCATAGCCTCAAGTGGCTTTACAAGCTTTGGCCATTGATTTTATAGGTCCCATTAATCCGCCAGGCAAGAAAACAGGTGCACGCTACATTATTATCGCCACTGACTACGTCACTCGATGGGATGAGGCACAAGCGGTGAAGGATTGTACTACGGATACGGCTGCGCACTTAATCTTTGAGCAGATTTTGACCAGGTTTGGCTGCCCAAAGATCCTAATGAGTGACAGAGGTACACACTTCGTCAACCAAACGATTCAAGCCCTGAATAAGGAATTCCAAATCCACCATGTGAAGAGTACACCATACCATCCCCAAGAAAATGTGGCGGTTGAAGCTTTTAAAAAAAAATTGGATAAAGCATTAACCAAGGTTTGCAATGCCCATTGTAGTGACTGGGATGTTCATATCCCCTCTATTCTGTGGGCCTACCGAACGACCTGTAAGAAGCTGACAGGTAGGACCCCCTTCCGAATTGTCTATGACAAGGAGGCCATTATGCCCATAGAATACATTTTTCCTAGCCTACGTATCGCAACATTTACAAATATGGCGAAACCCGATATCATAGAGGAGCATCTTGCGCAACTTTTGGCTTTGGAGGAATATCGGTTTATTGCTAATTTTCATCAACAGGTTTAGAAGGCCTGTGATAAAGCCTGACATGATCGACATATTCACCAAAAGACATTCGTTGCAGGCGATCTCTTCCTGTTACACAGTAATTTGTCACCGTCCTTACCATTCCCCATCCCGCACAATGGAGGACCCATTCTGTGACCTATGAACATTGTCATGCCTTGAAAACATCATCAATGCATCCCTCTGAGCATGAGTTTTATTTGCCCTCGAGACATCTCCTTGCAAAAATCATGAAAAACACCCCTTTTGGCATTGGCGTGGGCAGGCAGTTCAGTACTCGCGCCAATGGGGAAAATCCTGCAAAGAGGTCGCGCCAACTGGCGCTCTTTCATAGAGCCGTAGTCGCGCCACCCAATTTAGGGACTGTTTTTTAAATAAGGATGGCGGAAGTTGAGTTCCAACAAACTCACAAACCATTGCCTATCTTGAGTTGGGAGGTTTGGCTGCGGGAGTTCTATGGAAGGGAAGTGGTTTTGCCACCTCCCATGGAACCTTCCTTGTTGATAGGGCCAATCCCATAATAATAGGATCCCAACTCCCTCCTTCCCCATCTATAAAAGCCTTCTCAAATCTATGGCAAGCTAGTCTTGAAGTGCCTAAGCTCTGAATCTCCATATTCCCAAGAGCCTTTGTGTTGTAAAGAATCCTCTCTTTCCCTTAAGGCTGACTCAAGTAAGGAGACCATTGTCACGAGACTCTGGAGAGGTTTTCCCTTTCCATGGTGAGCTTTGCGAGACGTGGACGTATGGAGACCCGTTCGAAGGAGACCGCGACGTCAGAACTTGGTTGTAATCTCTCTTCGCTGGTTATTTAATAGATGATTATGATTATGGTTCCACTCTGTTTTCCATCATGTTAATGTGAGTAACGTCCTTTCTGACTGATGTTTAGTTACATATGCTGGTTTCTATGCTTGTATCCGTTCGTTTCTTCCATGTGCAGGTGTTCACCCGCGGAGATCGTGGAGGGATTGTGATCTGCCAAGGCTGAGGAACGGGGACGCTTCTTCTTCAGATCCTAGCATTGGAATCCAGGTAGGCTTCTATCTCCAGCCTTTTCATTCGTAATTAGGAACTTGCGTCATAACATTGTTTGATTGTTGCTAGACCCCTGCTGGGCTAGTAGGGATCGCCTCTGTCCGCAGAGGGGATTTACCTCCTCAACACTTCCTATTATACGATAGCCAATTTGCGAAACACCCAGGGAAATTCCAGCAGCACTGGCTTGGTCCCTACACAGTTAAGGAGATCACGGATGGCGGAGCAGTCCAGCTAGCTACCCTATGTGGTGACATCTTACCTGGCTTTGTCAATGGTAATCGACTCAAGCCATACAGGGCTAAATGACTATATGGCGGCCGCAATGACTCAGGACGAGTCACAAGATTGTGTTGGGGGCCTGTTGGAACAGGGTCTCCTACAAGCTGCGAAACTGGTCCATTTTGAATGATTAGATTTAGTCTAGCGTAGGGGTTTTTGGGTGGGTCAAAGCCCCGAAAGCATTGTAATAGGTAAAAGGGTAAACCAGGGGTCCGAAAACCACGGTTTCCGGACCATAGGAAATTCTAGGCTAGGTTATTATAAATAGAGGAACATTTTGTATTGTAAGGTAGAGAAATGAAGAGCTATTGATGCGAATTTTGGTTTAAGTTATCTGTTGGGTTTTTGGGGAAAGGAATCCTGCTGGTTGTGTGCGCGAAGATCCAAGTCCAGCTGTGTGTGGACCCTACTGCTGTGTGCACAGGATGGGAAGGGAATTGTAAGAAGGAATTGATGAATTGATGAATAAGAAAGGTTGATAGAGAACTGAATCTGTGAGTACTCTTTGTGTGAATCATTGGTAATTACTGCATTGTGCGTTTTCTATATTTAAGCTGTGAAGATCTATGTAATTGTGTTTTCTGTATCTAGATCTGTTCTATTTTGTATATGCAATGTTGTGCTACTGTCATAAAAGCATATAATTATAGATCTAGCGCACGTGGATGCGAATAGAGACCCACTTGGCCCTGTGTAGAACAAGTTGATCTGGGTATCACAGGGCCAAAATCAGCTCTACTTGCCTTACCTATCCTTTCTCAGGGTGCGGAAACCTGGTTCCAGCACCCACCCATACTACTTCGAGTGAGACTTTGACCTGCGCAAGTAGGTCATTGCCGAAAGGGCCAGTGGTATAGGGGTTTGTTGGCAAACCTTGAGCTCCGAACCTGGGTCAAGACCCCTTGAGCCAACACTTTGCAATGTTGCCTTCCATGGGAGTATATGCTCTGCAAAGCACTTACTGCGGTCTAGGGGTGCATTAATGGCTCAATGGAGCACTTCAAATTGACTTCAAGTAGTGAAACCTTCATGGAAGAAAACAAACAATGGGATGACATGTAGCAACTGACTTAGAGTATGATAGACCCTAATTTTTACTGATCCGAGTTTTTGGAGTGATGCCAAATTTGATTTGTAATAGTTTCTCCCTAAAGCATGAAGTCAAAAATGATAATGTCCAATGATATGCTTTATAATGTGATGAGTAGGATTTGAAGCGGACGGTGACTTGCATTAATTACAAGGCATTACATCATGATATCTTTTTCACCTTGGACATGAATTTTTGAGGGAAGCATACCCATACTCAATACATAAACTATCGTAACATCATAAATTTGTCTACAAATATAGACCCAGGATAGGATGACATACGTGGAAAGCCCATCATACGGATGATATGGTACTAATCCTGAAATCACAGCCCGGATGGATGAAACTAGATCTTGGGTCTTCTATCTCGTTCACTCTATCGATAAAGTACAAGTCTAACCATGTGAATATGTGATCTGAAGTTGAACATGGGAAGACACCCTCTGATTACTAGCTAATGATGTAAGCCGTTAACAGATGCGAGAGAAACCACCAATGATGATAATGGCTCTCAAGGTACTGCAGTATAGTCTACATGGTGTGAATAGATGATTTAATGTCGAAAACCATACAAAATATTTCAGTCGGATGCCGGTGATGTCAACCTATCATTGAAAACGAGAAACTTGCCATTGATGTATGCAATATCCAAGGTATTGAAAGTTTTTTTCTAAGTCAACTTCCTGGATGATGAGTTGATGTCAATAGGAAGCGACTTGTCGCAGGAGAGCCTTGATGTAGCCCCCATCAATGACAACAGGAGTAATGATTTTAGGGACATAATGTAACTGGTGAAGAAATGTTCAGGGATGGCAGTAATGAAATGAAGGTTTATGAATATTGCAAAGGATGAGGAATTACTGAGTGAATTCTGTTGAACATATCGGCGACACTAAATGAGTTGGCAGCAATGACCCAAAACCAAAGTGATTGATGGTGTGATAGACCATAGGTATGACAGACTATCAAGCAGATAACCCAACCCAAAATCCACGGAGATGAAGAGAATAAGTGTCATGTTCAAGAGCAACTTGCTACCATTAAGTGATTTATCCCTTTCCAATATTCCCCAGTCATTGTTGACCAGTACCTCTTTATTTTTTAACAAGCTTGAGGAGGATAACATATGCTTGATGTATAATTCCACCCTTCGGGTGAAACCATCGCTATGTGATGTTTTAACAAATCTAGCGAAGGTGAAACTCGATCTTGTCATGATGGAAAATCCCATCACTATTTGATGTTTTAATGAGTCTAACGACAGTGAAAATTCGGTCCTTTTTCATGTTTAGAGATTTTGAAAAAGGGATGAAAAGAAAACTCCACAAGTTCTTTTTCGTAAATTTGTCTCTCAGATCCGAAAAATCTTAAATAATATCCGAGGTAACCTCCTAGCCATGTTCGACTAAGGTTTTCCTTTTTCGTAAATAATCTATCTCATTCTGGAAAAGGGTTAAACTTATACTGAGTAGATGGTGTGTCAATTGCTTTTATGAGCTCGAAAGGACAAGTGCTCGACAAATTTTTCATGTTTTGGGAGTCTGAAAAGAGTTGAACAAGAACTCTAGTGGGGTTCCTTTTTCATGTTTAACATAGCTTGAAAAAGAGATAAAAGTGTGCTCTATGGTCAAAATTCATTTTAAGATCATCCATGTCAAATTCATTGTATTAGTTGTAAACCTGCTCAAAGAACCACCAGAAGAATTAAAAATACATGTTTAAATAGTAAAATGGGTAAAAATTCTTATCAATTAATTAAATATGCATAAATTAATCAAAAAGACTATTTAAATAAGAATTTACGAAGTCAATTTTACCATTTCACATTTACCATTCAGTTTTTAGTGTTTTGAGCCAATTTTTCCCTCAAACTTCAGCATCTGATTGCGATAGATTCTGTAGACCATTTCTCGTGACTTCCAAACCAAGTAGGAGATTTGACCTTTCTCTTTCTATTGGTTGAATTATTTTTCAGTTGCATGCAAATTTTATAGGGTGTTGGGGCTCCTAGGGTAAATATACAACAACCTAGGACCAACACACCCTTGGATGTCGAAAATTGCATTGCAAAGGAGCTGAAAAGAATCTCGGGTCCTTTGCAACGCTATGTCTAAGGAACAGGGGTGTGTTGGATGCAATTCAGAAATTTGCTTAGTGTTTTGTGCCCAAAAATTCTGTATTTTTTTGCATGGAATGGATCCTAACTAAGATTATGGTTTTATTTCAGGATTTGATCGGATCGTAATGTCGATTACATGGTGAGAAAGAGAACATGAGGAATAGGATATGGTTGTCCCTAAATGATCCTGGCACTGTGAGAGTCCTCAAAGTCTGTGGGTTTCTCAATTAATTTAGATTGTCAGCGATGAGGAAACATATGGAACTATTGCAGTTCTTGATTCACTCATGGGATCCAGCACTACAGGAATTTCACATTGGGGACCAAGTGCTCCCAATATTGGTTGATGACATTTACTTTTTGACAGGTTTTTCGAGATGTGGTGCCCCCATTTCCCTTGTGGGTTCTATCCATGGAGATGAGATAGTGAAGGACTACATTCAAAACATTTTTCAACCAGATACAGAGCCTAGAAAATATGGAAAGATAAACATTAGAGATGTACGTGATATGCCTTTGCGAACACTCCTATTCACTATCGCAAAGTTAGCTAACAGCGTGACACTTCATGTCGCGAACAAACCATACACACAGTATGCGCTTGAGTGTCTCAAACCGACCGTGTTCAATTGGGTTGAAGAAATACTCCTTCAGATGAAAGAAAAACTAACCAAAGTGAAAAGTGGCAAGACAAATAATTTCAGCTATGGATCGATCTTTATCACTTTCATTTTGGAGTGAGTTCCATTGATGCAGCCACAACATGTGACACTGGGTTTGGCTGGTCCTAGTGATCCACTGACGCAAAAGTGGGTAGAGCTAATGGCTAGACATGCTGGTCAGACATCGATATCATTTTACACTACACTCTTCACTTGGCTCCGATGACATCATATCATCATATAGGAGCATCCATATGTAAGGATAGATTTCCACGGAGACCCAGATTTGATTTTACCATCCAGCGCTAAATGGGGTGCTATAGCTAAAACAATTTGGCCATGTTTTGATTTTTTGGGTTTTTTACATATTTTGTGTTTTTTATGTTTGCAAGACTAAACTAAAAATGTTTTATGTATGCAAATGTGGGTATTGTTCGACCAGTGGGTCGTGCACAGCAGGTGGGTGAACCAGCAGAGAGGATTTTCGACAGAGCAGTCCTTTGGTATTTGAATTTGGTCGAGACTTTGGCTGACTACAGTAGAATATATATGGGTTGACTCTCGGGATATCAGATGTTTGGATCAAGGACTTACCCATGAGGCTGCATCGCCATACTATTGGTGTTCCTAGCCGATGGATGAGGCTATTGCGCATGATAGCCCAAGCAGTGACTTGCTATCATGATCACCACTAAATCTACTTAGGATATGTTATATCTGTATACATTTTGAGGTCATATGACCAACGTGTCTTGGACATAAGCTTTTGAAAAAAACTCGATTATATATCTATTTTACTTTCAGTGTTTTCCTATGGTTATGTGCAATCCTATTAAATTTTGTGATCTGAATTTAAAATATATCTTTACATATGATGAAAATGTCTATTTAATAGATAATCTGCTAAAGAATCAATTAAAGTATTAAATTTTCTGGAAATGTGTTGATATTGGATGTAATCAAAATTTCCTTATAAAATACGAACTCTAAGGAACATGTGATGAATAGCTGGATTTTAGAAAGTATAAACACTAGTAAGTTGTAGTACGACAAATTGCGAGTCCAGTCTAATGATGATTTGGTGAATGCCAAGTGAAATGGCATCATAGAGGAGTTCGATCAATGCGCTATACTCAGTGATATTGTTGGTGGATCGACCGATACAAATCCCTTGGAAACTCACTAACTCACAACTTGGAGCAAAGATGGCCCATGTTGCATAGGATAGATTTTGCGTACTATGACTAGCACCATCGACATAACCAACAAATGGTTTCGAAGATTTTGACATTTGCAACAAAATGAAAAGCAGATTACCAACCACATGAAAAAATCTTAAAAGACACACTGTGACACACACACAATCAAAGAATATATACAATATCATACAATGTTTACTATGCAAAATCAAGCATAGTAACGTTTAAGATACAACCCGTTCGAGGTTGCGACAATGGAATCTATAATATCCCAAAAGGGAGATTGCAGTAATACTTAAATACAATATAAGAAATGCAGCAAGATAAACAATAGACCTTAAGACAACATCAAAATTTACAGAGAAGCTGAGCCATTTTATTATATTGGAGAAGATTCAATTACATCATGTACAAAATAGGAGTAAATCTAGCCAAACATATGGTCTAGAGTCACCCAGAAAACATGCTGCAATAGGTACAACGTAACTAGAGAGCCACTCAAGCAAATACTGTGCTATCCCTTCATAAGAATATGAATATATAACTGCAGGTTGAAAAGGAAAATGCAGATCTACTCAAATCTGGAGCTTAGATGATGCCAAGATTCAAGATCTAACCAATGTGATGGATTCCCAAGATAACCCAGAAAGGATTTTCTAGATCTACAACTTTGGAAAATCTCCCTCCTAGGATTTGATCCTTGATTTGGGAAATACAAATCTGAAGCTAGATCTGTCAAATAGATGGCTGAAATATGTTGCAAGATTAGATCTAAGCTTGAAGGGTTGATCCCTTCTTCAGATCTACAAGTTAGAAGCTCTAGATCTAGCTTATCAATCCTCCAATAATGATTGCAGCTACTGCAACACAACTGCCAATAGAAACTGCGTTGTGAGGGAAAGAGAGGCCTTCTACCTGCTGAAAAATGCTGTAATAAACTCCAGGCTGATGGGAATACTGATGGAAATGTGAGAGGATGATCCCTCACAGGATTACTAGCTGAAATGCTAGTAACTTCCTTCCTCCTTTTGGATCTGCAAATTGGACAGTGTAATTCCTGAAGGAAATACTGCTACTAGGAGGTCAATAAATTTTGGCCTGATGCCAAATCTGAAATAAGGCTCTAGGAATGCTGATCTATAAGCCCAAGGTGATAGGAATAAACCCTCACCAGTTCTCCAGCTGAAGTACTGAAGACAACTTCCACCTTCCAAACTGATCTTCAGAAATCTTCAATTTCTGAATATGAATGTTTAGTAGAAAGTAGGAAAAGAGATGTGGCACCAATGCCTGATGTAGAATGAAGTACAATACTCTTTCTAGAGCTACTCTAAGAAAGAGGTGGGATTCCCGACTAGGAACACCCTGTGCTAAACAACACCTACAATCTCTGCTAAATAGCCCGAGAAAGCAATGTAATGTCACATGACAATTCCAGATCTGAATATATCCTTACATCAAGAATAACTAGCATACCTCCATCCTTGCCTTCATCTTCTTTATATAATGTTTGAGCCTTCCCATTCTTTGTCCCTCATCTAAACTGTGATGTGCATGTCAACAAGATCCTCCAAGTTTGACTGTGTTGTTTGACCAAATCAACCATCATGTCTAGGTGCGATGTACACCCCCTCCATCATGTGTGCTTTGATTGCACAACATCCTCCATCACTTTATCATGAATGTTCCATGATATTCTGTTTGACATCTTCAAGATCTTAGTTGACTATATCAGCCTCCATGATCTATCTCAATTAATGAGACATAATCTCCAATTCCATTCACATTAGTAGTTGCTCAACTACTTCTTTGTGTAGATCTAAGCTTACTTTATCCACATTCACACACAAAAAGTGGATATTTATTCATATTGAGGATTGTGGGTCCCTCCACCCCTTTATTTACTTATTTCATTAAGAAAGTTAAGAACTCTAGTATTCCAAATATCAGGCGAAAATTTGGTAGTATTACAGTCCTCCCTGGAAAAATGTTACTTGTCCTCAAGCAACTCAAGAAGTATATGCAAAGCCATCTATTCCCCTCCAAATGGCATCCACATAAGGAAGGTTTCCTCCATTTGCTACAATGTGTTATGTATGTTTGGTTCCAAAGTTGTCTTGCAAAAATGTATAGAATGTCTTCCAACTGCATGGTTAGATGTCCTCCTTCCACCATGAAGTACCAAGAGACAACCATATGATGTCCAACATCATCATTAATACATGAGATACATAAAATAAAGTGGCTCTTTCCATAAAGGAAAAGCTCCATCTCACAATACATCCCTCCATCCCATGCTTTATGAATTTGATTAAGCATTGATATGCTTTCATCCTTAGCCCTGTTGGCCTTGTTGGATCCAAGCATCATTCCAAATTTATGCAAAGAATAAGGAAAGGAGCTATATGGGTAGACAAAGATGTCAAACCATATTCTCCTAATAGTAATCATCGGAGTAAGGCCCTTTGCTACCATCCTCCATCTCCTCCATGTAAGATGGACAAGCCAAACTCCCCCAAAAGCAACCAAAGAAACAAGAAATCTTGCTTCTTTCTCTCCTCCTCATGTGCATCATGGAGCAAAAACATACTAATTGAAATATGGAATGTCATATCGGCCCAATACAAATAATCACCATCAATGCACATCATGAGAGAATCATGCCAAGATTTACCCATTACAAAACACATAGACATAGGAGATGTCATGTGGTGGCTAATCTCTCTCAAGGGAAACCAAAATTAACATGCCTTCTTATGTTGCATTATATCATTGATACACAAGGCATAAATCAGAAAAATATGAGCTATTGGGTGGTAGCCATACTCACCCAAGAGCAGCCAGCACGACCATGCCTCCTCCTTCATTTCATAAGTGTTATTCAAGGCATGGATCAAAGAAATAGGAGCCTTTGGGCAGTGACAAGAATCTCCCAAGGGAAACCAATGTAACCAAGCTTGTTGGCCCATGTCATACATTTGCAAGTGGTCATGCAACCCCTCGCTTGTGGAAAGAACCTGAGACTCATGAGACTCTCAGTCTGTACCTTGAAGAGTACAAAGCATAGTCTAGAGCATTCAAAGAGATTCTAACTCTCCAAGAATTCTTCCAAATCAAAGAAGAAAGAGGATCCTACAACAACAATATAAGGAAGAGGAAATATAGATTTTATTTTCCTACATTTGATGGATCTCCCTCAAGCACTGTTAATGCTTGGAGGAAAGAGTTAGATGAATTTTTCAGGCTACATCCTGTAGTTGAACAAGAGGCTGTCCAAATTGCAGCACTTCATCTTTTAGTTGAAGCCAATGATTGGTGGTTTGGTCACATGGAGCATGCAAAAGTGGCTAAATATTTAGATTTATTTCACAAGTTGAGGAAGAAGTTTGATGTGAGAAGACTAGAGAGGTGTCATAAAGATAAATTTCCTAGGGAAACAAAGGAGGATGTCAATATTGTCACTCTCGACAAGAAGTCACTACATTCTCCACCAACTATAGAAGTACTTGCATATGGAAAAGAGACACTTGCAACCTTGCAATATAATCTTGAGCTCTTGACACATAGAGTCCCATGCATGATTTTGGATATGCATGAGGAAGAGGAGGAGGATTCCAGCACTAGTATGCTTAGAGAAAAGCAGTCATCACTCTTACCAGCAGTTGGAGACACTATTTTCCTAGTTGGAGGAACTCTTGTGTTCTAGCAAGAGATTTCCACACATCAGTTGATCCAAGGTATGCATGAAATTTCATCACATATTGTTTCAATATATATTATTGAAACTTATGAGGACATGCCATCAGGGTCAATGCATAGCCAAGGGTTAGAACACAATGCTGATTTGAAGCAGCAACATATCAAAGCGTAGAGGACCCTTGATCTAATCAAGGAGGAGATTAAGAACTATCCCAATTCTTCATTGTTGAGCTACATTCAACCCTTTGAGTTGAAGTGTAGAGTTTTATAAAATGGGATGAGCATTATCCTATGTATAATAACTGGTTATGAGATCAGTATTGTGCCTTGCTTTGAGACAACACAAGTATTACCATGCAGATCTACAGCATTTTCACTTAGTAGCTGTGAAAATGAAGAGGCCCCATCATTCTTGGATCATTCTAAAGGTAGCTTCACTCATGAAGAAATGGAGGTAAATATGATAAATGGTAGACATCTTTAGATGAGAAATATTTTATCCTTTCTAGATGACACTTTCTCAATGAGCCTCTCACTGCTCAAAGAAAAACTTCTACCTACAGCAGATCCAAAAATTCATTGGTTTTGGAGGGCCTTTGGTGAAAAGAGTATCTCATTGAGAGATCTCATTGGAGGTGCACTTCAACATTTCATGAAGTGAAAATTTCTTCAACAATTTGGGGAGGATGGTATTCTACAAAGGGAGGATACCATGTTTATGCAGTACATTATTCATCATCCACATTGGGATGAGTGGGTGAGCATGATAAGAAAGGTGTTGCATGACCACTTGAATATATATGACATGGGCCAGCAAGCTTGGTTACGTTGGTTGCTCTTGGGAGAGTTTTGTCACTACCCAAAGGCTCCTTTTTCTTTTATCCATGCCTTGAAAAACACTAATGAAATGATGAAGGAGGCATGGCTGCGCTAGCTGCTCTTTGGTGAGTATGGTTACCACCCAATAACTCATATTTGTCTGATTCATGCCTTATGTATCAATGATAGAATGCAAAAAAATAAGTCATGTCCATTTTGGATTCCCTTGAGAGAGTTTGGCCACCACATGAAATCTCCTATGTCTATGTGTTTTGTATTGGGTAGAACTTGGCATGATGCTCTCATGATTTTTATTGATGGTGTTTTCTTGTATTGGGATGATGTGACATTCCACATGTATATCAGTATGTTTTTACTCCATGATGCACATGAGGAGAAGAGAAAACAACAAGATCTCTGGTTGCTTTGGTTGCTTTTGGGGGATTTTGGCTTGTCCAACTTACATGGAGGAGATGGAGGATGGTAGCAAAGGGCCTTACTTCAGTGGCTACTATTGGGAGAATATGGTTTGACATCTTTGTCTACCCATATATCTCCTTTTCTTCTTTTGCATAATGTTGTAATGATGCTTGGATCCAATAAGGCCAACAAGGCTAAGGATGAGAGCATGTCAATGCTTAATCAAATTCATCAAGCATGGGATGAAGAGATGTATTGTAAGATGGAGCTTTTCCTTTGTGGGAAGAGGCAATTTATTTTATGTATCTCATGTATTAATGATGATGTTGGACACCATATGGTTGTCACTTGGTACTTCATGGTGGAAGGAGGACATCTAACCATACAGTTGGAGGTCATTCTATATATTTTTGAAAGACAATTTTGGAACCAAACATGCATAACACATTTCAGCAAATGGAGGAAGCCTTCATTATGTGGATGCCATTTGGAGGGTAAAAGACAGCCTCGCATCTACTTTTGGAGTTTCTTGAGGACAAGCAACATTTTTCTGGGGGGGACTGTAATATTCCCAAATTTTCACATCATATTTGGAATTTTAGAGTTCTTGATTTTCTTAATAAAATAAGTAAATAAAAGGGTGGAGGGACCCACAAAATTTAAAGATGAATAAAATCCACTTTTAATGTCTGTATGTGGATATTCTAGATCTAGACCTAAAATCATGGGGTAGTGGAGAAGCTCCATTAAAGGATATCATGTCTCATTTATGAGATAGATTATGGAGGGTGAAACAATCAAATAAGATCATGGATATTAAATATTAAATCATGAGGATATTTGATAAGGTCAACTGAGATCATAGTGCATTCAAAGAAGATCATGAAGCACTTATGATAAGATAGTGGAGGAAGTGATGCATTTAATGCATATATGATGGAGAGGATGTTAAGTCCCTATATTAATAGTGTAGTCCCTTATTATTTTAGTGTAGCCCCCCTTATTGTTATTTTTGTACCCCTGTAACCCCCATATTGTCATTATTGTGCCCTTACATTATTATTGTTAGGTCGGCTAGGATACATTGTGGCCCCACTAGGATTACATTGTGGCCCCATGGACTCCTATATATAGAAAGGAGGTTTTTTCATTTGTATCATCCAAGAATTGTTCATTCATGTAATGTATTGGAGGTTTCCCCCTAGAAGTGGCTTATTTATAAGGCATTTATATCTCTTTTCTTCTATTTTTGGAGTTGGTTTCACAACATTTAGTATCAGAGCTTTGGATTCTAGGGTTTTTCTGCTCCAAACAGCTCATCGTGGAATTTTCGCTATAACCTCTTTTCTGTGAAGGCTAAAAAACTGAAATTTTTAGGGTGCAAAGCAAAAATACTAAGGAACATCGTCGTAAATTTTCAGAGCTTCATTCACACTATTTTCAGAGATATGATCTGTGGAAGGTAGGTCTTTTTGCAGGCTCCTGAATTTCACTTAAACAGGTCATCGCGGAATTTTCACTATAACGTTTTTTCTACGAAGTTTAGAAGCTGAAATTTTTGGTGTGCGAAGCCGAGATCCTGAGGAACATCATCGCAAAATTGCAGAGCTTGGTTCACAATATTTTTGGAGATATGATCTATGGAAGTTAGGTATTTTTCAAGCTCCTGAATTTCATCTCAAAGAGGTTATTGTGGGAAAACCTTCATAACGCTCTCTCTGAGCATCAGATTAGAATGATGTAAAAAGTGGCCACAATTAAACAGACTCTAGTTTCTTGTCTATCAATTTCAGAGCCAAAGGAGGAAACAGTGACATGTGGCAAGTCATAAAAGTTTGCTATATTGAACGAGTCCATAATTGGGTCATTGTGGGAGAGTGGAAATAACTTTTCCTTGAAGAATCCAAATCAGGTAAGACCTGTGGCATTCAAAAGATAATTCAGAGGGATACCTCAGGGCCAAATTTTAGATATTGAATATCTGAAATCACAGAGATAATTCAGTTTCAATGTCGAGCTCCTCAAAAGCAAGAAAAAGGTGTGTATTTGGTTTTTAAAATTGCATAACGTTTGTTTGAAAAAGAAGTTTGAAGTGATTCCAAGGGCATATTTTAGAATTTTTATCAATATTGGGTTCTATAATACCTCAAAAAGCTATACTATGATGCATGAAGAGGACGAATTGCAGTATGAGATATCAAAATTACGGTTCCAAGTGCAACAAATTTCGATCTTACGAAGAGCAAATGAAGATGACATAGATGGTTTAAAAGAAAAAAAGGAGGCTAAGTTGGATGGTTTGAAGGATCAAATAATAGCTAATATGGATGATAAATTAGTGGAATATCACATCGAGCATCAACAACAAGTTCTCCAACTCTCAAAGGATAACCTAACTTTGGTGCAGAATCTAATGAAACAACAGGAGGATCAACATCACATTGAAAGAAGTTCTGAAGCAGTCACAAAAACAAGAACTTGAAAAGTACGATAAATTTCATAGTATCTCAGCAAGTGGAAGAACTTTCTTGTATAAGATTCCACATGGGAGGACGAGAATTTTATACAGAAACATCAAGAAATAATAAAGCGTTGAGGACAACACTTGTTTGAAGGAGAGGGGCATGTTAAGTCCCTATATTAATAGTGTAGTCCCTTATTATTTTAGTGTAGCTCCCCTTATTGTTATTGTTGTACCCTTGTAACCCCCATATTTTTATTATTGTGCCATTACATTATTATTTTTAGGTCAGGTAGGATACATTGTGGCCCCATGGACTCCGATATATAGAAAGGAGGGTTTTTCATTTGTATCATCCAAGAATTGTTCATTCATGTAATGTATTGGAGGTTGCCCCCTCGAAGTGGCTTATTTCTAGGGTGTTGATATCTCTTTTCTTCTATTTTTGGAGCTGGTTTCACAACAGAGGATGATCACCCCATGTTAAATTGATGGAGGACATGAGGCCACATCACAGTCAAACATGGAGACTATGTCCACATGTACAGTGTAGATTTGGAGTGGGCCTAGGCTATGGAACGCTCATGCATATAATGAAGGTGAAGGGACAATGGAAGGCATGATTTGGGTTATTCATTTATTGATTTTTTTAGATCTAGATTTTTCTTAGGACATTTCTATGCAGACTTGGGTTGTTTAGTAGAGTTTGCAGTGGTGTTTATCATAGGGTGTTCCCAATCAGGAATCCCACCTCTTTCTTTGATTAGCTCTGGAAAGAGGATTGTTCTTCATTCCTTATCAGGCATTGGTGCCATCTTCAAGAGGTTGTTTCTAGCATTCAGATAGGAAACCAGTGGAGGATTCATCCTACCACTTTGTTCGTCACATCCAGCCTTTCAGGAGCAACAAATCTACATCTGACATTAAGGCCATTGGGTTTTACCTCCATGCAGCAGCAGTCCCTTCAAGGATTGCGTAGTTCAGTCCTATAGATCTATTGGAGGAAGGAAGTTTCCAGTATTTTAGCTGGAAATCTTGTGAGGGATCACCCCCTCACATGGGATCTATTGTTTCGAGTAGGAGCTAATTTGACACATCCAGAAGTAGGATATTGAGCCTCCCTCTCTGATAGCGCATTTTTCTGAAGTTTTTTTTCATCCAACATCTATTTTCAGTGGAGGAGATTGGAGGAGCTAGATCTTGAGCTTTTAGTCCAAGGATCTAGTGAAAGGGTTAGCCCTTATTGCATAGATCTAACTGTGCATCATTGCAGCCATCATATCATCAGATCTAGCTTTAGACATTAGGGGAATTTTGAGTTCTAAAATGGGCCTCCTAAGGAAATTATAAAATAATAGTGGAATTAATAAAATAAGATTAGATTACATCATCAATTTTTAGAGGGAAAAAAGAAAAAACTAATTTTTCAACTCGTATTTTAAACTTATGTCCCTATGGTTTACTCAAATTTCGAGTGGAAACACTCGTTGGATGAAAAATTTGATTCCTCATCCAAGTAGTACCCATGTTCAATACTTTTATGTACCCTGCTACACGAAAAATGAGAAATACATGAAAAACATGATTGCATTCACATTTTTTCATGTATTTCTCATTTTTCGTGTAGCAGGGTCCATCGAAAGTATGCAACATGAGTACTCCTTGAATGAGGAATTAAATTTTGCAATCAACGAGTATTCCCACTTGAAATTTGATTAAAACCTTAAGGAGATAATTTCAAAATACGAGTTGAAAAAATAGTTTTATTATTTTATTATTTTTTAATATTTTTACTTTTGTACTCCAAAAATGGTGAATCATCCCCCATGGTTGACATCATCATCTGGAATCCTATTGGTTCTTATATTTTTTATTTTGGTTGTACATTTTTCTTAGAAGGGCCATTTTAGACCTCAAAATTCCCCTAATGTCTACATTCCCAACAACATATATGTGAAGCCCTAAGAGGGTGGTTTTATGAGACTTACAGATCTGGTAAATCCTTTTTGGGTTATCTTGGGAATCCATCATTGAGCCCAGATCTAAAATTTCAGCATCATTGGAGCTCCCATTCTACCTAGATTTGACTTTCTATCTTTCAGGCAGTTGCAGTCCCAACAGTTGCAGCAGGGACAACGCAATTTACCTTCTAGTAGTTCAGTAGCTACACAGTCCCTCTTGGGAAATCATTGCAGGGTCATTCTAGGCCACCCTGGTGGCTTGAGTGTCTCATATTTTGAGCACTGTTTTACTTTATTTTTCACCTCCAACATAATAAAATGGCTCAACTGTTTCAGTGCATTATGATTTGTATATAGATTTATTGTTTACTTTGTTGAAGTTCTTATATTGTGTTTCAATATTGCTGGATTCTCCCATTTGGGATATTACAGGTAGGCCAGAAGTAACCAGCGCAGAGAATCTTTTGTGCGGTAGAATAACCAGACAAATTTCCACCACAGGCACCAGCGTGGAAATCACTTAAAACTTTCTTTGCCTCCTCATGGGTGAGGCACCTACATAAAATCGTATTGACACCATGAAGATAAAGTGTATCACCGACGATCAGATAATATTTGGCTTGGTATTGAATACATCGATGTTGCAAGTGAGAGGTATTGTGTCAGAAAGTTTGGGTCTGGAGATAGATTAGATAATCTCCATACCACAGGTCAGATGAATTGATCAGAAAAAAAGACTCATCTGGAATGGATGGTTCCATAGTAGATTTAGTGCTACTCGAGGTAAGGTCACAGATAAGCTCAATGAATACCAGATACTTTTTTGACTTGGATTTTATTAATTCCAAATCACATTCCTACAAAATGACGAACCATTTTGGGTATTCCCCCCCAGAAATTGATGTGACAGAATGTATTTCATAAGGTTGTAAGGTTGCAATCTGAAATGACAGTGGTCTTCTGGAGAAGGATATAATGGTGAAATATTTGTACATCTTGAACGGCTGCCAAAGCGAGCTTTACAACATAAGTCTACTTAACTTCCATATCATTGAGATTGTGACTCAAATAATAGATAGGATGTTCATTACCATCTTCTTCTTGGACTAAAACCATGGTGATGGTTGTATCAGTAGCGATGAGATACAAGAAATAATCACTCTGATAATTTGGGGGATACATTAATGATGCTCGGATCAAGGTGTCTTTAAGAACACCAAAGGAAGCCTTCACAACCTCATCCCAATGGAAGGGAGTCCCCTTTTTCAAGATTCAAGTAAATCCTTTAGCCATTTCAGTGTAGTTGGGAATGAATCTCCTTAGAAATTTAGCCTTCCCTTGGAATCTTTATAACTAAAGAAGGTTGGAAGGCACAGGCAAATCAAGAATGACCTTGAACTTCAATGGAACAAGTTGAATTTCTTCTTTCGACACGAGGAATCCAAGAAAATGACCAGAATCAACACAAAACACATATTTGTGTGGATTAATCCATATTTTATAGTGACAACAACGTAAAAATATCGCTCTCAAATGTAGCAGGTGTTCAACCCGTTTCTGTGAATGGGCAAGTAAGTCATCCATATACGGTTGGACAATGTGCTTGATGTCATGGAAATCATAATTCATTTCCCTCTGGAATGTTTCCCCATCATTCTTTAAACCAAAATAGATTTTTTGATAAGCGAATGTTCTCGAGGGACAGATAAAATTTGTTTTCTATTGGTCTTATGGGGGGATTTTGATCTGATTGTAACTGGAAAATCCATCCTATCTATTTTAGAATCATTGGGAATCTTCCTTAAGTCAGATAAATTGGAATATTTCATATTGCAGGTCTTTATTTTTGTGATTTCTGCTGATGTCGCAGGCGATGGGAATGAAAAGGTACCCATTAGGGAAGAATCATTAAAGAGTCCTACACCAATGTTCTGAAGAGATGGCAGGGGTCCATGAGCAAATGGAATGCTTCAAGTTTCCTAGGAACTAGAGGGGAAGAAGGAGAGTTGATCGATGACTGTGGTGCCTCCCTTATGGGTGAAGATGACCATACGAAAGTAAGTAGATACAACTGCATCCATAGCATAAACCCACAGTCTTCCAAGAAATATATTGATGTCAAGGGGTTTATCAATGACCTCAACTTCAATAGTAATTCATTTCCCCCTAGCTCGACTTGCGGGTTACTGAGAATTCCACAAGGCTTATATGTACGACTGTCAAAATCTTTCAATGTTGTAGGTGATTGTGATAAAGTCAGTGATCCAAGTGACTTCTAGCAACTCATAGACATGATACAAGTAGATTCACCTTCATCAATAATAGTTTGATGAATGAGGCAATTCAGGACATTTACTTGGATCAAAAATGATAATTGTGTTGGTAATTGTGGCACATAGCCCACATGGTTAAAGACTACAATATTAGAATCCGTCGAATTGATTCCACCAATCACCGAAAACAAAGCCTGCTTTTGGGAGGGACAATTCTGAAGAAACCTCAAGCATTGAAATAGCAGAAGGTGATTGAGCCAGATATTCAACTACGTTATAATTTTGAGTTGCACAAGCTCGAGGGTTGAAATTCGATTTATGAATGACTCCCTTCGGCAGATTTATTGTTAACTCGGGAATAGGCAACAAAACTGAATCAGATGAAGTTGAAGTCGAAGTAGTAGGTTGATCTGTAGCCTGACCATTCAACGACGAAAGAGGATTATTGTAATCTTTACTTCGAGTAGACACCAAAACATCAATTTTGGGCTTAGTGGCAGATAGCATAAGAAATTGTGAACTAGAATCAGGATCTGTAGCACCCATATGTGTTTCTGGGTTTGGAAAAGAATTTTTGAACACTGCAGATGAGCCATAAGTCTTAAGAATATTCGAGACTTCTGAGCGGTGAGGATAATCTTGCGTAAAATGATCCTCATTACATATCAAACAAGGGTAACGAGGTTTCTGAGAAGAACTGGATGAATCAAATGATTTTTCCTGCAGGGGTGAATTTTATTTCTTCTTATCTTTCCCCTTCTTCTTACTTCCGAGTTGCTTGTCACTTTTTCCCTTGTCAGATGACACGACATGTATTTCGAAAGAAGATGCAGGATCAGATGCAACAGTTTTTTTATTAGACATAGCAAGTGTGGAACCAGATGGTTGACTTTTTGGCTGAGTACTAGCAGAACCAATCACACCATTACCAACATGAATTTCCTTGCTATATGGAGAAGGAGGAACAGTAAAATTTTGTCGCGATGCATTCAAAATATTTTCATAGAGTGTGCAAGACTGAGTATAAATCAAATCTAAATACTGGGAACAAGAAATTACTTTCTCTTCAGTGACAACACCGCCTTTGGCCATGTCCTTGGTGATAGATGGAAACAAGGAATTTATAAGCCACTCAGCTAAAAGTTGATCCAGAACAAATGTTTTAACCATTCGACGAATCTGATGCCACTCATGTATATGATATGATAGATGAGTAGCAGTTGTCTGTTTAAATCTAGTCAAAAGTTTCATTCCAGTTTCATATCTGATGGGTAACTGGAAGTGGGTTAGAAAAGTAGTGGCTAAAGCTATAAATTTATTGAAATAATCTCATGGTAATTCAATATACCACTTCGCAGTCGGACCAATGAGCATTCGCTAGAAAAGACAAAGTCTAACAGAATCATCATTCAAGGAATTTTATGAACACCATCAATGATAACTCATAACGTGCATAGACAGATCTTCTTGATAATTTCCATTGAATTTCAGAATTTCAGAGGGTAATTTATGAGGAGTCACTAGCCACCAAGGTAAATAATGAATGGGATCATTAGTGACCCAATTTAAATCAAGTAACTCTAGTGTTGCAACAAACGGAAACTGTCAATTTAGATCAGGTTGAGCGTAACCAGGGTAAGATCGAATTGCCTGGGAAATAGGTCGTTGTGCACCAACATAAGGATTTTGTTGTTGGTAACCCAGATATGGGTAATTTTTTTTACCAAACCCTTGATAGGCTTGTTGAACAGGACCTGGATAAGCTTGAAACTGTTGGAATGGTTTTTGCGTCTGCCATGGGATTTGATAAAACTGTTCTTCCTCACCATGATAATTTGGACCAGGTTGTGAATAAACAGAACCAGTAGAAGTCTGTGACAAGGGTAAACTAGCCCGTGGTTGTGAAATTACTGATACAAACAGTTGTTGTATACTAGCCTGGGAAGACATAGTCTGTAGACCCGAAACTTGAGGGTTAATTGTTGAAGGACCTGCCTAAGTAGACTGAGCAACATCCAAGGAAGTAATAACAGGTGTAGTAGGTGCGGATGCAACAGGTTGAACTGGTTGATATTGATACACAATCGTTTGTGGTTAAACAGGAAAGGTAGGCTGCCATAGAAAAACAGGCATTCCAGCATGACCTAAAACTGAAGGAGTACTACCATATGGCACAAACATCTGTTGCCCCCCGGCATATGATGTATAAGGATATTGCACATACTAAATTTCATATGATGGGAGTCCAGAAGAAACTGGATAAGATGGGAGGTAATTGGATGGACCAGCCTGATATTGAGCTGATGATGTCAATAAAGGATCAGGTCATTCAATACTCGTAAGAGAGGACCTAGATAAAAATTTTCACTATACTGGGGATCTACTTCAGAGACCAATTGTTTTATTGTCTCAGCTGTCTGAGATCATGAAGGAGCTGCTTTGTCTTTGCTGAGTTCCCTTCAATTGTTTGTATTTGTAGTTGTAGAGCATCGACCTGATCATATAGTTGTCTGCGGCTGGCTGGATCAGGTGTTCCTTTAATCTCAGTGAAGGGTTTTTGTAGTTTTCCAAAAATCGGTTGTGCCTTCATCATCAGTGAATTTGAGAATTCATGGATTTTCTAAAGAAAAGTGTATGCTTTCATAATAGTGCTCCCCAGTGTCTCCTTAAGCCAGCTCATCTACTTATGTCTCTGTGTTATCTTCTCTTCATACATTGTAGAAGGATCTTCTAGTGTTGATCTCGCTGACAGGGCCTATAGGATCTCCCGGTTTTCACTACCTAGATTCGTGCATGTTGTCTTAATGTGAATGGAGTGTTTGACTATCGGGCAGGACCATATATCCGCAGGAGTGGCTTCAACTACACTAGTAACAGTTGGCCAAAGCTCTTGGAAATTCTCAGTGATCTGGTTGATTTGTTGTTGAAGGGTATCTCTTTCCTGTTGTAACTAATTACGCTCTTTAGTGAGCATTGTAATTTGCTGGTGATGTTGCTCGTACCTCAGAAGAAGGTCATTGTGGAGGGATTCTACCTGTCAAGTTGATGCTGTATGAAAATAAAAATTATATGTACCACTTTGTGAATGCCTCTTCGTTGATTGCTTTAGTGATTAGATCCCCTAACACTCTCCATGGTGTGTACCTGAGATCCATTGGCTGATCTTCGCTTATATCTACAATAGGTCGCTTCCCTGGTGGACACCACTTCCACATAGCCAATTCCATTATTAAGTAGTTGTATATAAACCCTGTGGCTCTTTTGAATATTCCTCGCAAGCTTCAAAAATCTCTTGCAGCAGAAAGGCACACCAATTGAGCTACGCTCCCTGTACGCAATGCTCCACAACTGAGATGGTGTCTTGAGTACATTCCCCCTTTGTGTAGTGCCTCATCATATTTCTTGATACCATATAACATGTGAACTTTAGATTGGGTTTTTTAATAAGGTCTATTTTTCCCCCTTTCCTCCTCTCCTAGTCTCGTACTTCCTATAGTAGTCAAATTATCCTACCCTCTTCGCTCTTTTAGAAGTATTATGAAAGGTAGTAGATACATCACTCCCTACTGCTAATAACCATGTAATTTTGTGGATATATTTTGCATGAATTTTGATTTCTTTTCTGATCTAGAGAAACCTGTTTTGAATTATGCTGATAAGGAGATTTGTGCATTGCATAGCCACACCCGTTGTACCGAACACCAGTAAACTTCTCAAGTGCAGAATTGTAGACCTATGAATACCTTTGAAATCTGGGTGAACTCTAGCTGCTTCGCTACCACTCTCCTTCACATATTTTTAAATGTATACTTGCCTCTTCAACGCTGGAAATTGGAAAGAATCCGTGAAATATGTATCTATCAAGGTTGCATTGTCATACCTGCCTATTAGTGGCTCTATATTTTTAATTATTTCATCAATTTCTGGTTCAACTACCGACACCATTGTCTTCGTCATACCTCTTCTCCTGTAATACACCAGTAGTGTTGTCAGTCTGCACCTTTAAGCTTTTACTGGTATACTATGGCTGACCGTTATAGAAATTTCCTCTCCTTGCAATTCACAATTTTCTAGCAATTTTTTTTTACCTTCTCCATGCAGATTAAGTAGAAATGTTGGTATGAAGGGCGTTGATGTGACTGAATAACTAATTAATTTTCCCTGGTTCCTTCCATGGTTACAATCGTGTGGTTAGTTACTCGGATGAGGTGGACTCTGACTCTGCAGTGGTGGCTTCGAAAATTGAGTGGACCTAATGGCTAATTATTGTTGCATGATGTGGAAACTTTATTACGGAGTGGTGTTTTCAATTACGGAAAATATTTTCGAATTTTTGGCTGACTCTAAATACTGACACCTACATGATGGCTAATTATGACTGGGTGATGGTTAACATGTTTTTTCATACACTCACTGCAACCCCCCCTCCCTCCTGACAACAATTGTTTGCGGTATGGTCCCCATGCTGCAACAATGTGGCAGTTGAGTGTTTGTAACATCTACATTATTTCCATGTGGCTACCTATCTTATTTTTGGAAATTGACTTATTTATAGATTTCCTTACTGACTCATCTCAGGTGGGAGAGAGTTATTGACTTTCTAACCTATAGACTCCTCTCGGGTGTGAGAGTTATTGTAAATAAAATTATGTTTTTTCATTCATGGTAGGGTTTCAGGTGTGCGTCATTCACCTAACCTCCTAATATTTCTCCATCCATTTGCACTAGTGTTAATTCTCCTAAGTCACGGATTTCTATGATGTAGAATGGTCCCATCCAATGCATTTGAATTTTTCCTGGAAATTTCTGAAACTTGTTGTCATAGAGTGGTAATTTTCCACCAATATTGAATGTATTTCTTTTGATGTGGCAGTCATGCCAGGATTTATCTCTCTGTTTCTCCACTGATTGGTGAAATTCTACAAAAAATCTCACTTCCCCTAATTCCTGCAGTTCATGTAGGTGTGTTGTGATGGATTCTACTTCAGACATTTGTGTTGTTGCAGCGAAGAATATACTGGGGATCATAAATTCAGCTGGTACCACTGCTTCTTTGACGTACACAAGGTTGAATGGTGTTTGACTGTGTAATCATTTTACAATGGTTATGTACACCCATAACATGGTTGGTATTCTTTCATCCTAGTCATCCTGATTTGCATTTTAGATCTTAGTTAAGCCTTTTCCTAGGATTTTATTGAAATCTTCAACAGTTCCATTTACCTGCGGGTGATATAGAATTCTTTTATGATGTTGTATCATGAAGTTTTGTAGCAATGATTTCACTGCGGCATTGATAAAGTGGGTGCCTTAATAACTTTCCAGACTCCTTGGACAACTGAATCTGGTAATAATGTTCTCAAAAATTAACCATGTTGATGTGTCTGTTGTAGAATCCTTTACTAGTGCCGCCTCTGCCCACCTTTCCAAATATTCAGTTGCGGTAATTATGTATCTGGATTGTGAATGTTGTGCAACTAGTGTAATGGGTACTACAAAATCGACAACCCATTTATCAAACACCTGCATTTCTCTAACAAGTTGTAATGGTAGTTCATTGCAGTGTGAATTTTTCCCTATTCTTTGACACATGTCACATTTATTTACATAGTCTTTGACATCCTTGTGCATTTTAGGCCACTATAAGGCTGCCTGTAATATTTTCATTGCAGTAGCCTTTGCTCCCACGTGTCCTCCCACAACTCCATTGTGGCATTCCCATAGGATATATGTTCTTTCGTGGTCTAATACACATCTTCACAGTACCTAATCCATACCCATTTTGTATAGTTGACCTGCTATAATTTTGTAATAGGATGCTTTGACAACCAAGTGTTTTTTCCGAGTTGTTGTATATTCTTCTAGGCACTGTCCTGAAACCAGGTATGTTACTATTTGTTCTAAACAATTTGGGATAGCCTCTATCTGGAATAGTTCTGCATCTGGAATTTGGTCATCAAGTGGCCCCCCATTTTCTCCAGATCCAATCTAGATAGATGATATGGTCCCACGTTTAGTATTCCTAGTTTTATTATTACTTCAAATGTGAACTCTTGGAATAGTAGAAGCCATCTCCAAATTTTTCCTTTGAGAATAGGTTTATTTACTAAATACTTAAATGAAAAGTGATTTGTGAAAAAATTAAAAGTACCTCCAAGTAAATAATGACGGAATTTATGGAGGGAGTAGACCATTTCCATAGCTTTTATTTTAGTGGTTGTATTGTAGCCTAATTTGAATCAGCTAAAAGTCAAGAGAGGCTCTGAGAAATTCAAGGTTATTGAGGGATAGTTGTAAAAATTTCAAGAAGACTTGTAATATTCTTGAAAGGATAACCACAAGCTCAATGAGGATTCATCATCACATGTGAACTGGAACCAAAACCAAAGAAGCAAAGGTGTGAAGGAGTCATGAACGCGCGGGCAGAGTCAGGCTAGTTTACATTCAAAGTAGTGCACGAGGGCATGTGCAATTCAATGGGTCAAATCGGAAAATGGAGAAATTCGTGAGTGCATGGGTCAAGTCGGAAAACTAGAGTGAAGAAAAGATGGACGGTGAGGATCAAGTCACATAAATGATAGCGAGTGATGGAAGGACCAGATCACAGAAGATGGTTGGAGCATATCGCACATCGACGATTTTTGTGTTTATTTCTAAGTCTTTGCACGGTAAGAGATTTAAGTTGTGATGAGATAAATATGGGAGGTGGCGACGTGATGCGAATTATATCGCAGATCGCATGCGATAAGGTTTTCAGGCCAATTTGCGAAATCACGAAATCATAAATATTGTGGAATTCTTAAAAATTGCGAAGTGCGATAAAGAGCCCAGATGCGGCATAGTTTTAAAGGTGAACTCCAAAGGATTTCAAATCTGGATGTAAATAATTTCATATGTTAAATCACATCGGAGGAGGAAAATTAGGATTATAATGTAAAACTAGTGAAACACCGAAATGCGATAGAAAGCGGACACGATGCATTCTTCAGAGGTGAATAGAATATATTTCAAGTCCAATTCTTGCAGCGGTTTATGAAGAAAATTTTGAACGTGGGAGTAGACTCGGGTGGAAAATGACCAAACACTACGTGCAGAAGTCTTAAAAGCAGTTACGCCTTGATAGTGGAATAAAATTCTGAATGCGGGCAGAAAGACTCGGGTCTATAATCTGTCATAGAGCAAAGGAGAAGAGAAGACAGAATGCAGTAGGCACAAGTAGACAAGGCTGAGCCGGGTAGAAGGTGACATGATGACAGTGTTTGAAACATAAAAGCATGGGAAAATTCGGGTGGAGATGCGTTTATGCAGACTGTTAGGACGTCACAGCCAAAACAGAAGGAGACACATCAACAACAAATCAGATTCAATAAAAGGATTATATTCCAAGAGTTATTTTGTTTTCTTTGTTAATATAGAAGCTACAATTGTGTTCGTGATTGCAATGTAATAAGTAGTTTAACAGTTTTGGGCAGTCTAGGAGTTTCAAGAAGCTCGAGCAGTTGCAAACTACTTTTGTTTGTATTTAAGGAAGAGAGAAAGAGAGAGGAAGGGTTCCGAGTTCTCGACCGCTTGGGGACTATATTTTGTACTTATTTTTCTTATTGGTGAATGAAAGAAGCAGCAAGTTTCCTACAATTGTTGATGGTGATTCATGTTTCTTGTGCCATTTTATGTGGTTTCTTCCTTGAATGAAGTGAAGTAAAGAAGCAGTTGGTCTCTGATTTACGTTTGTAAGCAGGGGTTAAATAGCCTTAATAAGCGCTCCCATTAGGGGAATTTTGAGGTCTAAAATGGGCCTCCTAAGAAAAATGTACAACCAAAATGAACTTTATAATAACCAATAGGATTCAAGATGATGATGTCAACCATGGGGGATGATTCACCATTTTTGGAGTAAAAAGTTTAAAATAATAAATAATAATAAAATAGTAAAACTACTTTTTCAACTCGTATTTTCAAATTATCTCCCTAATTTTTTACTCAAATTTCGAGTAGCAGTACTCATTGGGTGAAAATTTTAATTCTTCATCCAATGAGTACCCATTTTTCTTAGTTTCACTGGACATTACTACACAAAAAAATGAGAAATACATAAAAAACATGATTGCAATCACATTTTTCATGTATTTCTCATTTTTCAAGTAGCAGGGTCAATCAAAAGTATGCAACACAGGTAATCCTTGGATTAGGTATCATTTTTTTCATCCAACGAGTTTTTCCGCTTGAAATTTGAGTAAACCCATAGGGAGATAAGTTGAAAATACGAGTTGAAAACTTAGTTTTTTCTTTTTTCCCTCTAAAATTTAATGATATAATCTAATATTATTTTATTATTTCCACTATTATTTTATAGTTTCCTTAGGAGGCCCATTTTAGACCTCAAAATTCCCCTAATGTTCACTCCATCTCTTCTCCCTTCACAAATCCTCTCTGAAACTTAAAATTAATAGATTATGTGTTTAAAACATATTATTTCGAGTTTCCCCTCTCTTCACAATATCTCTCTGAAACTTTAAAGTAATAGATTCTGTGTTTACATCGTGTTATTTGGAGTTTCCCCTCTCTCCATGAATTTCCTTTGAAACTTAAAATTAATATATTTTGTGTTTACAACATATTACTTTGAGTTTACCCTGCAGTTCTTCTTTTCCATTTAGATATCAACAGTCAATGGCATTGTGAAATATTTTATTATTCCAGATCATTAAGGATTTTAGAAAAATAGTTTCCAGTGAGATAGAACTAAGACCTCATGATAAAATTATTTTCGTGACACACTTTTAAAATGTCGTAAGCACTGATTCCTTTCACAATCGAGGGATTGTCTCTTAAGATACAACATTTTCTGGCATCATTGCCGGGGACGAAGGCACGAAGTTATTTTTCCTTGGGTATTGAAATCTATTTCTTGATGGTGAACAAGATTTAGATACAAATTTGGTTGTTTATTATTCACCTAGTGACTCCACTAATCAAGGTTTCATTAGATGAGGAATTTTGCAGGCAAGAAAATGAGAAAGCACTGTGGAAAATATAGATATCAGAGTTTGAATCTTTTAAAGGAAGTTTCATTTTTCACTATCAGTTTGGTGGTCTATTTTCCCTTACATATCAAGAATAATGTTTCCTTCTTTACATTCTCATGAGATTATAAGGCCCAAAATGTACATTCTTTATTGGATAAAGAAGATTTTTCTTCCGATTATATTATTGATCTTGACACAACTTTATCTTCTAAATATGCATTAGGGTATTTTTGAGGTCGAAAATGGGCCTCCTAAGGAAATTATAAATAATAGTGGAAATAATAATATAAGATTTGATTACATCATCAAATTTTAGAGGGAAAAAAGGAAAAACTATTTTTTCAACTTGTATTTTCAACTTATCTATCTATGGGTTTACTCAAATTTTGAGGGGAAGCACTCGTTGGATGCAAAATTTGATTTCGCATCCAAGCATTACCCATGTTTCATACTTTCGATGGACCCTGTTACACAAAAAATGAGAAATACATGAAAAATGTGATTGCAAACACATTTTTTCATGTATTTCTCATTTTTCGTGTAGCAGGGTTGATGGAAAGTATGCAACATGGGTACTCCTTGGATGAGGAATTAAATTTTGCATCCAACGAGTACACCCTCTTGAAATTTGAGTAAACCCTTAGGGAGATAAGTAGAAAATATGAGTTCAAAAAGTAGTTTTATTATTTTATTATTTTTTAATATTTTTATTTTTTTACTCGAAAAATGGTGAATCATCCCCCATGGTTGACATCATCATCTTGAATCATATTGGTTGTTATAAAGTTTATTTTTATTGTACATTTTTCTTAGGAGGCCCATTTTAGACCTCAAAATTCCCCTAATGAGAAGAGAGTTGAATGTTGCATTACAATTCCTAAAGATAATTTATCACAGTTTAGGCATAAAGGTGAGGATTCATCATATTTGGGTGATAATATTCTCCCTCATTAGCAATCCACTTCTTTCCAGTTTGGAACCAAGTTGATTTTCAAACCCTTAGTGCTTCCCACAATTCTCCATCAGTATCCTTCAAAAGGACTCAAATTTTTGCCAAGATTTTCTGGAGAGGAGGAGGATATTTCAGCTGAACAACATATCTTAGCATTTGAGTACTTTGTGGACAAATTTCAAATTATTTATGAATACATGGATGTTTTTTCATTCATTAAAGCAAGGTGCTCAGCAATGGTTCTAGTGTTTAGAAGAAAGTTCAATTAGTTCATGGCAAGGTTTTCAAGATATATTTCTTAGATATTGGGGTGAGCATAAGTAATATGAAAAACACATTTTAGAATTATATTCTATCCAGAGGCAGAGCTGTTTGGTCAATTTAGTGTGTCCTGAATTGCTACATTAATTTATCAATCCGGGATTCGTAAGCTGATAAAGTGCGGCGCACTATATGTGCAAGATAACCTATTTCTTAACTTTTTGTTGTTTTTGGTTTTCTAAGGTAAGGTGGAAATTCTAAAATAAAAACAAGTATGGTTATGTTTGTTCAAGGAAATGATATCCTCTATAATGATTTACCAACTTGAAACTTAAAAAGGAATTTGAAACATACAATGACAAAACTTGAAAGGAAATGAAAATGTGCTGCTGAAATGAAAAGGTGCTGCTAGTCTAATAAATTAAAATAGTGAACTATTGAGCATGAAAACCAAACTATTCTTGATGCTGTCTAAACACAAAGGAAACTATGCTTTAAAGAAATCCAAAATTACAACAAAGTAAATCTAAATCAGATTACATCAACTTGTCTTCTGATCCCTCATCATTAGTCCAGCTATGATTTTCGGAAGTAACCATAAACAACTTGAGTAACTGATATCTAACTTGCAGAAAGTAAACTAATATCAAACCATACATTCATAATTCAATCCCTCACCATCAGTCCAGCTGTGGCTTTCGGAGGTAACTGAATATGTCATGCACAATTTAATATTTCTAACTTGCAGAAAGGAAACTAATATCAAACTATACATCCATAATTCAATCCCTCACCATCAGTCCAGCTGTGGCTTTCGGAGGCAACTGAAGATGTTATGAGCAATTTAATATATCTAACTTGCAGAAAGGAAACTAATATCAAATTACACATCCATAATTCAATCCCTCACCATCAGTCCAGCTGTGGCTTTCGGAGGCAACTGAAGATGTTATGAGAAATTTAATATATCTAAATCTAACTACTGAAGCAAATGAGCAAAACTGAAATGAACAAAGCAGTACTGAAATTAAACAGAAACTAAGAAAAGAAAATTAGCAGCAGAACAATGTTAATTCCATGTCATTAGTCAAAAAGTTATGCAAATGCCCGGGCTGCCTATTTATAACCTGAAACAAGAACATTGATCAGTGATCAATAACATAAAACATGAAAGACAAAAGTAAAATGGAAAGTATGAAAGATTATAAACAGAAATGAAGCATATATATATACCATGAAAGATGCAATGTACAAACATGTGAATGGATTATGGCACAATGAGCTTTAAAGAAATAAAACAAGAACTATACAATAATGCACAGAACCTTGGCAAGTGCAGGGGCCCTCTACAGCAGCCTTGGCAACAATCTTCAGGTACGAATGACGTTTGAAAACAAAGTCTTCTTATATTAAAATGCAGTCACAACAGAAAGGTGATATTACGGCACAGTGGCAGCGTAATTACATTACAGAGCAGACTAATAAAAACTAACAGAGACTAATCTAATATGCGTATACAAACGCGTTATTTATAACAAAAGAAATATAACTGATTCCTAAAGTTTATGCTGATGGAGAACACGTAGACCGTTACGCCCACAGATCTAGGATCATGGCCGTATTGAAGAGTAAATCTATGAGGAGTGGATGTTTGAATTCGGCTATGGAGCCGTGTACAGATGTTGATTTGTCCTCCGCAACTCAGAAACGGCCATATGAACCTTCACGTGACACGAAATAGAGTCCTATCACCGTGGGACTCTACGGTTGACTTCCATTTGGACACCTTTGACCGCAGCCTCTTTAGATGAATTTGCTCGAGCCAATAGGACACGATCCATGTCCACATCATTTCTGACTTGCCCATGTGGCTCGTTTTTTCTGTAGACACCTGTAACATAGAGTTTCACAAAATGGCTGCGGAAAGTTGCAGCAGCTGCGGAAAGTGGCAAGATTCCGCAGCTAGATGAGCAAAATCTAAATCAAACAGCGGACACAAAAATATAATTAAAAACCATGTTAGATGCTCTTTTGCAATTAATATACAATGATATTGACAACTTGGGAGGTTCAGGTGAGTGAAAAAGGTATAGAAAAGTGTATGGAAAAGATGCAGATTCGAGACTCAACAAGAGCTATGAATCAATTTTTGAGTTTAATAGGAGGTTTGAAAAAAAAAAAATCAACATGCCAAAATAAATTCGACCTCCTAAAGCTGCAGCTATGGTTTACTATTTGAGGGCTCTTCCTGTTGTCTTGGATTTTTATCTCAAGGAGAGAAAGCCTTGCACTCTAGAGCTGATTTTTATTTATGCATAGGAAATTGAAGATAATGTGTGGGCCTGTCACATAGAAAGAACAAGTTTTGCTGAAGACAAGGGGTCCTCTCAAGAAAACATTGAAATAGCTTTACAAGAGAATGCAAATTCAGAGAGGAACAAGGATTTTCAAAAGGTATCAGAGGAGACCCATATTGCCGGAACACAAGAATTTAAGAATTCTAAATATTCTGGTCAAACATTCAATGAAAAAACTGAACTACACGCTGAAATCCTGGAAGATCATTAAAATTTTCATAATTTTAATGATTTTGTGAATAGAGGAGAAATTAGCGGAACTCCTCAGGTTTCTCTACATAAGGGGGGAGATCTTTGTCAATAATTGGAATTATATGAAGAATATTAGCATTATGAAGAAAAAACCTTAGATTTCTCTTTGCATCTTAAATGGTTGTTAGCAGAAAACAACATTTAATCTTTTCAAATACAACCTCAAATTGAGGAGTCAAATAATGAAGGAAGTTGCCTTGTTCAAAGAGGTCTACATTATCAAGATGTTTAAGAAAAGGAGGCAAAAGAAAATTGGTCCCATCAGTTCTATGATCTAGTAGTAGACTATTTGGAAACTTTCTTTTTTCATTAACAAAAATTTATGAAAAGGTATGTGCAAATATTTGTATCTGAAAAATTTTCATGGTATGTCTCTATTGTGATCTTCAAATTTCAACAGTATGAAGGCATTAGGTCTAGCATGAAGATGTTAGATTGGCACCACTGGAAAGTTTTCTTCACCTGATTAAGTTCATACATGAACACATATGTAGGAGTAGTGCATAAATAAGATCAGGATTTGAGCATTTTTAGTTGTACTATTTCTGGCTCGGTATTTTCAGTTTAAAAATAAAGGAATGGGTCCAAAGTGTTGTAGGTTTCGGGAGGATTTCATACTAAATAAACTCCCATTTGGGATTGACTCCATGCCCAATAAAGGCTACTAATTTACAGGTGGTCCTTGACTCCATGCCCAATAAAGGCTACTAATCTACAAGTGCTCTTTGACTCCATGCCCAATAAAGGCTACTGATCTACAAGTTCTCAGCACTTGGCTACCAAATTGATGTCCCCAATTGGAGCCAGATGTTGTAGCCGAATTTGACTCAGCTAAAATTCAAGAGAGGTTCTAAGAAATTCAAGGTTATTGAGGTATAGTTGTTAAAATTTCAAGAAGACATGTAATATGCTCGAAAGGATAACCATAAGCTCAATGAGGATTCATCATCACATGTGCACTCGAACCAAAACCAAAGAATAAAAGGCATGAAGCAGTCATGAACGCGCGGGCAGAGTTAGGCTAGTTTGTGTTCAGAGCATTGCACGAGGGCACGTGCAGTTCAATGGGTCAAGTCAGCAAATGGAGAAAGTCATGAGCACATGGGTCAAGTTGGAAAACCAAAGTGAAGTAGAGATGGATGGTGAGGATCAAGTCAAAGAAATGATAATGAGTGATGGATGGACCAGATCATAGAAGACGGTTGGCGCATATCACACATCAAATTTTTTTGTGTTTATTTCTAAGTCTTTGCATGGTAAGTGATTTAAGTTGTGATGTGATAAATATGGGAGGTGGTGATGTGATGCGAAGTATATCACAAATCGCATGCGATAAGGTTTTCGAGCCGATTTGTGAAATCGTGAAATCGCAAATATTGCGGAATCATTAAAACTTGCGAAGTGTGATAAAGATCTCAGATGTGATGTAGTTTCAAAGGTGGAATCCAAAGGATTTCAAATCTGGATGTAAATCATTTCCTTTGTTAAATCGCGTTGGAGGAGGAAAAGGAGGATTATAATGTAAAATTGGTGAACGCAGAAATGCGATAGAAAGCGAACATGATGCATTCTTTAGAGGTGAATAGAATATATTTCAAGTCAAATTATTGCGGTGGTTTATGAAGAAAAGGTTGAACACGGTAGTAGACTCAGGCGGAAAAATACCCGACACTACGTGCAAAAGTCTTAAAAGCGGTTATGCCTTGATAATGGAAGAAAATTCTGAACGTGGGTAGAAAGACTCAGGTCTGTGACCTGACACAAAGCAAAGGAGAAGAGAAGACAAAACACAGTAGGCACAAGTAGAAGAGGTAGAGCCGAGTAGCAGGTGACATGATGACAGTGTTTGAAATGCAAAAGCATGGGCAGAGTCAGGTGGAGATGCTTTTATGCAAACTCTTAGGACATCAAAGCCGAAATGAAAGGAGACACATCAACAACAAATCAGATTCAGCAAAAGGATTATATGCCAACTGTTATTTTGCTTTCTTTGTTAAGATAAAAGCTACAATTGCATCCTTGATTGTAATGTAATAAGTATTTTAATAGTTTTGGGCAGTCTGGGAGTTTCAAGAATCTCAACCAGTTACAAACTGCTTTTATTTGTATTTAAGGAAGAGAGAAAGAGAGAGGAAGGGTTCTGAGTTCTCGACCTCTTGGGGACTACATTTTGTACTTCTTTTTTTGATTGGTGAATGAAAGAAGCAACAAGTTTCCTGCAACTATTGATGGTGATTCGTGTTTTTTGTGCCATTTTATGTGTTTTCTTCCTTGAATGAAGTGAAGTAAAGAAGCAGTTGATCCTGATTTACGTTTGTAAGTAAGAGTTAAATAGCCTTAATAAGCGCTCCTTCACTCCATCTCTTTTCCTTTCACAAATCCTCTCTTAAACTTGAAAGTAATAGATTCTTTGTTTACAGCATATTATTTCTAGTTTCCCCTCTCTTCACAAACTCTCTCTGAAACTTTAAGGTAATAGATTCTTTGTTTACAACATGTTATTTTGAGTTTCCCCTCTCTCCATGAATTTCCTTTGGAACTTAAAAGTAATAGATTATGTGTTTACAACATATTACTTTGAGTTTCCCCTGCAGTTCTCATTTTCCATTCAGATATCAGCAGTCAATGGCATTGTGAAATCTTTTATTATTCCAGATCATTAAGGGTTTTAGAAAACTAGTTTCTTGTGAGATTAAGCCAAGACCTCATGATAAAATTATTTATATGACACACTTTTAAAATATCTTAAGCATTGATTCATTTCACAACTAAGGGATTGTCTCTTAAGATACAACAGTTTTTATAGTTATTTTCCGTGGTTGAAAGCTTCCTGCTTGCAAAATATATCATTTGGTATATATTTGTTTCTCCTATTTGCACTATCACGTTCCCCAAAGCAATTCTTGAAGCTTCAATATATACATGGAAATGTTTATCCCAGTTAGGATGGGTTAGAATAGGTGCACTTGCTAATTTTTCTTTTAGAGTGTCTAGTGCCTTATTCCATTCTTCATTCCATACAAACGGTTCTGTCTTCTGCAACAAATTTTCTAACGGGGATGTGATGTGGGCATAGTTGCGGATAAACCTTCTATAATACCTTGTATGTCCAAGTAATGATCTCAATTTTTTAACATTCTCCGGATCCATGTTGACAATTACCACAACCTTGGCAGGGTCTACACACACTCTCTTTTTATAGACCACATGACCAAGAAATGTTCCAAATGGTACTGCAAATATGCATTTTTTTAGGTTCAGTGGAATCTAAAGATGTCTACAACGGTCAAACATTATTTGGAGGAGACTTGCATGTTTCTTTAATAAACTGTATACAGACTGTTCATCCATGTACACTTCAAGAAACTTATGGATATACTCCATGAAGGCTTCTATCATTATTCTTGAGAATATTGTTGGTGCATTCTTAATCCAAAGGGAATTACATGATAAACATAAGATCCTCATTCAGTAGTGAGCATGGTTTTTATTTTGTCCTCCTCTCCTATTCTAACTTTATGAGAGCAGAGAATCCATCTATGAATGGATATGCTTCATTTCCAGACATATTATCTAGAACTTTGTCACTGAATGGTATTGGAAAAGGATCATGTACACATGCATTCTTTAAACTTCGGTAGTTTACACACATTCTGATCTCTGAATTTTCCTTTTTGTTTTGGATCACTATTGGACTAACCCATTCTACCTCTTCTACTGGGAAGATCAATCTTGCAATTAGAATTTTGTCTATTTTTGTCTTGACTTTCTCCTTCACCCTTGGGTTCAAGTGATAGGGTCCATTCTTTACTAGTCTTGCATCTGGTTTCAACACTATCCGCATCTCCCCGAAGTCTCCCTTGATACCTTTTAGCTATGCTACAGAAGACGGGAATAGATCTTCATATTCCTTTAGAAAATCAAAAAATACCTTTATAGCCTCTTCGTCCCAATAGTCCCCTATAGATGCTAATTTTGGTTTTCTTGACTGCCAATATTATGTTTCTTTGTTCGTAAGGGAAATAGGTGCAGTCCTTCTTTGGTAGGTTCCTCTTGTATTTTGCATTCTCCTTCCTTTTCTTCAAATTACAAGTGTCTAAGGTTTTGCAAGTCATCATCATTTATTTCCTGATCTACTTTCCCACATGCTACTACTTCTTGATAACCAGACTCAGGTATTTTTCTTGGCACAGGTGTTTCTTCAACTTCTGCAAGTTCTGAATAGAACATAATCCTTCTTATTTCCTGCAAGGTGTCCATAAGTTTTTCATTATCCCCCTTGAAAGAGAAACTTCGTGAAAATCTATCTGATATTGAATACCAACTACTTTTTTATCTATTCGTGTCCTCTGTAAGGTACCAGGCTTGCGGGATGATATCCAATGAATGTACAAAATTATGTACCCACAAGGATTTTGGATAATTCTTCGTTTCCCACTTATGTTCATAATATTTTATATGAGCTTGGGGATCTGAAGTTCCTATGTACCTTTCTTCTAGTTGTGGTCTCGAAGATGCTTGGAATCTCATTTCCAATGCCTCTGCTACCTACTCCCAATTATGAATAGAGTTGCAGTGGTTTACCCACCACTTTTCCAAAGTAGATTGTAAAGCTACATCCATTAGAGGAACCTTATGCTCCTATGGAACATTATCTTCAACTTTATTAATGAAATTATTAATAGTTTTCATATTAGTAAGGGTGGGGTAACCCCTTACCTCTGTGTCGATCTAATTGACTCCGCGGATAGCAGAACACCTCCTGGTGTTGACTTTGTCCCCTCCTTGCTTCTAATCATCCCACACAACCTTGGATCACACATCGGATCTTTGAACACTCCGCCAACTTATTGTCCCTTTTGTTGCAGGGTTGATGTAGTCTTCTCATTTTCATGTTGTCATTTGATAAAGTTGGTCTAGGAGTTCCACATCCTCCCTAGTCCTGACGGTCTCAGTATACCTGGGTCCTTGATATGGATCTAATGGTTGGATCACTCTGAATTCTCCATCTTCAAATATCATTAGCTCTTTCTTCAAGTCAATAATTTCATAGTTTTCAAACGCCCATTATATTCCCATTAGATATGTACATGGATCTCTACCTCCCATGATGTCGATTACCTCAAAATTAATATAAGTCTTCACACCTGCTACATATAATTCAACTTCTTCTAACCTTCCCATCAGCACAATGCAATATTGTAGGTTTTCTGTCCATAGTTTTATAGGGGAGTACACCAGCTTCGTTTTTCCTAATGCTTCCCATGTTTTTCTGGGTGGTATGTTTACATCTGAGCCTAAATCTGACATTGTGTCCCTTATATGAAATCCAAAAACTTGTGCATTTATCTGAAACTCCTTCCTAGTTCTTCTTTTGTTTCTTTTTACTCTCCTCACATACCTTTTAGCAAGGTTAGTGTTAATTGGGTTCTCGTGCTCTATTCCTCCTTTTACTACTACTTTCAATTTTTTTTTTTAACTTCTCCAGAATTTTTCCATCATTTACAATACTCAAGAATAGCTTAAACCATTCTTCTATTGGCGTTCCTATTTTCATAGCCTTTCCCTCTTCCTTGACTAGTTGCATTTACTGCAGGTCCTTGTGGATTTCTAACTTTGAAAAGGTTTCCAGTGCTTCCTTACATTACTGTTTATGTTTCTCTAAGTCAAAAAAATTCTCTTAGGATGTTGGTTTGATCAATTTTACTGGCTCGATCTCTCTTGCATCCTCTCTCATTTTCTTCCCTCCTCGGGTTATTATGGCCACACTGGGTAGAGGTTGTATCTCAGCTAATCTTGGTTCTGCATTGACCAAATTGGATCCTTGTTTCCTATTCCTTTCTTCCCACCTTTTAATTAGTTAGAGACAATCTTTCATGGCATGTGCATTCACTCTACACTAGGAACACCATGTTCGTCTTGGCAGTAGACATTCTCTCACTACATGGCCTTCTTAATCACAATTGTAGCATCTGAAGTGTCCTCTTCCTCCAGTCCTACCTCCTTGCATTCTTAATCCTCCTCGTCCCCTCGAAGCCTCATTTACCCTGTAGGATTACCTATCCGATCATTTTGCTAATGCATCCAAGGCTCTGCATTAATCTATGTGATGAGTCGTTGAAGCACAGAATTCAAAATATACATTATTGGTACATTTGAATACTTCTGTAATATCGGGCATAAACATGGAGGATGAAAAATTCCCTTGCATATTTCACAATATTCTATTAGAGCTGGAGTTTGTGGGTTAGGAAAACCTGGGAAATATGGTTGTTCCTCGTACAACCCTTGAGTATTTACTTGTGCAAATCCTCCCACTAGTGGCATCCCTTGTGCTCATTTTGTTGATGTCCCGGCGTTGTTTCCCCACAACCTCGGACACTCTGTAACCAAATGTCCTTCCAACAGACAATGTGTACACCACACATTGGGTTGCGCTGGTCGTGCTGGTTGAATATCCTTGAGATTTTCTGTCAAACTTGCTATTTGATGTTGCAATCCTAATATGGAAGGGTCATGGGTGGCTACTCCTCCCCTAAATAGACAACCATTGATTCAATCTTCATCGCTTGTTATAGTGCACCTTGGAGTGTATCAATATTTTGCCCAGTTAATGGAGTACTTGTAAGGGGTAAAAGAACTCTAATGAACCAGTCATGTTGGTGACATGGATCAATCAGGTAGCTCAGTTTCCCAATTAAATCTATGAACCTTCTCATTAAAATCCTATACAATCTCTCCTTCTCTCTGTTTGATCTCCCATAATTCGTATAGCCCTTGTTGATTAGTCTGAGGGAGCTTTAACTCTTGTAAAAATTATCTTTTAATGTCATCTATAGCAGGATTTTGATGCACCTCTGACCATTTGATAAACCAGTGTAATTATCTTTCCCTGAGTGTAGTTTGGAATTCAATCAATTTAACTGCATCTGGTGTCTAAAGAGCTCTCAATATCTCTTCACATAGATACAAACTTTGTTCCACATCATCATTCCCCTTTCTAGAAAACTATGGATATTGAGTAAATGATCCTACCATTTTTTCTTGTGTAGGTGTAACTGTTATAGGACAACTGACCTCCTCATCGGCTTAGAGGAGAAGGTAACATGGAAGGAAGAAAATGACCCAGACAAAGGCCCATTTTTCCAAGGTAACGCACCCCCAGAAGTAGCTAGGCAGAGTTATAACGTACCCTAGCCATGAAAATGGAGATTTAATGCCTAGGGTAATGATATGTCTTGCCTAAGGGGCAGCGTTATCCATGTTTGAATGTTAAAAGGGAAATATCCCACAGAAATTGACTGAAATTTCCATCTTTCTCTCAAAATGAGTCAGTTGAAAAGCAAGAAACTTATGGTATAAACATTTTATTAGATATTTCCAAACACAACTCGACTCCCATAGAAGGAAAAAGCAAAGAAAAGCTAGGAAACATCAAGATATTTCCCAATTCAAACTGGTTGAAAGGATTGGCAAGGTTTTTCCTCTCCATTTCCTATAAATTGGAGGTTTTGACTCTTGTTCAAAGGTCGAAGGTTTGATCATATGTGGAGCAGAATTTCATTGTTGAAGTGTGAGGCTTGAATATCAGCGAGGTTCATTGAGGACTCTTAGCCCAAGCATCATCACACTCGGAGATATAGAAAGAGAGAGAGGAATTGGAAGACTGAGGAGGGCTTGGTAAAACCAACGGTTGTAATCCTCCTTTTTATAAATTAATAGAAATGTATCTGTTTTGTCCATTTGATGTTTCAGTGTCACATTTTTTGTTCATTTTTCTATGAAGCATGATATAAATGGCTCATATTTGCATAGTTTAATGTCGATTATATACTTGTTTAATTTTTAGAAAGCGATATTGTTGTGAGGATTACACGGGTGCTTTGATTGGTTGCATGATCTGGATTTGGAGTCAGTGAGGAAGGGCTTCTACCACACCTCTTAGCTCTCTCCATAGGATATGTTATCCACAAAGAGGTAATCATTCTAAATCTCACTTTTTCAATTATATATTAGTATGAACATGTATGCAGTATCTTTCTAACTTTACATCTAATATGATAGTCTGCCTTAGGCACTAGAAAGCCTTGAGAGGGATATTCATCAACCACCACCCAAGCATTTTACCCTTTAGCAGAAATGGAGACTCCACTAGGGATTTAATCCCAAGTTTCTCGATTGTTTTTTCCTAAGACTTTACCTCTTTCCCTCTGCTCACATCCCCTTATGATCATTTTACATGCTTAGTAACCTTCTCAACAACTCACAGAGTCCAGAATAGACCCTACCTAGCCATCTGTACAACTTTACCTTGAGTAACGCTCCACTTGAGAGTGTTTCAGTGCATTATAGCACTACTTATGCTCATATACAGTGCGTTAGTTCCACTATTAATGCTTTGTAACCTCTTCTTTCCAGCGTTACCCAGCCAAAATTTGTTGTTTACACCCCTGTTGTGTTTCCCTTTGGCTGTGGAGTTATTGGCTACCAGATTAGCTTATTTTTTTGGATCCCTATGCTTGGTTACTAGCTATCATTTTTTAGTTCTTGTTTAAAAAGTTAGTGTTAGTAGCATCTACTTTTTGAAGAAGATTTTATTTTTTAAGTTTACTGAACATAGCTAAATTCATTCTGAAATTTTTTGGTTAAAAAAATTGTTCAAGAGGATAGATAGATGTCTTAATCTTTTAAGGTTGAAATTTGTTATTTTAATGTTTGGTGCATGGATGTTTGAAAGATATCTCCTTGTAGAATAAAATCTTCATTGAATTGAATATTTAGAGCATGTCTCTGCATGGTTTTTGAGTTAGAGTCTCATTACATTTCATATGTCCACTCCCCCTCTACAAGACTAATAATCAAGTACACTAAGAATAAAGCGATAATAAAATTAATCATATAACTTTTTTTGAGATCACACCAACAGTAGTTCAGGCTAGGATCATGGGGTAGGAGAAGTGATAAAATCACCCAAGATCACAAAACTTGAAACTAGAGTCATTAAAAAGTGAAATCCTACTGCACTCATACTATCGGGACCACTCCACTACCACTGGAGTTAAGCGCAAGACAACACCAGGGTGCATGAAAAGGTAGCCCACCTTCGAGTGCATTCAGTGGGCATGCTATATATTGGGGTTATCCTCGGGGATGTCGAAACTAGATCAGGGATTTAGGTGTTATGCCTATATAGCATGTTTTCAACGACTATGACCCCCCTGACAGTGTTTATGATTTGATGTATCTTTAGTTGCTAGAGTTTTTAGGGACTTACACAAGGTGACTGGGGCGGGCTGCCCTGGTACCTAAAACAGACGGAACTACTCTGTCTTTGGTCTTTGGGAGGATACTCATCTTCACGAGAGTGCTTACACCTATTTTATGAGGTTTGGGAGAAGCTCTAGAGTAACCATAACTGTATATTTGACCAACTCTCTATGTATGCTATTGTGATACTGGGTTTCATCTCCAACAAACGATAATACTCAGAAAGGGCCATACCCATTCTCACTGCTTGATTGATTGATTTTAGGTGTGTGGTTACTATCACTGATACTTTATAATATATCACAATAATAAAAATTTGATAAAATTAAATAGGTCATCGTGGCATCCTTCAACCCTCGTCATCTTTCTATACGACAGTAATGTCTCCCTCTGTTGACACCGAAGGAGGAGTCGAGTCTCAGTGAGCCAGTGCCTTCTTCGACAGAGAAGTCTCTGTGACAACCCCTGACTTTCATATAGCTCCATATCATATGGAGTATCCAAAGGATCCTTTTACGGAAGGAGTCTTACCTCCTTACAATCCTCCTCTCACTGACATGTTAGGGCCATTGTTAGTTTAGGTTACGCCAATGCCAGTCATGTCTTCGGTTGCACCTACATCCATTTCACAACCGATGGCCATAAGGTCTATGTCGTTGGTGGCAAAATCGGGTCCACCACCATCTTCCTCACCAGTTTTCATTTCTACGCCAATGATTGGAAACCCCAGTAGCCAGGCTATACCCGATCCCAGCAATTCGGTCACCACAACTATAAGTGTACCTCTGAACCCTTCGAGATCTACTCCTATTGTGACTGTGTCGACACCCACGATTTACGATTGCCCTAGTGGGGCTACTTCGGTTCCTTTTAGCAACTCTTTTGGTTGGAACCCATTGCTGAGTTCAAACCCCTTAGGTATTATGCTAGGGGGCAGTGTCACCAATACATATAAGCCAGGGGGCACTTCAGTACCCCTACATTCACTAGGGAAAACATGACATCCTATTGTTAATGTTGCTCCTTCGAGTGGTCAAACTTCCGATGTAGGGTCTATGCCGATGGTCAACTATGTGAATAGCATTATGCCATTGGATAACTCTATCGCGTCCATATGGTTGAACCAACCCCAAAGTCAGTTTGGGTAGGGGGCAACTATTACCCTAGGGGAAACCAAAAGTTTTCCCCCCAGTACAACATACCCTACAAACGGAAACCATATACCCCTACAAGCCCACTCACTGGGAAATTTTGTCAACAAAGTCCTACTTATCCCATTGGTAACACATTGATGGGTGGACCCTACAGTCTGAATGGTCAGCCAACACTTCCTTGGCTAGATCTGGGGTCAAACATGCAATTGCCATTCTTGGTAGCTCTAGACATCCCTGACCTCTACAAATTGAGCAATCATCCCATCAACCACAACCCACTCTAGCCTCCAGTACCACACAATATTTCTTCTAACATCCCTAAATTTGAAGGGAAACAAGGGGAAGATCTGGCTCCACACATCACCACCTTTCATCTATGGTCTATTTCTAACTCCATGGTGGATGATAGTATCCGGCTCAAAATTTTCTCCCGCACTCTCATAGGAAACGCTGCCAAATGGTACATTGAGTTACCGTGTGGGGCTATCAATAATTTTGGCACCTTAGCTACAGAATTTCTTAAGAACTTCCAATTACCTATTCGATAAGAAACCAGAATGGAACTCTTAGCCTCGCTCTTCCAAGACACTGCCACCCACATCTCCGATCACATTCATGAATGGAGACATAGGCGAAGGTTGGTCAAAGTGCCAATCTCGGATCATCTCTTATCAAACTTGTTTTGCAAGTCACTCTTACCACCCCTAGCTAAGGATGTTTTCTTGTCTGGTGCGGTCATGGAAGACCAATCCATCTATCATGCACAACATCTAGATCTCATATATTCGCAATCTGGCACATTGTATGACTTACTTCCCCATGCCCCTGGCAACCCGACTCCTCCTGCTACTTAATTACCTAGAGCACACGCCAATGGCCTCATTGGTGAAACCTCCGACATAGCCATAAAACAGCTTAGTGGGCAAGCTTCCCAGCCATCTTCGGTTACTACCGCCCCTAACCAGTCGACTAGTCTTCCCGCCGCCAAGGTAAACTCTGTGCAGTGTACACAAACACCTAGTGGAAAGAATAAGAAGAATAAGAAAAATACCTCTCCTTCTGAAGAGCAGTCCAATACTCAGAATAAACCCAATTAGAAAAAAGGTTGCCAAGAACGACAAAGGAAAGGAGAAACCAATGAAATTCACTTGCAGAATTTGTGCAAAGGACAACTTGATATACAAATGTCCTTGGCTACAGAAATGCACATATTTTACTACAAACAAGGACTCTGGAAGGACACATTTCATCCTTCACAATCCCTTCCCTAATACACAGCAGCAACAACAACACATGGTTGCAAACCCGCCATAACCCCCCCAAAGGGGCAACGATGGTACTCATCCTTCTGGTGAAGGATCATCCGCCATTTATGGCGTGGAGAGTGTTGAACTCAAAACCTGAGCTAAAATATATGGAAATATAGTCATTGAGGCTCAAAAACCTGGTACAAGTTCAAATCTATCGACACCCAATGATTTTCATATCAAAAGGCCTGTTGTTGACCCTGCAATTCGTCACCCTAAAGGGACACTTTGACACACGACTCATAACACCTCTGCATGTGCTGCCCAAAACTACAACATTGTAGAAGATTTGGCACAAGCACTGTCAGCCATGTCTGCACTTGAAGTATTACAAACATTCCTAGTGCAAAGGAAAGCTCTGCTTTCGACCATTGGTGGAATTGACCCCCAGGATTCTACGCTAGCCTTATTCGACATGGAAAAATGAAAACCTCGACTTTCACACCAGCTTGCTTTCCAGGTTCAAGTTGTGTCGAAAGGGAGACCAATCCATCGCACTATCATAGACAAAGGTGCTTCGACCTGTGTTATGTCAACTGCTTTTTGGCTCGCTTTGGGTTTTCCCACTTTGTCTCCGTCATCAAATTCCCTCAAAGCTTTCAATGGCCACACTTTCCTCCCAAAAGGCTACCTTGCTAGATTTCTCATTTCACTTAGTGGTAAAATGATAGCGATGGACATAGAAGTCGTAGATAATCATCTCGACTATAATCTATTGTTGGGTCGCAGTTGGTATTATGCAATGACTTCCATTGTCCCTTTTGTTTTCTGACTCATCCTTTTTCCATTGGATGGGAAGATAGTTACAGTGGATCAGTTGTCTTTTTGCACCCTCGATTATTCCACGTTACCAAGTAGCATTGTAACCCTAGTAGGAGGCGTTCCTAACTCGTATGTCAGTGTTGGTATTGGTATTTTGAAGGCATCTTCCCTGATGGGTTGTTTTCCTCTCCTTCCGCCTGAGGTTCCACACATGATTGCGATGATATCCACCATTTCGGATGGCTCTATCAATCCATGGATCCTATCAGTGCCTTCATAAATTGATTCCTACGGAGATAAGATGCCACTATCACCAGTAGAGTTGGCTTATCAAGCCATCCAATTAGCATCTAAACCCTCCACTGCTTTGGTTTCGACCAATGCTACCACCCTCTCACCCATCACAATTCCTTCTAAGGATATCCTCGATGAAGTCCTTCCTACGGATGAAGCTATTCAATAGATCATGTCTCTAGAAGAACAACCTTGGGGAGAGTTCCATCATCGTGCTTCGATGTCTGATTCATACGTGACCACTATTCAAATCTCATCTTTCGACCCACCTGAGATCGTTCCCTCCGCTTACACGACTATTCAAACTATCGACACCAAAGGGAAAATGGGTAATATTTCCAAGACCATGCTCATAGATATCTCAGTCAAAACAAGTATCGTGGAAAATATATAGATTAGAAAAGATTGAAATCTTGAGGGAATTGCACACTTCACATCCATTTTTAAGGATTTCTGCGATGTTTTTTCTTAGTATTATGAATAAATTTCCAGCATATATCCATCTTTAGTCAAGCTACCACCCTCTCACCCATCACAATTCCTTCTAAGGATATCCTCGATGAAGTCCTTCCTACGGATGAAGCTATTCAATAGATCGTGTCTCTAGAAGAACAACCTTGGGGAGAGTTCCATCATCGTGCTTCGATGTCTGATTCGTACGTGACCACTATTCAAATCTCATCTTTCGACCCACCTGAGATCATTCCCTCCGCTTACACGACTATTCAAACTATCGACACCAAAGGGAAAATGGGTAATCTTTCCAAGACCATGCTCATAGATATCTCAGTCAAAACAAGTATCGTGGAAAATATATAGATTAGAAAAGATTGAAATCTTGAGGGAATTGCACACTTCACATCCATTTTTAAGGATTTCTGTGATGTTTTTTCTTAGTATTATGAATAAATTTCCAGCATATATCCATCTTTAGTCAAGCACGAAATCAATATTTATAACAATTCCAAGCCTATCCAGCAAAGGCTCCGACCTTTCCACCCTCACAAAGCAACAACTATCAAGGCTGAAGTCGAAAAACTCTTACACACTGGTTTCATCTATCACGTTCCTATGATGGAATGGGCATCCAATCCGATTCTCGTAGATAAAAAACAAGGCACCATTTGGGTCTCTGTTGATTATCATGATCTGAACGCGGCTTGTCCAAAAGACAATTACCCTACTCCGTTCATAGATCAGATTGTCGACAATTGCGGCGGATGTGAATCTTTCTCCTTTATGGATGGATTTTCGAGATAAAACCAAATAGCGATTAAAAAATATGACCAGCATAAAACCACCTTCATTTGTCTTTGGGGCACATTTGTGTCTCGTAAACTCCCATTCGGTCTAAAGAATGTGGGAGAAACTTTTCAAAGGGCTATGGACTACACATTTCACAATATCAGACACATTGTACAAGCTTACTTGGATGACCTTCCGACTCACTCTAAGAAGTGAGCCCACCATCTTGCGCATCTAAAATAAATCTTTGCTCGGTGTAGGTTCTACAACATACATCCGAATCTGCATAAGTGCGTATTTTTTGTCGCGTCTAGATGTCTTCTTGGCTTCATTGTTTCTAAGCATGAGATTAGGTTTGGTCCAGATAAATTTAAGGCTATCATTGAATTACCTGCACCACAATCCATTCTACATGATCCAAGTGAATATCAGTGGCCACCCACCTATTCCATTTGGACCCACACCATCAATTCTTGCAGCTTTTCACATTTAGCACAACTTACTATTTTTAGTAGGTTTTCGAGTCCTGCACTCCCAGAGCCATTTTGGGGGCTTAATGATCCAGGTGGATACTGGTGGCCACCCACCTATTCCATTTGACCCCCACCTTCATTTCTTTCAGTTTTTAAGTTGCAACACAGCTTACTATTTTTAGTAATTTTTTGGGTCTTGAACTTTCAGAGTCGTTATGAGGCCCTAAATGACATTTTTATGGGAAAACCAGGAGAAACATGTGTTCATGGACCAATTTTTCTCACATATAAAGTTTTATTCCTCAAAGAGATCTTCCTATTGAGGTATGATACGTGTCAAACGGAGATCGTATGCCGAATTTACGTCCCCGGGAAGTTGAAACACCAATTACCCAAACGGGGCCCATAGTTTTGGCGATTCATCTCCTAGGGTTAGGTTTTTGGACGTTTAGAGTTATCCATCATTTCTCAATAATAAATAGGCCCTCGAGCTCATTGTAACACAGTTCATAAGTCTATAGACACCACATGTCTTCTCATAGATACGCTACCAACACCCTAGCTATTTTTATTTACATTATGGATGCAAGCATATTTTAGTAATTTTATTTATAATAAAATGAAGTTTTGTTTCCGCTGCATCTCTGTGTTTATTTCTATTCCTGTATTTTATTGCATTCCTGCATAAATCGGGATCACTAAAACTCCAACTATTGTAAGGGAAGGAAAACTTCTTACATCATTTCATAGTAAACTATGTCGAGATGACGAAAGGCTTCATGAGCTTTCTCAATAAAGGGATACTGTATCTGTGGGATGATCAGGCTCAACTTTCATTTGATGCCTTGAAACGAGCACTCGTTTCCACCCCACTTCTTAGTGCCCCAAACTATTCGCGCAAATTTCTCCTCTACCTGGCAGCCTCACCATCCTTGCTAGGAATGGTTTTGGTTCAAGTTCACGATGACGATAGTGAGCATGTGATATATTATCTACCAAAAGGTCTCATTGGACGTGAATTATGATTCTCACATGTGGAGAAACTATCTCTCACGGAGGTCATCATTTTCACCCACCTCCGACATTATATATTGCTGCGGTAGACTACCGTAATTTCTTTGGAGAATCCCATGCGACACATCTTGTCTTGTTGGATCATTGGAGGAAAATATTCCAAATGGATTGTAATCCTCCAATAGTTTGATTTGATTTTCACTACTGCCAAAGCAAAGAAATCTTTAGTCTTTGCCGAATTACTGTCGGACCTCCCCAGAAATCTCTAGCTCATGATCCATTTCCTGATGAATCTGTCTATCTGGTCGATTATTTTGATCCTTGCTATGGAGACATCCTGGTCTACCTCCAAACTCAATGATTTTTCCCAAATCTTACGTTAGATGACCGTCGTCATATTCATCACCAAGCGAAACATTATCTCGTACTGAACAATACTCTATATCGTCACAGTGTCAATATTGTTCTTTAGTGTTTTCTTACTCTTAATGAGGCGGAACACGTTTTAAAATGCTGTCACGTTGGGGCATGCAGCAGCCATCTTTATGGCATAGCTACTTCCCAGAAAATCTTGCGCGCAAGATACTATTGGCCCACTTTTTTTAAAGAATGCATCGCAGTTGTCCAAAAGTGCCATTTGTATTAGATTTTCATGAAGAAAATGCGTACCCATCCTGCCCCTCTTCATCCAGTTATCTCCATTGGTATTTTTTCTAAATGGGGAATAGACTTTGTTACATGCAATCCCAGTTCTGTTGATGGACACAAATACATCGTAGTTGCAATTGAATACTTCACAAAATGGACAGAAGCCATTCCCACTTTTAAGGCCGATGGAGAAACTGTGGCTCTGTTCCTATTAAATCTGGTCATCTGAAGTTTCAGTGTGCCCCTCTCAATCGTCACAGATCATGGTTCACACTTTCAAAACCATATGATGACGGAGTTAAATTCCATGTTAGGTTTTCGACAAGATCAGTCTTCATCCTACTATCCACAAGCGAATGGTCAAGTCAAAGCTGTAAATGGCGTCCTCAAGACCATGATTAGTTGGTTAGTCGAAAATCATAAAACCACATGGCATCGAAAGCTATACTCCATGTTATGGTAATACCTCTTCAGTGGCTGCTGCAGCCTCTACTGTAGAAGCATCAATGACCATTTCACGTTCTTCCGTTCATTCTCTCTTTTGCGCCAACTACTCATGGTAATTAGCTTCACAACTACACAAGATAGGTTTCCAATGGATTATTTTTAGACAAAAACACTTCAGGATTGAGCAAAACAAGTTTAAAAAATTATTATGCCAACTAACGCAGGCCCTAGTGTAAAGCAGAGCATGCTAACGCATTATCCCTTAATGGGAAATGTGTTTAACATGGCCTTGACACTGGGCACCCACGTTAGCCACTTAAAATTTTTAGGGCCTAATAAAAATCCAATTTTCAACTAGTAAAACCAACTAAAATGGCAATGGAAAGCTCGATTAAGGCTCAAGCTCTTACCTGGATCTTGCGGAATCAAAAACCGTTGCCCGAATCGTCCACAATCGAAAGCAGAAGTTTCACCTATTTTTTCACTCCAGAGCTCTGTCACAACACTCAAAACAATGAAAATGAATGTTTGTTGCCTTCTTATAGACATTCTGGAGGTATGAATCACTCAGCTAGTCTGTTAAAATTGGTAAATTTCCGTTATTTTTTGTCACAACTATTGGTTTTTTAAATGTCACCGATGCTCTGATGAGATGTTAGTGTTCATGTGCAGATTTGACCATGTTCAACCCAACACGAGCTTTCTTTTTAGGGACTTTTTCTAGCTCATAAAACTGAAAAAACCCTAAGTTGCCTTCATTAGGTTCGTTAAACTACTACGACGAAGATATATAAGCCATTCTTTTCCATATTTTTCTATCTCGTTAAAAAAAACCGAAAAATTAACCAAGTTTTTCTATGTTGGACTTGTTAAAATTTCATGCAGAGCATCAAGTTTTTCTTTGTTTGACTCGTTAAAACTTCACAAAGAATATTTAGTTTACTCTGTCTCCTCATACTCATAACAAAATGAGGTAGATGTCCATTGAACATAGGTTTATCATTTTATCTGGATTCAATGGACTAACTTATGGAAAACGAACTATGTCAGGCTTACTATTCTCCCTTCGTCATGCCTAGTTATCAAACATGACAAAGGTACCCCCTGGAGTTGTCTTTTACGATGTTTTTCAGACTCTCTAAATATGAAAATATCACCGAGTTTACCCATATGGACTCATTAAACTTAATCAGACAGGGAAAAAATTTGGGCAAAGTGGATACTTATTATGTTATACTCTGAAGGTCGATTTGGAAGCACAAAATATTGAACATGGCACTTCCCAGAAAATTCACTCGCAATTAGCCTTGATCCACAAAGGAATTTCCTTTAACAGCTTCCCCCACAACCCATATTTAAATATATCTTCTGCTTTAGCAAAGGATTGATAAAATTCAGTTGTGAACTCCATAATATATCCCTCCAAGGTAGTCTGAATCCATAAATATACCACTCAGGTTATCTCAGTATCCAGTCTGTGCAATGCCATCAGATTTTCATGTGTCCAACTGCGACGGGATCGACACAATCCTCTAGAAATTTCTTTGACCTGGAGTCTTCGTAACCAGCTATAGAGCTCCTCAGGAAATTTTCCCCAGAAAATATCATAAAAATCACTCACTGAGTCGAAAAAAAGAACTTGATCTTTAATAGTCCTTTCCTTCAGATTTTAGAGCTCAACCTATTGCGATATGAACTGGTCTATATTATTATCCCACCATCTATGTAATTCCCTTTTGTATATCTTCGATACCATGATATAGTTCTCTAATAAGATTTAAGGTTTCGGCAATAGAACCATTTTTTGGAGAAAAAGGGTGACTTCTGGGCAAGACCAAGGTTCAGACTTGGGACCAACAAGGTCTCGTTGCAGTCTAGGACAATGCCGGCATTTTCACCCTACTCAAAGAGAGCAAGGAGTCTCACCCGAGACGTGCCATTACCTTACTAAGATAAAAGAGTTAGAACCATACTACCAAAGGGAAAATACTTAGCAATTAGCTATACATCACATTCATGTAGAAACATTCTCATTGCATAGTAATCAAGAGATAAGCTACCATTTAACAATTATCAAAGAAAGCTGTCAGAAATTTTTGAAATCACCGATCATAAATCATATATAAGAAACTATATGTTATACACATCTCGAGGTCCACAAAACATCTTCAATCTATTATATTGTATGAGCAACACATTACATCTCATACTCCACAGAGTTCAACATAAACAACACATTACCCCTTAGGCTCCATATATCTTCATATGAAATAGAACCTAATCCTCAAAAATCCCCAAGCGAACTCTCTTTTCCCTTGCTTATATATCGCATCCTTTTGGCACTGCCAGTATTCGTCCCTTCTTTGCTCGATTAGTCTGTTGCGCTCCACCATTTCTTGTTTTCTTCCGCGGTTGGCTCTTCCTTTGGGATTCTTTCTTCCTATTCATTGTCACTTGCTCTTTCCATATGTGATGCTATTTTTTACACTCTTCCACCTGCCTGCCTCTTCTCCGCAAACTGCAACAACTCCCTTTCATTCGTAACGTTTCTTCGCAACTATATCTTCCTGCAACTGACCATCCGCAACTCAAAAAAAAATTAACCAAAACAAAGGCCCCAACAAGGACAAGCTCACCTTTGTCTACTAGTTGTAGCTTCTGGCGATAAAAGTGGTTTATTCGTTGTCCTACGTGAATGACGGGGAAATTATTGGTCTTCTTCCACGATTTCTGATTGATTTTAATTCAAAAATAAATAAACAAAAGGAGGGTAATGCTAGGCAAAAGGTTTACCAAGTAAATATGAACTACAATATACCACCCCAGTAAACCAGGGACTTATGTATATGCAAGAAATCTCCCCAAATGTGGTGTTCAGTGTATCACAATGTACAAGGTGGTTGACTTGGTTACCTATGGATGGTAAGAAACATAATGTTGTCCTCCTAAATATACTCGATGGTATGTGGAGGCCCAATCCGTATTAGAGCTGTCTAATACAAAACCACATTGTGAGATCATCCCCTTATACTTTTCGTACTAGAACACCACCCGATATACTCAAGGTATGTGAATTAGATCTGATATTCTTATGTACATGGAATGAGGTATCACACTCGGAATGTATCACATAAAATTAACAACATTTGTTATGTTTTACGATGCGAGAACACGTCTCTAGCCTAGACCTCTAAATGTTATCGTTAAGTGACAATTCTCCCTTAGGTTAATTGCGATAAATTTTAAGTTGATCTTGCTTACAAGTTTGTCTTTCAGGTTCACCACGTGATGTATTTGACATTCCTAAAAAACAATAAATATGATAAGCATTTGTTTTGATTCAATTTTGACAATGAAAATCTTAGCTACAAGGGATAGAGTAATCAGATTGTAAGTAAGAAATAAATCCAAATTCTCTAACTATTCCTATGTGACACTCACAATATATGTATGCAAATGCATGTTTTCCTTTTCGATTTATTTTAAGTGTAGAATGAACAAAAAAGAAACTATAATGCACAAAAAATCAACCAATGCTTTCTAGAGAAAAGAAGACTAGAATGACAATTCCTCTTTCGGAAATTAATAATTCATCAAATGTAAACTCTAAACTTTGGAGATATTTGAAAATGATAAAGAAAACAAAAAGAAACATTGATCAAACAAACATCCAAAGTGAGGCAAGATAGTAGAAGCAATCTGGTCTCTAGAGGAAATCAGACACTTGAAAACTCAACAAACAAGATACTAAAATGGATGTAAAAAGACAAAAACATGATGATTTTTGGTTGGTCACAGGAGAAACGCATCCCTGAGTAGGAGACAGTGTGTTTCATAGCACTGTCTCTAAGCCAACAGTGCTATGCAGAGCACTGTGTCAAGACCAACAGTGCGTTGGTGCCAAAGGAAAATAAAAAATAGGCAAGAAAACACACTTATTTTAACAAAACACATTAAAATGATTGAAATGAAGTAGGTAAAGTCTAGTGGAGTCACCAATTTTTTTTACGAAAATCAAACCTACAGATAGATATGTTTCCCTAAGTGTGGTGGTCACACTTAGAACAACAGATGAAAGACATTTTACCTTTTCCTTAAGATAAATAAATGACATAAGAACACCTAATTGGGATCTTTCACTATATCTCGTCTCCCTTTTGTCACTTCTGTCTCTCTCAATTGAACTGAACTTGCTTGATTCATACCTGCAATGGCTAACAGAAGACAGAAAACAACATAAATTCATATGATCTATTCATCTTAATCAAACTGAATCGATTAAATTTGAAAATAATCATATTAAATCATGAACATGTGTATTAGGAAAGGAACAAATCTCTTTATTATGATGTAGAAGGAGAAGTTACAACCAGTTGGATCGCTTCCATGTCAACTCACTCTAGCTTCAATTCTGTCCTAATCACATCAGCAACATCACTCTAACAACGTAGAATTATATGAAAATTACACCTCGAAGAGCTGTGATCTCACCATCATAACTCTACTAATTCAAATTATTGCTCCTCTGTGCACTATGATCAATGCTAAATTTATAGGAAATGAAGGTGGTTTAGCATTAATTGGTCATTGAATGGCTTTTCCAAAAATGGATGAACAGGTTTCCTTGTTCATTTAAATATGAGGATAAGAGGTTTAATGGCTCCATGGTGTTCATATTATAAGTTATTAGATAGTGTGATAGCTGGAACAACTTCTAGAAGTCACTAAATGGTGGGAAGATTCCCAAAATCCTATGAACAATTCACTCCCAGTCGACCAACACACTATAAAGTTGGCCTAGATTCTCTGCAACATTGCCTTGCATGGGAGTAGATTCTCTGCAAAGCACTTACTACATTCTAGGGATGCATTGATGGCTCAATGGAGCACTTCAAATAGACTTCAAGTAGTGAAACTTTCATGGAAGAAAAACAACAATGGGATGACTTCTTTAAGGCATGTAGCAACTGACTTAGAGTATGATAGACCCTAATTTTTACTTATATGGGTTTTGGTAGTGATGCCCAAATTGACCTGTAACACTACCCAAACGAACGTGCTCTGGAAGAGCTTTCCCATGGTATACAAAAGTTCAAAAATGGGGTCCTGGATCAAAAGATATGGTATGTTCAAATTCAAGCATTTGCAGCCTTGATAAGGATGAAATATTAGTGTAGAAGGCATACCAGAATATTGGAATAGCGGAGAAGAAAAGAATATCGGGACCTTAGAGTAGGTCATAGAGGAATATTGGGGGTTTTAGTACATCAAGACTGAATATCAGATCATCGGAGCAAGCTATATTAGAGGTCACCAAATATTTGGAAATGGGAGCATGTCATGTGAGGATATCGAAAGATGGAGGACTTCGAAATATCGTACATTGGAACATTGGAGCAAGAGGCTTATTGGGTATCAGAATATTAGAGGCTCAGGATGTCGAAATATCGTAAGATATTAAAAAAGTGTTTTAATAAGTTACAACATCTAGTCAACCTGATAGTGTTAAAAGCACCAATAAATTCCTAAGAGCAATTAACAAGGGGTTCTACTGCAAAACCTAGTTTTGGCGAGTCCTCTTCTCTCTCTTCTAACAGGAAAAAAGGTGGCATGAGATTGGTTTTGAGAAGTTGCAATGGAAACTGATGGCATCATGATGTGGAAGTATGGCATGACACGTGGCAAGCATATTCAATGTTATTGGGTGGCCTAATGGACCAAATTCAGGTGACACGTGTCACCACTAAGATGTCGCCATGTGGTAGTAAATGATGTCATATCGGAGGTCAACATATCGGAGGATGTGAACTTCGGAACTTCTGTCACATGGATTTTAAAAAGTTACAATCATTAGGGTAATTTTGAGGTCTAAAATGGCCCTCCTAAGGAAATTATAAAACAATAGTGGAAATAATAAAATAATATTTGATCACATCATTAAATTTTAGAGGGAAAAAAGAAAAACCTACTTTTTCAACTTATCTCCCAAATTTTTTACTCAAATTTTGAGCAAGAGTACTCATTGGATGAAAAAATTAATTCCTCATCCAAGGAGTACCCATGTTACATACTTTTGATGGATCCTACTACATGAAAAATGAGAAATACATGAAAAAAGTGATTACAATAACATTGTTTCATGTATTTCTCATTTTTCGTGTAACATGGTCCATCAAAAGTATGACACATGAGTACTCCTTAGATGACGAATTAAATTTTCCATCCAACAAGTACTCCCACTCAAAATTTGAATGAAAAAATTGGGAGATAAATTGAAAATACGAGTTGAAAATGTAGCTTTATTATTTTATTATTTTTTTAATATTTTTACCCTTTTACTTAAAAAATGGTGAATCACCCCCCATGGTTGACATAATAATGAATCCTATTGGTTCTTATAAAGTTTATTTTGGTTGTACATTTTTCTTAGGAGGCCCATTTTAGACCTCAAAATTCTCAGGTATTAAATCACGAGGAGTAGCAGAGGGTTTGCACCCTACAAGATCGACCTCAAATGTAGGACACATGGGTAAGGTCACATATCCTCAGTTTTCTAGTTCAAGCATTAGGACTTGTAATTTGAGTGCTTCTTGTGATGGTATGTCTTCCACTCTGTTAGGTCCCTCAACCCAAATCTTAGGGTAGTTTTTCCCACAATATAACTAGTGAATCCATTGGGGATTACAGCTGTGTAATTTCTAGTTTGGGTTGTTTTTCTTTGTATTTTGGGTTCCCTAGCAGTTTGATCACTTTTTCAGTCTAGTAGGTTCTTTTCCCATCCAGGCAGAATCCCTCATCTTCTGGATCAGGCATGGGTTTTTTATTTTTCTTTATTTCAATTTATATACGTAGCTTGGTGTGTACACAGTCACGTATACCTTTGTTTTTGTTCAAATTAACCCACGTATACATGATTTTCTTTAGATACAGAAGCGTATACACATGTGTTTCACATAGTGGATCCGTGTATGCACAGTAAAATTTTAAAAATTGAATTTTGACATCCTGTAAGTATTTCTTGCCTGTTTTTGGTCATCCCTATGGAACCTCTTAGGTGTTTGGATAGTGTTTCTTCTTGTTGTGTATCAGTTTCTCTCATTTTTGTGTGAAAACCTAGTCAATCTAGGGTTTTACCTTTTCGGTGAAGTTTCAGTTGTGGTTGTAGCACCAAGAGTTCTTACTGAAGTTCTTGGTTGTTCTAAACTTCCATAACAGTGAGTTTTTGTTAGTTTTCTCATGCTTTCCTTGTGAATTGCTTCACTTTTTGGTTTATGCCTTTCTGACTTTCTTGGTTTTCTTGTTTCATGAGATTAGCTTTTCTAGTGAATCTTGAAGTTGCCTTTTGTCGGTTTCTTGAAGTTTTTGTCTACTGGAAGTTTATGCTATTGTTTTGAATCAATTTCTTGAGTTGGTTACTTCTTTTAATTTATTTGAGTCCTACTACGAAAGTGGCATAGTTGGCTTGTGGAATTATAAGTTGCTTGTTGGCTCAATTTCTTGATTTCAGACCTTTGGTAGTTTTGTGCTTGTCTCAATGAAATTTTCTTGTTTCCTTAAAAAGTGAAAAGCTAAAAAACATTTTTATTTTCCGTTTCTTTTGCTTTGGATTTGTTTTCATGGTTTTCATCCTTTTTGGAGCAATTTGCTAGTTTCTCATTTTGGTCTGTTTGTTTGGTTTCGAGAGGAGTCGTTATTTGGGCTTGTCTCTTTTACGTCAAGATTTTTTTGGAATTTTTTGGAATTCTTTTGTGCAAATAAGTTCCTGTTTGGGATTTTCTCTGCTTTTTCGTCAAAGTGGTCAGACCAACCTTATTGAAAAATTCATTTGATTCCCTTTGTGATTAGTCCTAGGATTTTCATTCATTATTGGTAGTTTTTGCATTAGTTGCATTGTTACGCATTCTAGTATTTTTAATAGTTTTTGAAGTGTGTGAAGAGTGATATTGAAAAGAAAAAATAAGTCTTTATTATTCTTAATTTCTTCGTAGAACCCAAGTAGAAATCTCTTTCATCGAAGGAAATTTTTTTTATATTCATGTAGTAGGTTTTCTATTGATTTCTATTTTGCATCGAAAACATCATCAGTTGCATTCTCCATCTAACCGTGACTTTAAAAGAACAATTATTAAAATCAAGGGATTAACTAAAATGAACTAGAATTTTTTGCGTTGCCATTAAATATACACCAACTAGTCTAGGTCATAGGGTGTTGGAATAGGTGAGTGGAGAGTTAACTCTCCAATGCCACTCAATAATGTCAAACGTAGAAGATGATTAACGAGTGAAATCCAACTTTGTTAAGTGGAACGGGAAATATCTACCTCCAGAGAGTTAAGCGTGAGGGATAGTGAAGGCAGAGAAGAGAGAGAACCCCTCTTCTATTTGTTGAATCTTGACCAAAGACCGTTCCACCCAGATGCCGATATAAGCTGGTGCCCTTAGTTTCCTTTCCTAGGTATCACACAGGTGACTGCGGGGGGGAATACCCATGGTACTTGAGGTATACATTGCATCACTATCATTAGTACTTCTAGAGGGTTCCCTTACAAAGCTTGGGTACTCGCATCGACAAAGGCTTTTGTTAGGAGGTCAACGTAATTGTTTCTTTTTCCTTCGCTAGTATGCTTGGGCCGTAATTACCCCAAACTATTTTCATAAGATCATTTTATTCACTTTATTGTATTTTGGTGTCCGATCCTAATTACCCGGACTAGAAATACCTGAAGGTTGATTGATTTTTGCATCTTAGGGACTTTTGATAGAGTGTTATCTTTGCTCCTAGATTGCCATAGCTTCATAATTTTTGAGTCTAATTAATCTCATAATTATTAAAAGTGGTTGATCAATCGCCTCGTCAATCGAGGAGGCTTCATGGGCTTTCTCCTGCGAGTGTCGAGCCTTATTCAAGAAGGCATAGGAGCAATTATATTGGTGATTTTCATCCGGTAGTTTTGAGCACATCAGAGAGTGATCCTCTGACTAGGGTTGATTTTTTTTCGGGTGATTCGAGTGCTAGTGGTAATATAGAGAGTACTCCACTCATCTCTATAGTCCTTTTTTCGAGAAAAGGAAGTTAAAGTAGAAGAAGTTTCTAAACCTCCAGGTACTCCTTCCTCTCCTCTTCCTGCTATTTTTTTGGGTTTTCGTTTTTACATTGGGCCTGCATCTCAAAGACCAGCTAGCCCCCATCTTTATCCCTTTCTTTCGATGGCCACGCTGGGAACACAACTTTAGCTATGAGCATCGTGAGTGTCTATAATCCTCTTTGAGTTGAAGGAGGGGGTACTCATTAGGGGAATTTTGAGGTCTAAAATGGGCCTCTTAAGGAAATTATAAAATAACAGTGGAAATAATAAAGTAATATTTTATTACATCATAAAATTTTAGAGAGGAAAAAGAAAATACTACTTTTTCAACTTATCTATCAAAGTTTTTACTAAAATTTTGAGCAGGAGCACTCGTTGGGTGAAAAATTTAATTCTTCATCCAAGGAGTACCCATGTTGCATACTTTCAATGGATATTGCTACACAAAAAATGAGAAATACATGAAAACATGATTTAAATCACGTTTTTTCATGTATATATCATTTTTTGTGTAGTTGGGTCCATCAAAAGTATGAAACATGGGTACTCCTTGGATGAGGAATTAAATTTTTCATCCAACGAGCACTCCCACTCAAAATTTTAGTAAAAACCTTGGGAGAAAAGTTGAAAATACGAGTTGAAAAAGTAGTTTTATTATTTTATTATTTTTTAATATTTTTACCCTTTTAATTAAAAAATGGTGAATCATACCCCATGGTTGACATCATCATATTAAATCCTATTTGTTCTTATAAATTTTATAAATTTTATTTTTGTTGTACATTTTTCATAGGAGGCCCATTTTAGACCTCAAAATTCCCCTAATGATTACTATTTCGAAAATCACTCCCAGTGCTTCTATGTTTGGATTTTCCTCTATTCCATCTATGAGTGGGGGCACCCAAGAATTTCCTTCCCATTCTGGTCCCTTTTCTTTTGGAATGCCATATAGTAAAATTCCTTATGTTTCCTTCACTGTTGCTTCTGTTGTCTCCACACCTATCCCTTCTATGGCTAGTGGGTCAACTTCTTTTCAGGGTTTCCCCTTCGGAAGTGGTCACATTCCTCATTCGAACCCTTCCTTAGGATCGTTTCCTTTTACCTCTCAAATTAAAGGTTTTAATCCTTTCCTCAAAGGTCAAATCTCTAATGATTATCAAGTCTAGAACCCTACCTTTACAAGGTTGGGAGCTAGGAATCGGTTTTTCTCTAGTCAACAAGGGAATGTACCTTTCCCTTCCATAGCTACTTCTCAGGGTTTCTCTCCATTCGCCAATGCTTGGAACCCTTACCAAGAGGTTTCATCTTCTTTTAACACTTTGATTGGGGGAAATATCTCTATTTATAGTAATCCTACGATGGGAGGGGGCCCTTCTCTGAATGCTTCTAAGCCACAAGGTTTCTCTTATGGCTCAACGTTTTCTATGAACAATATTTGGCAACCTAGTGCCTCAAAAAATCCAGGGTATTATTTTCACAATGTTGGGAATCCTTCCTTCGGAGGATTGAATTCTCAAGCTCCTCCGCGCTTACTGTTTGGTCAATTTAATTTCTTAAATTTCTTACATAAATTATCAACCAAGTTTTGTAAATTGATGAAGTGTGGTGCACTATATGTGCTTAGTTAACCTTCTTCTTACTTCGTTGTGTATATATTTTTATGTTGTTTTGAGGATTTTTTTCTTTTATGTCTAAATGTTAATCTATAATTATGAAAGGAATAAAATGAATCTAGTGAAATTTAAATGTTTAAAACTAATTTCAAAAGAAGGAATACAAGGAAATGTTCCTAAGTTAAACTAATTTTCATAAAAATGAATCAAAGACTATTGACTGGTTATAATATGATCTGAAAACAGAGTGTCTATTCAAATGACTTCTAAATTAACATTAGTCCTATTCCATGGATATGAATATTATAACTGAACTTTGAAATTGCAATGTTACTCTAGATGAAAGTAGATTCAAAAGAAAACAACTAATGTATATTTAATCACTCCAGCATCCAATATGGAAGTATGATAGAATCACCCTCTTGAGATGATGTACAAGCAACCGATTATACTTTAGTTTTGAAAATTTAAGTCTAGGAAAGAAATTTAAAGTGTGCAAAGGGATAAAATGAATAATTGCATAGGTTAGACAATCGAGCACCCAATTGTGAAGTATGAAAAGTCACCTTCTTGGCCTGATATTTAGGAACACACAATTATACAATTTACTGAGGAGCTTAATCTAGAAAACAATATAAAAGCATGTAAAAATCAAATCTCAATTATTTCATAGGTTAGACATTCGAGCACTCAATTTTGAAGTATGACAAGTCACCTTCTTGGCCTGATCTTTAGGAACATCCAATCATATAATAAACTGAGAATTTAATCTAGGAAAATAAATGATAGAACATGAAAGGAACCTAAACAACTGTGAGCTCTATTGCCTCAAACTTAATCCAATTGGAAAATAGATGAATCTACCTTCTTGAGATGATTTAGGAAAGCAACGATTACACAGTCATTCTATCATTGCTGCTAAGAAAACATTCATGACTTAATTCTATGATATTGATTTAAAGGCTGAAACAAAATATTAATCTACTCAGGAAATTGACAAACAAAGTAAAGAAATTGAAAAACCTCCTCCTGTGTAGGGGCCCTCTACAACAGATTTGGTCGAGATCCTAGCTGACTATATATGAATTAAGCAGGTACTGGAATCATAAACATGATCCTTGTATTATGAAAAGAATGGAGTTTTAAAAAAATACACAATATTTCAGAAAATTACAACTTCCTTTCAGTCTCTGCATAACCGCACAAGTATATTTGGCCCAATTTCCGACGGCCACTTCGTCGCTATTCCAACACATAGGCGTCACAAGAGCGACAGTTTGAGGCCAGGAAAAATGTGGTTAGCCATTACATCGCAATTCTGACACTTCAATAAAGTTTCAGAAGAGCGACACTTTTTCCGACGTTTCCAAGCAACTGTCACTCTTCCAACGTTTTCCAAACCGTCGCTCTTTCGACGTTTCTAAACCGTCGCTCTTATGACGTATACCAAACCGTCTCTCTTCCGACGTTTTACAAGTCGTCACTCTTCTAACGTTTTACATACCGTCGCTCTTCCGAAGTTTTTCAACTCTCGCAATTCTGACGATATGTCATCCGACGTTTAGAACGTCACTTTTCCTAAACATCGCTCTTCATAAAGCATCGCAATACCGATGAAAGGCACAAATTTTCGTACGTTAAAAGCGTCGGAAGACCGATGCTTAGGAAGCGTCGCAAGAGCACAGAAAGGAAAGAATTTTGTAGGTTGAAAGCATCGAAAGATCGACGCTTAGGAAGTGTCGCAATACCGATGATAAGTTAAAAAAATGACTACTGTGGATATTCCGAGTCCTGCATCTGAAAAACTACACCACAGAAACCTCCAATCTAGGATAAGTTAAAAATTAAAAAAAAATGAATTAACATATAGTCATTATTATTAATATTATTGTGTATTCTATACTTCCAATGGAGCCAAGGATGTGAACACTCCTGTGGATAGTCCTTGTGCTAGAAACATATTCAGTTGTGGAAATCCTACCAAAGTTCCACTCCCATGGCCTATCAACATGACCCACCAGTCTAGTCTTCACTTACATAGTTTCTTCGACCAATGGAAATGAATCAAAATAGGGTGTTCCTAGAATCACCAAGCTTCAACCATAATGAAAACTAAAACCATGCCATTTACACCAATTATAGTTGTATCTATGATAACAATGCTTGGCTTGTGTCGATTATAAACTCAACCAAATTAATATAGGTCTCACCAACATATAAAACTTTAAATTATGTGATGAGTTGTTACCAGGTTTCACTAAAATACAGTTATGATTTCCAACAAAAAGAAAAACACCTCGCCCACAATTCGAACTAGGGCTACATTAATGAAAAATTCAAACCATATCCAATAAACATTCTCACACTTAAGTCTCTAATCCAAAAGACATAAAAGAAAAACTTCCTCAGTGTATACAAAACTTGAACTATACTTCCTCAATTCATTAATTATATATATTCATTAATATTAATTCTATATATTAACGTTACAGAATGCTTCCCTAATTCCCCAGATACTTTGGAGTTTGGAGCCTTCAATCATAAATTCCTAAATAAAACAATTTTTTGGTTATGGGCTTCCACAAGCCTCTTCAAGCCTAATTTTTTCTAAGTGTTGCCCATCACCTGGATATTCAAAGACATGAAAATCATGGCTTGCACCTAACGGGGTGTTAAACTGCCATAGAAACTCTAAAAATGGATTTTTCATTCGTAAAGTATAGGTATATTTTGGATTTTGCTTCTGCTATGGCTAGGTAATACTTTCAGCTTCTAGAACTTGGGCCATCATGCCAAATACCCATACCCAACTCCTTCCACCTTAGGAAACACTGACCCTAAACCCTTATTTATAGACCATATATAATATCTCTTCAAACCTCCATCACTACAGATACCCACTCTTTCAAAATATTGTGGTTACAGGGGAAAGTTAAGGGGTCCTCGACCTATTGAATTAAAGTAGAGGGGAGCCCAACAATAGGACAAAAACCCCTATTGATAGCTGCAACAGTATTCCCTGGAATCTCCCATGAGGTTCTTGAAACATCTCAAACCCATAAAACATAATTGATCCCCTGGCACTTCCATTTCCACAGAACGCATTCACTATGTGTAAACTAAAACAGAAGCAATGCATGGCACATACAAAAAAAGATGATGGTGCATCCAAAATTTGAGACTCCAATCCTCTCACATCAATTTGCCCATGCAATTTGGGAGTTTTTTCACCCTTTGAAAAGAAAATGTGAACCTGTGTACCAATTACCACCGCAGTAAGATTAGAAAAGAAACTTCTTCTTATGATCTTACATTCCAATGAAATTTCTATATAAGCTAAAACAAGGGTAAAGAAAACTCAACACATGTCCCTAAATTTATAAAACCCTTCAATAAAATGAAGGAAGAATGCATTGCTGGCAATTTAGAGAGTAGTAAGTATCCATTATTATAGCTATCCATATTATTTTCGTTGATTTGTAACAAATGTCAAAAATTTAATATTTACATAGAATTACAAGTCTGTTAGAACCTAGAATTACAAGTCTATTACAAGTCAAAAATTTAATATTTACATAGAATTACAAATCTGTTAGAACCTAGAATTACAAGTCTGTTACAAGTCTGTTTCATGTGTTTGCTTGTTTGAAACTTACTCTATTATTCTAATTGCTACTCACTGATGCTTCTCTTGGCTCGCAGTGCCTATATTTTTTGTGCAATTAGAATAACAATCAATTGGATTACTGTTTCTTTCGACCAGATCATGGGATTGATATCATAGGGAGGCTCCAATTGAAGTAGAAGGATGAGGAGGCGTTGGAGAAGGCGTGAAGGACGAACAGATCCCTTTGTTTTTAATTGTACTATTAGTTCGTCCTCATCAAAGAATCCACTGCAAAAAATCAATAAATTCATGATGATCCCTTTATTAGATCAACGAAGAAATTGAGGACTTAGTTATGCTCTTTCGAACATCCTTATACTGTGTTTGGTGACATGTTAGGGCATCGAACCTAAAGTTTGTTCATATGACCTAATCTAAAATAGCAATTCTTATCTTTGTGACATCAGTAACATATAAAAATGAGTCTTGTGACTTGAAAAGGCCATGAGCCTTCCTTTAATACTGACAGTTATGAACATCACTCAGCCCTCTAGGATAGTGAACCTTGGGCAGAAAATTTCTTTGAGTTGTGGCTTAGTAAACAAGGATTTGTTTGGAGTGTTTGTAAGATTTTGAAAGAAATTTTAATGCAATCACCTTCGGCCATCCTTAGGGTATCCTTATGATCATAATTCAAGCACAAAACACCTTAATCTCATTAATAGATGTGTAGTCCCTTAAAGCTCCATGTATACAATTATGTTGTAAACATTGACAACAGTTTAACAATGACACTTTGAGGTGTGACCTCACTTAAAAAAATTAAGTTTGACAACACTTAACAACATTATTCTACCTGTAACAATATTCCCTCTTATTAACATTGATATGGAAACAACATTGATGTTTGATAGTAACTGAGCCTCAGAGATATATTAATGATCATTTTACAGTACATTGGATTTGATCTGAGTTCAACTCCGCTCATGGTTGCAGAGATCAGTTGGTTCAAGTCACCAATTGCATGGACACATAGATCAATAGAATTTCAATTATGGGTTTTTTCTCCAAAATAATCACTCCCCTGTATTCATCATGAATGCAGGTGTTCACGGATAAACAAATGTGGATTTGAACCTGAGATCTTTGTACTCACATTTACTGTACATTTTTACAAGCTTTGGAAGTGAGAAACTAATAGTGTTTACAAATGAATAATTCTAAGAGTGACCCTTTTCTTTTGCCTAAGCCATCCTTGAGCTTGTTGGTTCAATTAATATTTCATGGTTTGCTTTTCTGTAACAATTTCTAGTTTTATTGATATAAATTTAATTTCATCCATAACAGTGCCTTAGGTACTCATTGTGAGTGATCGAAACAATAATCATGCTCTTAAAGTATAACATGAAGAACTACAAACAACATGAAATATATCTCACCTGCATATAATGTTTGGATGGGATCAATATTGATTCTCTGTAGCCCATATATTCATAATGAGTGGTATAGTTCTGCGGGAATTAACCAGATGAATACTGGATAATAGCTACAAATGAAAGACTGTAATTAGTATACCGATGCCTTGTATGATGAAGTAGCAAGGAATTTTGGGATGCATTGCTTAAATACAGAGTGGACAACTTGGTCAATTACAAGTGGGTAAGTGGTTGATAATTAAATTCTGGAAGTTTCCTTGCCAATACTTGTCCAATTCTTGTATTTAGGCTTATGTACAAGCATAATGGAAAGAAGTTTGCAATGCCACTAGCATTTTATTTCCTTGGCTACTTCTACCTAAAGATCTTGCAAGAGCTGGTCAATCCATGATTGTGGCTTCAAGCCTTCTGGTGAATCGTTTTTCAAGATGTTGATATTTAATTTCTCTAAGAAGTACAGGACAATCTAAACCCCACCAGAACATAATTATGGGCACAATTTCATTGTTTGTCATACCAAAGGCACCCATTTAATGAAAAATACATAAAAGGGTAAAACTCGACCGTCGTGAAAAACAAGTTGTTTTCACCATACAGCAGCTAGCAATAATAAGACTTGTAACGTCTCAGAAAAATGCCTCATTTCGCATCAAGTATTATGCGCATCAAACTCGTCATCAAATTTGGCATCACAGAGAATCACATCAACAGTTTACTTCATACATTAAAAAAAAAAACATAAAGCATGAACGAGATCGTACCTCTGCAGCTTGAGATTGGGACTTGCGGAGACACGGATGAAAACACTCTGCGACTTCAAATTGGGACTTTTTATGACTTAATCTTGCATTGATCTTTGAGGCAACTTCATCAGTATTTCTTCATCTTGCAAAATTCTCACTTTTTTTTGCTTCTATTAGTTTAGCTGTGAATGATCCTTAGTCTTTAGATCACATTCAGTTAACCGACAAGCAGCATACATACTACTCGTTTGCAGGGTAAAACACATCAACCCTAATATCTTCATCAAAAAATTCTCACGCCAAGAATTTTCAGACGAAGAAATATCACAAGGCAGAAAAATTTATAAGATACATTTGACATATTAACTGAAAATTTAATTGGTGATAAAAATACGAAATCTAGGTAATCAAAATCCCACACAACAAAAACCTTGTACACAACAAAAACCCACATCATTTTAGCAAATGAAATCCTACATTTCAAAAACACAAGGTCAAGGATTTGAATCTGAAAAAGACACATACCTTGCAAGCAATCACAGTTCTCAGTCTCCTTCCTAATGACATCAAGCACAGAATCAATGAGCTCGGCTCCTTCCGTGTAATGCCCCTTGGCCCAGTTGTTTCTAGCCCCAAATCCTCCCTCCTTCCCTAGACAAACCATGCAACCAGAGGGAAATGAACGAGGGAAAATAAAACTTTTGATATTTGAAATTTTTTGACATTTTGAAATGAAACACGTGTGTTTTTTAAGGCCACTCAAATTAATTTAAAAATAAATATTTTTTAATAATTATAATCAATTTTAAATAATTAAAATAATTTCTAAATAATTAAATGTTTGTTTATTTTGATTGTTTAAAAATATTTACAATAAAAAAAATAAAACATATATTTTTGAGAAGCAATTAAAGTTATATGAGTAAATAATGGATTGATTTTTTCATATAGTAATCCTTCTACCCTACTAAATCATCATGCTTTATTAAAAGGAGTTTTAAACTTTACACTATTAAATTATGTTGTATTTTAAATATTTGGAGTTTTAATCTCTTTTTTTATATATATTTTTTCTTTATAATTTATGTATTATTTTTTCCTTATTTTTAAGTATTACTTTAAAAGTGAAATTTACATTTTTTTCTTTAATGATAGTAATCTATGTATTCATTCATTCAAATTAGATACATTTTCTATAATAAATAATAGTGTAGTCTAATTAATAGATGAAATGGTTTTTTTGATTGAAACCTGACAATATCAAGATTGTGATTTCTTATTGTTTATAATCAATTTTTGAATACATAAATGAATTAAACACCTTAAAAATATCTTTAGAAATTAAAACTTAATAAATTAAATAATTTAAACTGGTTTGGGTAAATTAGTGTTTAAGGGGTTAGGGGTTAAGGGTTAGAGGTTTAGGGTTTAGGGGGTTAAATGGGTTAGGTGCGCATTTAGAGGTTTAGGGGCTTGGGGGATTTAGCATTTAAGGATTTTAGCTAGGGGTTAGGGGTTAAGGGGTTAAGGGGTTAGAGGTTTAGGGTTTAGGGGTTTAAATGGGTTATAGGGGTTTAGAGGTTTAGGGGGTTAGGGGATTTAGTAGTTAAGGATTTTTGGGGTTAAGGGTTAGGGTAGGGGGTTAAATGGGTTAGGGTTTTAGGGGGTTAAATGGGTTAGGCCGGTTGGGAAATAGGGTTTAAGGGGTTAGGGGTTAAGGGTTTAGAGGTTTAGGGTTTAGGGGTTTAGGGGGTTAAATGGGTTAGGGGTTAAGGGTTTAAGGGTTAGTGGTTAAGGGTTTAGAGGTTTAGGGTTTAGGGGTTAAATGGGTTAGGGGTTTAGAGGTTTATGGTTTAGAGTATTAAATGGGTTAGGGGTTGGGAATTAGGGTTTAATGGGTTAGGGGTTAAGGGGTTATAGGTTTAGGGTTTAGGGGGTTAGGGGATTTAACAGTTAAGGATTCTAGGGGTTAGAAGTTAGGGGATAATGGGGTTAGGTTTTAGGGGGTTAGATGGGTTAAGGGTCAGGAATTAGGGTTTAATGGGTTAGGGTTAAGGTGTTGGGTATGTGTTATATTCTTTCCATGACTAGCCCCACGCACTGTACGTTGCACCGGGCGTAGCAAGGGGGTCACAACGGGGGAGGCAGCCCCCACTATTGGGGTTCGGGGCAGCACCCCGGCGAAAATTGTTTTGGTGTGCAGACCCACCCTTGTTTTGTGCATGAGTTTGCACATGGTTTTGGGGTATGATGGTTTTCGGCCCCTGGTATTTTGTAGATCCGGTCAAGGGAAATACAGTTATGTTCTAATCCAGGGTTAATGGATTGGGGTTTATGTATGCTTCGACATGTATATATATGTGTTGTAACACTAAAAGGAATATAATGAAAAATCAAGCTGGTCATCTTGATTTGGGATCCAGGGGAAAATATCTGTGTTTATCTGTTTTATGTTTTATGCTCTTGCTATTGTTTATTTTATGTTATAAGATTCATGTGTAGATAATTTCTGTTCAGGGTTAAAACCTACATTTGGTATTATAGTTGTTTCGGCTTTAAGAGAACGCCTTTGCTACTGAGGGTTTTTTGCTCGGGCCTGAGGTAGACCTTGTTCAGTGGGAGATCTGTGGGATCGATTCTTGCAGTGAAAGAAGATGGCGAGCGGTGGAAAGATAGAGATCGAGAAATTTAATGGTCAGAGTTTTGAGTTGTGGAATCTCAAGATGGAGGATCTGCTGGTGGATAAATATCAGTGGATCGCGGTAGATCCAGGTACTAAACCAACAGAAATGTCAGATGAAGACTGGAATAAACTAGATCGAAAGGCTAAGAGCACAATACGGTTGTGTGTCTCAGATTCAGTATTGTTGAATGTATCTGGGGAAGCTACAATGAATAATTTGTGGGAAAAACTTGGGACTTTGTACCAATCTAAGTCTCTGGTGAATAAGTTGTTCCTGCGAAAAAATCTGTAGAACCTGAGGATGAAGGATGGAGACTTGGTGACAGAGCATCTGAACGCCTTCAATACTGTGGTAAGTTAGTTGTCATCTATTGATATTAGAATCTCAGATGAAGATAAGTGCATTATTTTGTTGTGTTCTCTACCAGACTCATGGGATATTCTGGTTATTGCAATAGGTAGCAATACAACTACCTTGAATTTTGATGACATTGTCTCAGCCTTGCTGTCGGAGGAAATGAGATGGAGAAATATGGAGGGCCAGAATGGAGATGCCTTATCTGTACGAGGAAGGTCCCAAAACAAAAACAAGAATAAGGTTTCGAGTGGGAGATCCAAATCTAGAGGGAGATCTAAATCTCCTGGAAAGTTTGTAAGGGTATGCTGGAAATGCGGAAAGGAAGGGCACTAAAAAAAGGAGTGTAGATCTAAAGCTCTTGAGAAAGGAAAGGGATCTGATGATGCTCCTTCTGCAGAGGCAAAAACCACCTCGGATGAAGGTGGGGATGTGTATTTGGCTTCTTCTTCAAATACACATGTAGATCATGAGTCATGGCTGATTGACTCAGGTGCATCCTTTCACTTCACTCCCCATAGGGAGTGGCTCTGCGAGTGTGAAAAATATGATGGTGATGTCTTCCTAGGGGATGATAGGAAGGCCAAAATCTTCGGACGTGGAAAGGTTAAGCTAAAGCTCCAAGGTGGAAGGATTAGAACACTTCCTGGTGTTCTACATATTCCTGCATTGGCCAGAAATCTGATTTCTGTAAGCAAGATGGATGATGCAGGTGTAAAAACAGTGTTCGAGAAAGATTCCTGCAAGATGGTTCGAAGAGCACTGGTACTAATGCGGGGATTTCAGACTGGAACTCTGTACAAGCTAAAAGTTAGCACTGTTATGGATGGGTGCAATAGTTCTATGGTTCCTGAAAGTGGAGTGGAAAGCCTAGCTGTCTCTGGAGAAAAGACCATGTTATGGCATCAAAGGCTTGGACATATTGGAGAGAAGGGCCTTCAGATACTGCATAGAAATGGTATGGTAGAAGGTATGTCTAATTGCTCTCTGGATTTCTATTTCTGTGAAAATTTTGTATATGGGAAGCAGAATCGAGTGAGTTTTCCTTCTGGTGCTAAGAGGGTGAACATGATATTAGAACTTGTGCACAGTGATGTGTTTGGATCTGTGTCAGTTCCATCACTGGGAAAGTTTGTGTACTATGTTTCATTCATAGATGACCTCTCAAGGAATACATGGATATATTTCTTGAGGAAGAAATCTGAAGTCTTTAACAGATTTAAAGAATTTAAGGCTATGGTGGAAAACCAGACAGAGAAGAAGATAAAGGCGTTGAGGACAAATAATGGTGGGGAGTTCTGTAAGAAGGAATTTGAAGAGTTCTGTAAGAAGTGTGGTATAGCACGACAGAAGACTACTCCATACAAACCTTAGAAAAATGGAGTTGCAGAAAGAATGAAAATAACACTGATGGAAAAGGCAAGAAGCATGCTCAGTGGTATCGGGTTAGGACAAGAATTCTGGGCAAAGGTAGTGGATACTGCATGCTATCTGGTTAACAGATCACCTTCATCAGTGTTGGAGGATAAGACTCCACATGAGGTATGGACTGGTAAGAAACCTTCTCTTTCACATCTAAGGGTATTTGGATGTGATGCATATGTACATGTTCCAAAGGAGAAAATGACCAAGTTGGATAATAAATCTGAAAGGTGCATCTTTATTGGGTATAAGGATGGTTTAAAAGGTTACAAGCTTTGGAACCCGGAAACAAGGAAGGTTGTGTACAGCCGAGATGTGGTGTTTAGAGAGGTGAAAGATGTTGTTAAATATGAAATCATACCAAAGGAACCTAAGAAGATAGAGTTTGAGCTAAAGGAGGATGAATCAGACTCTACAACAGAAGAAGATTCAGAAGAGGAAGAGCCACAAATTCCAGCTTTGAGAAGATCACTTCGGGAAAGAAGGCAACCAGAAAGGTATAGTCCATCTGCTTTCTGTTCAGGTTTTTCCTTAACTATAACTGATGATGATCCCAGAACTGTCAGGGAGGCGGTAGATTTAGAGGATGGAAAACTCTAGAAGGAGGCCATGGTTGATGAAACGGCATCCTTGCACAAAAATGAGGCATGGGATCTGGTGGAGTTGCCTGCTGGAAGGAATCCCATCGAGAGAAAATGGGTGTTTAATAAGAAGAAGAATGTAGAAGGCAAGGTGGAGAAATACAAAGCTCGGTTGGTAGCAAAAGGTTATTCCCAAGTGCTGGGAATTGATTTCGGTGATATTTTTTCTCCTGTTGCCAAAGTTACTTCTATTAGATTACTTTTATCTGTTGCTGCTGCATTTGATTTTGAGATAGAAAAGATGGATGTGAAGACAAAATTTCTTCACGGGGATCTAGAAGAGGAGATCTAAATGAAGCAACCTGAAGGCTTTATGGTGAAGGGTAAGAAAGACCTGGTATGCAAGTTGAAGAAGTCTTTGTATGGGTTAAAACAGTTACCAAGGATGTGGTATCAAAAATTTGATACCTATATACAGGGACTTGGATTCACCAGAAGCAAGGAGGATCACTGTGTTTATTTTAAATTAATTGGTGACTGTGTTATTTATTTGGTATTGTATGTGGATAATATGTTTTTGATTGGAAATGACAAAGAAATTATCCAAGATTTGAAGACCCAACTATTCTCCAAATCCGACATGAAGGATCTTGGTGTTGCAAACTATATTTTGGGCATGGAAATTAAGAGAGATCGGGCAAAGAGGAAGCTCTGTTTAAACCAAAGGAAGTATGTCGAGACTATATTGCAGAGGTTCAATATGCAGGATAGTAAACCGGTGAATGTTCCTATTCCTGTAGGTGTAAAGCTGTCTGTTGAACAATGTCTCAAGACACAAGAAGAAGAGGAGGATATGTCCCGTGTTCCATATGCAATTGCAGTGGGTAGTCTGATGTATGCAATGGTCTATACTAGACCATACATTGCACATGTCGTGGGACTATTGAGCAAGTTTATATCAAACCCAGGGAAGGAGCATTGGACAACAGTGAAGCAGGTTTTCAGATATTTACATGGCACTAGTGATTATGGCTTATGCTACCAGGGAAGACCGGGATTGGAAATAATGTTGGACATTCGTGGTTTTTTTGATGCAGACTGGCTTGGAGATCTGGACCAAAGAAGATCTACAAGTGGGTATGTGTTTAACCTATTTGGAGGCGCGGTTAGTTGGATGAGTAGAAGACAGTCTGTAGTGGCTCTTACAACTACAGAGGCAGAATACATAGCATCCACTCATGCAAGCAAGGAAGCAGTTTGGTTGCAGAGATTGTGTTCAAGTATGGGGTTGGTACAACAAGCTATAAGGATAGACTGTGATATCCGAAGTGAAATTTTCTTGGCCAAGATCCCTGCTTACCATTCAAAGAAAAAGCACATTGATGTTCAATATCACTTTGTTAGCGATATGGTTGAGGCTAAAAGGGTGTTTCTGGTAAAGGTGGACACTTTGAAGAATGTTGCAGATGCATTGACGAAGTCTTTGAGCACTCAGAAGTTCTCTTGGTGTAGAGAAACAATGGGTGTTGAAGATTGTGTGATGACTATTGACTAAGCTCTCCTGGCCCCCCGTGGAAAGAAAACAACGAAGTGGGAGAATGTTGGGGTATGTGTTATATTCTTTTCCACGACTAGCCCCACGCGTTGTACGTGCATAGGGTGCAGCGGGGGTCACAAGAAGCAGGCATCCCCAGCTGCTTGTTGGTGTGCGGACCTACTCATGGCGAGACCCACCCATGTTTTGTATGAGTTTGCACATGGTTTTGGGGTTTGATGGTTTTCGGCCCCTGGTATTTTTGTAGATCCGGTCAAGGGAACTACGGTTATGTTCTAATCCAGGGTTAATGGATTGGGGTTTATGTATGCTCCGGCATGTATATATATGTGTTGTAACACTAAAGGAATATAATGAAAAATCAAGCTGGTCGTCCCGATTTGGGATCCAGGGGAAAATCTCTGTGTTTATCTGTTTTATGTTTTATGCTCTTGCTATTGTTTATTTTATATTATAAGAATCGTGTGTAGATATTTCTGTTCAGGGTTAAAACATAAGGGTTTAATGGTTTAGGGTTTAAGGGGTTAGGGGTTAAGGGTTTATAGGTTTAGGGTTTAGGGGGTTAAAGGGGTTAGGGGTTTACTAGGGGTTTAGGGGGTGAAATGGGTTAGAGGTTAAGGGTTTAGGAGTTAGGGGTTAAGGGACGTTTAGAGGTTTATTTTTTAGGGGTTAAATGGGTTAGGGGTTAAATTAGTTGCTTATTATTTGTGTCTCAATGTAACAATTTTGTAAGTATTGTTGCTTGTTGCCATGTCTTCTTTATTTATTAATTTATAGTATTTTTTAGCCATTGATTTACATTTATTGATGAAAATGTCTATTGAAATCAAACCAAATGTACGTTCAATCTCGAGTTTCAAGCTCAACCACAGTGTTGTCACAAAATTTAAGTCCGGAGAATGGCCATCTGATGAAGTCTTAATAACCAGACTGCACCTCATGACTACTCTAGAAAATCTTAAGTTCGATTATCCCACAATCATGAGAAATTTGGCTCTTATACTCTTGCTCCACCTAACTATGTCCTGGAAATACCCTTGTTTATTGCAAAAACATCCTAATTTTATCGACCTTGTCCCTTAACAGACCAAGGAAACATATGTGACTAAGAGGAATGGAAAGCACTACAAAGTTGAAGAGAGTAAAAAAGACTAAGATGGTTTAAAGGATAAGTCTGAATCAAAATGTAGCAGTGTTGAAACAACTAAAAGTTTTCCCAAACAAATAGTTGATAATGAAAAACCTTCTTCTGTACCAGTCAAGCAAGACTACATTCATGTGAGAGAAAGAAGAGGCCAAGAGACTGATAGGCATAGCCTAAAAGAATATAGGGTATGGTTCCCTCTTTTTGATGAAATATTTGATCTACATTTTATCTATCGAAGATTAACCATTTTAACCTTGCCAACAAGGTGGAATTAACCCAATCATAGGTCCCAATATGTCATGATATATATTAACTCTCTATATATATGAGAAGGAATAATTATAAAGACATAGATTGATAGAGGTGGCGAGAGAAGGGGAGTCACAAGGGAGAGATGGAGATAAATTGAAGGAGAGGGGAGAGAAGGAATGGATTAGCTGAGAGAGAGAGAGGGAGAGGAGTGAGAGAGGTAGAGAAGGGTAAGAGAGGGAGATAGTGACACAAAGATGGAAGGGGCGCAGAAAGAAGGATAGAGGGATGGATATAGTTGTGAGAGGATTGGAGGGTAGAGAGAGAGAGAGAGAGAGAGAGAGAGATTGGGGAAGAGAGAGGTCATTCCAAATGCTCTGAAAGTGTTGAAGCTTCAGCCAGGTCACAAGAATTGTCTGCTAGGAAGGCTTTCCAAAGAAGTTGGCTAGCATCACTATGACACTATTATGGAATTAGAAGGGAATAGAAAGGCAAAGGCTCAGGTATCATATGAGAGAAGGAAGAAATTGGAAAAATTGAGATCAAAAGCAGTGGAGTTAGCCGAAAAGCAGCTTACCCCAGAGATGGATACCATAAAACTCGACAACATATTGGTCAATTTCCTTGACCCTTTATTGGTTATTCAGAAGGAGTATGAATACACCACTGTTAATATCAAGGTAACCAGCCCCTAGTAGATCAAGGGGTTAAGGGGTTTAGGAGTTAGATGTTTGGGGTTTAGGGGGTTAAATGGGTTAGGTTTTTAGAGGTTTAGGGAGTTAGTGGATTTAGTAGTTAAGGATTTTAGGGGTTAGGGGTCGTTACGGGTTAATGGGGCTAGGTTTTAGGGGGTTAAATGGGTTAGGGTTTTAGGGGTTTAGGGGTTAAATGGGTTGGGGGTTGGGAATTAGTGTTTAAGGGGTTAGGGGTTAAGGGTTAGAGGTTTGGGGTTTAGGGGGTTAAATGGGTTAGGTGTGCATTTAGAGGTTTAGGGGTTTGGGGGATTTAGCAGTTAAGGATTTTAGCTAGGGGTTAGGGGTTAAGGGGTTAAGGGGTTAGAGATTTAGGGTTTAGGGGTTTAAATGGGATATAGGGGTTTACAGGTTTAGGGGGTTAGGGGATTTAGTAGTTAAGGATTTTTTGGGTTAAGGGTTAGGATAGGGGGTTAAATGGGTTAGGGTTTTAGGGGTTAAATGGGTTAGGCTAGTTGGGAAATAGGGTTTAAGGGGTTAGGGGTTAAGGGTTTAGGGGGTTAAATGGGTTAGGGGTTTAGGAGTTTAGGGGGTTAAATGGGTTAGGGTTTAAGGGTTTAGGGGTTAGTGGTTAAGGGTTTAGAGGTTTAGGGTTTAGGGGTTAAATGGGTTAGGGGTTTAGAGGTTTAGGGTTTAGGGGGTTAAATGGGTTAGGGGTTGGGAATTAGGGTTTAATGGGTTAATAGGGGTTAAGGGGTTATAGGTTTAGGTTTTAGGGGGTTAAATAGGTTAGGGGTTTAGGGCTAGGTTAGGGGATTTAGCGAGTTAAGGATTTTAGGGTTAGAAGTTGGGGCTAATGGGGTTAGGTTTTAGGGGTTAGATGGGTTAGGGGTTAGATATTTAGGGTTTTGGGGTTTAAATGGGTTATTGGGGTTTATAGGTTTTGGGGGTTAGGGGATTTAGTAGTTAAGGATTTTTTGGGTTAAGGGTTAGGGTAGGGGTTAAATGGGTTAGGGTTTTAGGGGGTTAAATGGGTTAGGACGGTTGGGAAATAGGGTTTAAGGGGTTAGGGGTTAAGGGTTTATAGGTTTAGGGTTTAGGGGGTTGAATGGATTTAGGGGGTTAAATGGGTTATAGGTTAAGGGTTTAAGGTTTAGTGGTTAACAGTTTAGAGGTTTAGGGTTTAGGGATTAAATGGGTTAGGGGTTTAGAGGTTTATGGTTTAGGGGGTTAAATGGAATAGGGGTTGGGAATTAGGGTTTAATGGGTTAATAGGGGTTAAAGGGTTATAGGTTTGGGGTTTAGGGGGTTAAATGGGTTAGGGGTTTAGGGGATTTAGCAGTTAAGGATTTTAGGGGTTAGAATTTAGGGGCTAATGGGGTTAGGTTTTAGGGGGTTAGATGGGTTAGGGGACAAGAATTAGGGTTTAAGGGGTTAGGGTTAAGGGTTTAATGGTTTAGGGGTTAAGGGGTTAAGGGTTTATAGGTTTAGGGGTTATGGGGTTAAATGGGTTAGGGGTTTACTAGGGGTTTAGGGGGTTAAATGGGTTAGGGGTTAAGGGTTTAGGGGTTAGGGTTAAAGGTTTAGAGGTTTATGATTTAGGGGTTAAATGGGTTAGGGGTTAAATTAGTTGCTTATTATTTGCGTCTTAATTTAATAATTTTGCAAGTATTGTTGCGGCTTGTTGCCATGTCTTATTTATTTATTTATTTATAGTATTTTTAGTTAGCTCCCTATAATCAGAAATATTGGCAAAGTCCGATCTCAGGGAGAAACATCATTTCAACCAACTTTGGGATTCTAGAATCTATCCCTCCTGAATCCGGAGAGGGATCTCTCCAATAAGTGAAAAGATGGATTTGTCTTTGAAGTTTGGGGTAATAATATTAGGCTAGTTATGAAGGCTAAGGGTTTGTTTTGGTTTTTGGATGGTTGAGCATAATTACTGTTTGAGGTGGAAAGTCCTAAGTGAAAAGAGTTTCAAAGGTGAGAAGTTGCAAGAAAATAGAACAAGCTTTGGCCAGGAAGATAGATAATTGCAGGTTTTAGTCCATTGGGCTATGGAGTCATAATAGGGTTTAATTGGAACAACAAGAGGCAAGAGTGGTCCATGGGGGAAGTCATCTATGTCTAAGTATCTCTTTGAAGATTGATTTATGGAATGAAATGATACAACAAGAAGGAAAATTAAACAGATGCAGAACAAAGAGCAGCCCAGGATTTGGTAAGTACTTTTAAACTAGCCAACCTTTGACAAACACTTAAGAAGAACATGAAAGCAAACTAGGATCTGGTAAGTACTTTTAAACTAGCTAGCCTTTGATACACTTTCAATAGAAAACATTTTAAAACAAAGGGGAAACTTGAAGGAAACTTTTGGAGTAGAAACTAGCGTGTCAGGCACACCAAAAATCCTCTCCTAACTCTACTTTACTTGGTTACTTTCAAGACCAACACAAAGATAACACAGAATGGACTAAGATCTAGTAAGTACTTCTAAACTAGCCAGATTTTAACACATTCTAAGAGAAACATTCAGACAGTCTTTGGGGATAATACTAGGACCAGGGCACACCATATATTCCATAGTTCATCTCTACTCAACTAATACTGAACATAACATTCAAGAATAATATTCAGCTAAGGCAATAAGACGAGCGAACACCAGCATTCCTATGCTTAAACTGAATTAAATCATTCCCAAATAACATAGTTTGGAAGAAAACATATAAATAAATATTTTCAGTCAGAGAAGGTTACTGATATACAGTAGGTCCTAACTCTATGCATTGATGTTCTTTATAAGAGAAAATGAAACACAGTGAAAACAAAAACAAAATAACAAGTTACAAGTAGAAAAACATCACCGTCAACATAGACCAGGATCCCATAAATCAGCTTGTATTGATGCTCCAAACCAGTTACAGCTTTAAGTCCAATGCTTGAGTTTAGCAATCATCTACTCATCTCAACCTACCTTATCTATCACAAGCAGAGCTCCAAGGGCCAGTGAACACTATTTACAGTCAGAATTCTAAGCTCATATGTATTTCAAAGTTCTGCAACCAACAGCTTCTTATCTTCTACAGAGGTATTTATAGAAGAATGAGGAGGGGAGATCTGATAAAAGATCTCTCAAGGCAATTAATACAGAGTAATGACTTCTCGGCCTTTTGAGGGGCTTGATGGAGAATTTTACAGATGGTCTGTCTGTATTAACTATTTTTCATTTAAGATTAAACTTGGTGGGAGCTTTTATTAACTTTAAGGCTCTGTGTTATGTTTGGAGTAACTCTACAGATATTTTTTGCATTAAGTTCCTCGCAGAAGTAACTCTCTAGCTGCATTGAGGCGAATATATTCATTTTATCAATAACTTCGGCCTCTGTTTTGAATTCTTTGCGGCACAGGTGGCACCTATGGTAGCTGATGAATCAATTTGCCTCAATTGAGGGGGTGGAGGGCTTTCTGTCAGTTAAACACTTATGACTTTCTTTTAACTGTGTTTTAATTTGGGGGATTAGGCCTTTTGATAATCCATCTTAGCCATAATCCCCGCAAATCGGTCTTCAATCTTCTTTTCTGTTGTGCTTGTCTTCAACACTAATACTCTTTAAATCGTGTTGTAAAAAAACAGTGTCTTGCCGATGTGCAGGGCCATGCTGGGCTCGTATGGCATCACTGCCTCATGAAGCAATGACAAGACATGGAACAGAGCCTGTGAATGGCTTCCTTTGATAAATAAAAGGCATGGGAATCGTCATTCCTGGCCTTCATATTTCCCTTTAATATAATGGAAAAAACCATTAATCCCTGCAAAATATAAACAAAAATGATAAAATCCTATGTTTTTTGGAAAAACTGCTTCAGAAGGCATGGGAGGAGCGTAGCCGTTGGATGGAAGCATCCAATGGTGGAGATCTGCGTAGAAGAGGTTAGAAAAAGGAGAGTAGGGGAAAGAATAAGTCAGATCCGTCGATTTGTAGAGATCAACGATCAGGTTTTAATCGGGAGGAGATAAAGCGAAGGGGTCATTCTACAAAGAAATGGCGAAAAAATTTAAGAAACAAGGTTAAAAACCTTCATCGGAGGAAGAAAAGGATTAAAGATAAAATGGGTCTCGGGATAAATATGAATCGTCGGATGCGACTAGACCCATAGAAATCGACGGCGGATATTGAATCGAGACATCGGCGATCGGGGTGAACAAACAAATGCACCCGATGGAGAGTTGCGATGCGATGCAGCGTGGACCATTGATTTGAGGATCATATCAATGGTGGGGAAATGAATCGGAAGGAAGGGCGATCGAGGGAACAAAAAAATGTATGCGATTTAAAATTTTTGATGCGATTAAAACTTTGGGATGCGATTTTGCACCGGCCGTTGATCAGCCTTAGATCAACGGTCAATATCTTTTCAACTTTGCATCGGCGGAAACCCTTATACTTTATGAAAAACCCATAAATTTTGTATAAAACCAAGGTTTTTATGGATCGGGACAGAATATTTATATATGAAGTGACTGGCGCCCGATTGCGGGGCCTCTGGATGTATGGAGTAGCATGGGCCCGAGGCTTTATATTACAAGGGCCAATCGCAATCGGAGCTTCGGGCCCGGTCTTTCAATCGACCCATTGAATTTTTTCCGATGCGATAAGGACTTCAGCCTTTGCGCTTGGTTTTTACAAAGAAAACAAAGGACCGGGATCTTATGGATATGGGACTTAATCGCATCGGGAGTTTTGATGCGGCATTTTCAATCAACCCATTGAATTTTTCTGATGCGATTGCGCGATCGGGTCTTTTTAATCTAACCATTTATATTAACACGTGACTTTGGCTTTTTAGATCAAAACTTTGGATAGATGGGTTTTTGTATTTACAAAGGAAAAAACAAATCGGGAATGGATTTTCAATGTTTTAAGCTCGGAAGGCGGGCCCACAGTTTATATGAAAAAATAATATGATAGGGGGTCTTAAATACAAAGGCTAATCGCATCGGAACTTTCAGAACATGGCAAAATACTTGCGCACTTGAATATTTCCGATGCGATAAGCGTCGAACAGGGTTAGTGCTTGGTTCCAGGGTGTGGGCATGTGGAGGGGAAATGGTTTAAAACTTAGCCCAAGGGGGCTTAAGTCCTTTAGTTAAAAACTTTGTTTTTTATGAATTTTTTTCAGAGTTTTCAATGGATTTAGGGGTTTTGGTATAGTTTAAAAATGAGTTTTAAACTATGTAAAGGTGATTTTCATGAATGGAAAAGGAGGAATCATGAAAATAGAGGAGTTTTATGGAGAAAAAAGGGGAGCAAATGAAGGTTAGTTTTGAGTGAGAGAAGGGGGAAAAATGATGGTTTCTCAGTAGTCTTTTCTCATGAAATCAACAGAATTTCTGAGTATAAAATGGAAATAGTAAATGAAGATTTTGAGACAGAGGCATGAGGACTTCAAGAGTCTTCAAGAGCCAACACTTTTTAGCAATAAAATTTGTTCTTTGAAGGCTCAAAAAAGTCTTAGCCACCTTTTTCTATAACAAATTTTATAGGTGGCTAACAGTGGCTCCACTTGGGGATGGTGCCTTCTTGAAGGCATCAAGAATTTCAGACTTGTATTCTCTGGGAGGCTGATCTGTGCCTCATCCATTGGGCTGCTTTCCTTTGCTTAAATGATCTTGTTTTTGAAAACATATTAGCAGCTATAAAAACAATGGTTCTTTTATCAACAAGCTCTCTACCTACCCAATCCTACTGATCTAGCATTTTTTCTTCATTTAGAGTGCACTTGGATTGGAAAACTCTTTTCACAACATTTTATTATTTTTGAAAGCAAGAAATATAATCTATTTATACACCTTATTTCTCCATGGACTCAGATTAAACAGTTGAGCCCATATGATTCTCTACCTATTCTATCAATATGTTAGGATTAAACAGTCTAACAGATTTTATTCTCTAAATTCTACAACAGAAATTTAAAAGCATTCAAGTCAGGATTAAACAGTCTAACTTGAAGCTGGTCCATGGCATAAAAGACAAGCTGCACATAGACATTTATTTTGCAGAAAATTTTAAACAAAATGGAAGGCTTAAGATCTGAAAATTCAAAGCACTTCCTTCATCCTCTTACAGCTCTGTTTTGGCTCTTGTTTGAGTTGTTTCTTCCTTGTTCTCTGGTTCAGATTTTGAGCTGATTAGAACCAGATTTTTACATCTCTTGACTCAGAATTTGAAGCAGATTTGAGTCATTTTATTTTCGAAACCTTAGGTTCAGATTTTGATCTTGTTTGAACCTTTAATTTCTATCCTAAACTATCTATTGATAATCCAAGATTAAACATTTTGGCAAATCGAATTCACTATCCTATCAGCAGAAAATTTAAAGCTAATTAGTCAAGTTTAGACAGTTTGACTAACTAGAAGTGTGTTATTCAGGAGTGACATTTGAGCTTGCACACTTTCAGATTTGTTTCTCTTTTTTGGTATGGGGCTATACATTTCTTGTTTTTCACAATCTGCCCTCTTTTCTCTTTTCTATTGTTTTTGTAATTTTGACTTTTCTAAATTTGAATGTAATGGTGGATGAGATATTTATAATGAAAAAGATAAAAAGGCTTCAAAACATAGCATTGATCAAGAGAAGTAATGCTTAAGAATACTACCATTGATAGGACCCCTAAACAATTCTGCTCCATTCAACTCCTGCAAGAAAAATGCATTGTTACTAGCAGTTGAATGAATAGAGTAAGGGCCAAGCCATAAGTTGTCAAATTTTCCATGCTTACCCTTTTCTTCCCTTCTTGAATCCCATTTTAAAACTTTGTCCCCAATCTTGAAATTGCTGGCCTTTGTTCTTCTGTTAAAAAGCTTTTTAATGCTGTCCTATTTCTGCAATGCTTTGTTATACACCTCCTCTCTAGTTTACTGAAGATGAATGGTCTGGTTTATTCTTCTGATCATGTCATTATCTTCAGTTTGTAACTCTTGAATCAACTTTATTACTGGTACACCAAGGTTGTTTGGAAAAATTGCATCAGTACCATACACAAGCTGGAAAGGTGACATACCAATAGAGTTCTTCAAAGTCAATCTGTCAGCCCAAAGTGCATGAACCAGCTTTGTGTGCCAAGACTTTTTGTTGTCCTCCAACAGTTTCTTGATTATGCTCACTAAAATTTTATTTAAGGATTCTGCAAGCCCATTACCCTAGAGGTAATAAGCCGTGGAATGCCCCAATGTTATCTAATATCTATGACAGAACTCAACCATCTTCTTTGATCCAAATGTTGTTGCATTATCAGTGATAATCTTGCTAGGACAACCAAATCTGGAGAGAATATTAGTCTCCATAAATTTTATGATAACTGAATCATTGGCCTGCCCACAAGGAATGGCTTCTATCCACTTAGCGAAACAGTGTGTGGCAGTGTGAATCCATCTCTGCTGGGCAGAAAATGGTGGATGGATTTCTCCTATGAAGTCAAGCCCCCACTGTTGAAAAGGGGCTTCAACAGTGATTGGATGTAGAGTTAGGGGTAGCAGTTTCTTTTTGCCTTCAAAAAGTTAACATTTATGACAGGCAATGATCATTTTATGCACATCATAAAAAAGAGTAGCCAGTAGAAACCAACCCTCAAAATTTTGTTGGTTGTTGTCTTCTAGTATAAATGACCTCCACACTCTCCTTCATGGAATTCATGCTTAACCTTCTCTGCATCCAACTCAGGCAAACATTTAAGCAATAGACCACTTGCATTTTCCAATAAAAACATCTATCTATAATGCAATAGTTTACAGTTTTTAACTTTAATAATCTTACCTTTGTTTTTGTCAAACCAAGAGGTGTATTTAAATTAAGCAAAACATAAATAATATTAGCATACCAAGGAGAATTCATAAAATGATCTTCAACTATAGGAGTTGAGAATTCTTCTTAGTCATCCAAAGCATCAATCATATTAATATCAAGAACTTCAAAATTTGATTCAGCCATTAATCTAGCTAGACCTTGGCCTTTGATGAGTTTAGTGGGTTTTATCTCTAAATCATATTCAAGGATAACAGCAATCCACTTACCTCTCTTAAAATCTGGGTCCTGTGTTAGAATGTCTTTAACAACTGAGTTTGGGATGAAGGCAATGATGTGTGAGTGAAGGATGTACACCCTGAAGTCTTTCAAAGCTTTAACCAAAGAAAAAGCTTACTTCTCCATAATGTTATACTTCAAAGGGGAATCCCTCAATGCCTTACTAAAGAATGCAATAGGCTTCTCTTGTCCTTGTGGATTTTTCTGCAAAAGGACAACAACTATGGTATGTTCTGATGCAAATGAAAAAATATAAAAATCTTTTGAAAAATCAGGACTTATAAGAACCGATGTTTTGGTTAACGCTTGTTTCACCAGTTCAAAGGACTTCTTTTCTTCCAAGGTCCATTTTACCCCTTGCTCCTTCTTTAACATGTTTGTGATATTCCTAAGGAGCTCAGCCAAGTTGGGGATGAACCTTCTCAAAAAGTTAATCTTTCCGATGAAAGACTGCAACTCTTTGATGTTTCGAGGATGAGAGATTTGTAATATGGCCTCAATCCTCTTTGGATCTATCTTTATACCCTCTTCAGAAATGATGTGCCCAAGAAGTTTACCTTCTTGGAGACCAAATAGTGTCTTCTTAGGGTTTAAAGATATCCCAAATCTTCTTCATTTCTCGAAAATTTTTCTCAAATGTTCTAAGTGCTCTTCATCTATTTTTGAAAACATAGTGACATCATCAAGGTATATAATGATGAAGAAGCCCAGTTCTTCCGAGAATGCTATGTCCATGGCTCTTTGAAAGGTTGCTCCAGTACTCATTAGACCAAAGGGCATTTTCACATACATGAAGGTGCCCCATGGTGTAGTAAAGGTTGTCTTTAATTGATCAGCAGGGTGAACTAAAATCTGATTGTACCCTGAATAGCCATCAAGCAAAGAAATTCTTTTAGACCCTACCACCCTTTGTAAAATATGATCCATCTTTGGTAAAGGGTAGTTGTCTTTTAACGAAGCTTTGTTTAAGTCTCTAAAGTCTATACAAAGCTTGATCTCTCCAGTTTTCTTCCTAACAGACACCAGATTAGAAACCCATTCAGAATATCTAACAGGGACAATAATACCAGCATCATACATTTTCATGATTTCCTTCTGAACCAATGGTAACTGAACAGGGTTTATCCTGTGTAGTTTCTGTTTGAATGGTTTTTGGTTTTCTTTGAGGAGAATTTTGTGCTGTATAATTTCAGTGTCATAGGATTTAAGATCTTCGTAACTCCACGCAAAAACATCTGAAAACTCTTTAAACAGCTCAATGTATTTGAGTTTAATGTGAGTTGGTAAAGTCTTGGACAGTTTAATCATTTTCGGCTTAAGTTCACTGCCAATATTACACTCTTCCACTTCAATCTCTACAGGTTCCAGTTTTGGTTTATTCGCCACATTATTAAAATCGAACAACTCTTCTAAAGGGGCCAGACCCTTAGGCAAACTTTCATCTTTAGAGTGTAGAGTTTCTAAATCCTCTATTTCAAACTCTGCATTCATTTATGTTTCGCTTTCAAGTTTGCTAGATAACAGGTTTATATTAGCAAGTTCAGGATATGGTTCTTCTTCACCAAGGAAATTTTCTTCACTACAGTCTGTCTCATAATTCGAGTCTGAACTGTGTAGTTCGAATTCGTTTTTGAATTGCATGAAGTCTTCTATTTGTTCGTCTCTGTCAAACACCTACCAATACTTTTCATTATTAGGCACGGCGGGTCTAAACTTTATCTGAGTTGTACAGTCTTTGGTTTCATATGGCGTTAAGCATGTTCTAGCTGCAAAGGCTAAATTGTGGGCCGCAATATTTCTTTTTCTTGGGACAAAAATCAATTCGGACTCCTCGAATGTTTTTAAAAGGTCCATGACATCGTTTCGGTAGGCCCTAAGTCTGGGATGATTTGCGTTATACTCCCCATTGACTTGCCTAATGACTAACTCTGAATCCCCATACACGTTAATTCTTCTGGCTCCTAACCTTTTCAATAGATGTAAGCCTAAGAGAAGGGATTCATACTCCGCTATGTTATTGGAACACTGAAAGTTTAATGTACGGGAAATGCATTCTGTGTGGTTATTTTCAGTTTTGGAAATCCAGACACCTGCACCAGCATTAGTTCTAGTGCAGGATCCATCAAAATACATAATCCATAGAGGAATATTCTTATTTTCATCCTGGTTACCGTCCTCTTCAACTACTGTGCTTTCTAATTTTTGTGGAATGTCAGCACTTAGTTGTGTTTGTTTTGACTCTTCAGGTTTTTCGTTAAGTGGAGGCATGTTTTCTTTAGTGTCCAATTTTAAAAGCAAAGGACATGTGACTTGTATTTCAAGACCATATTTGGTTTGTTGTTGTTTAAAGGTTCAGCAAATTGTTTTGACGATTCTGTGGTATTTACCCCTTCCTCTCTATCAGCCATTAACTCTGTTAAAGTTACTTGTTCATCTAATGTTTCTTCATTAAAGAGGATAAATGAATCAAGGCCTGTGTTTACAGAGTATAAAGGGGAGTTTTGTGGTATGTCTTGACTTGTCACTGTGTATTGCATATGAGACTCCCTATAGAGTCTTCTATTCTAATTGAAAACAGGGATAGTCGCGTAGGTCATGTCCATTTGCATAGTCCCTTGTAACTTAGCCCCCCATGATCTTGATAACAACATTCCATATTTGGGGGGAACATCAGCCACCACAATATCCATGAATAAGCATTTGGCTGGAATCTAGGCTAAGTTAACATAGAGGTCTTTGATTAATCCTAAACATTTTACTCTGCTTGAGTCAAAGGAGTACAGATCTTTATAAGGTCTAGTGATTTCTAGACCAAGGCTCTCCATCACAGCTTTAGGCATTAAATTATGAGAAGCCCCGGAGTCATGCATAGCATTGTGTAAAATCTTGTCATGAACGTTTAAAATCACATAAAAGGGAGGAACAGGTCCCTCTTGATACATACCTTCAATCTTAGGACCAAAAATAAGCTCTGGTTGATCATCATTAAGATTGGCAGTGTCCTCATTCTCTTCAACGTTTAAAGCCTTCAAAATTTGGGTCCTATATACATGTTGGGTAGCTAACTCAGTCAAGGGAATAAAGATTTTGATTTTTGAAATTTCCTACTCAAGGCTGAAGGGAATTTGGTTGTTTGAAGAACTTGTTTAAGCCTTATTAGCTGTCATTCTATCAGCAATATCAGCTTGCTGATTTGTTTTATTTACACTTGAAAAAATTGTTTTCACAGGAGTACTAGCTGAAGTGTTAGTACTACTAATGTCTGCACTCTGTTTTTCATTGTTTTGAGTGCCTTTCTCTTTTCCATTATCAGAATTTACAGCCACTGTTTTATCCTTTTTTTTGACAACTCTAGGCTTGGTTGTAGTGTTGTTTTGTGAAGATTTGTCAAAGGTTTTGTTGTTGGGGGTTTGTTGATTGGTTTTGCTTCTAAGTTCATATTCTTTTTGAGATTCTATGATGACATTTTCCATGTCTTGATAATAATTTCCATCATCATCTCTTCTATCATCATAAGGTGTGTATAGACCTTGTTTTCTATCATAATGAATCTCAAAGTCATCATTGTCTATCCCCAGCATGTTGATATCATCCTCCTCTGCTATTTCATCTGTTTCCTCAACCTCACTTACATAGTTTTGATGAAAGGGAGGAGTGATCTGCTGATCATCTTCCCTAGGTCTGTTTGGAGGTTGGTTCCTTATAAAATTCTGATTCTAGTTCTGATTTCTACTTTGAGGAGTAGTTTGGTTTTGGCTTGCTTGTGCTCTCTTAATTATGCTCATCTCTTTCATCATCTCCTCCATCATTTTCTCCATCTTTGAGTTGGAAGTAGAAGGTGTGGATTCCTCTCTAAAAGATACTCTCTTTTTATTTTTCATTCTTTCTCTCTTCTCCATTAAGTTGACTTCCACAGAAAGAGCACCTTTTTTCATATCTTCAAGAGTTGAAAAATCTCTCTCTCTCAGCTGATAGGTCATGTCAGAGTCAAACCCTTCAGGAAACTTGTTTAAAGCTGAGCCCTGCGGAGGTTTTAGTTCTGGGGAAAGTGCATTATATACATTATTGAATCTAGTGCAATAAGCTTGCACACTTTCCCCAGTGTTTCTATGGAGGTTCTTGTAATAAAAAAGGACTTGGAGATGATTCTTCTTTACTTCCCATTTGTTTAAGAATGTTTGATGGAAGGCTTGGAGATCATTAATACTATGGGGGACTAGGCCTTTGAACCATTTTCTTGCTTCTCCCCCTAAGCTCTGAGCAAATAACCCAAGCTTGACAGAATCATCATCAATTTCATTTCTGTCAAAGTAGTCATTCATCTTATCCACATGTTGTGATGCAGTTGTAGCATTGCTAGCATCATATAATGGAATTTTGGACTGATAGTCCTATGGAAGTTTGACTAATGGTGCAGGAAGGACTAACGGAGCATACCATGCTACCATGATATGTGGTGGGGGTGGATTCACAAGGAGTGGATTAACAACAGGAAAATTGGGCTGAAGTGTAGTGGTTTGAACAATGGATGTAGGGTGAGAAAAAGTGGATGGACCAGGAATAGACTGCTGAGTTGATCTTGGATGAGAGACACCTAGGTTGTGAAGGAAATGCAAATCAGGAGGTGTTGTTTCTCTTCTACCAAGATGTTCACTTGTTTCAGGAGATGATAGTGAAGACTCAGAATCTAACTGATCTAAATCACCAAGAGACCTAGTTCTAAATGGATTTACTAAGTCAGCTTGTGATTTTTGTAGAGCTGAAAGATTTTCAGGGACTGAATTAGCTCTCAAGGGTGATCTGAAAACAGTTGACAATTTAATCTTAGGAGACTTCCTAAGGATACCTTCTGGGTTATCAACTACTTTAGGTGGATTAGGGTCAAGATGGGCTCTAGTGTGAATCTTTCTATGAGCCACTATGCTTTGTTTTCCAGACCCAAATAAAACAAGAAAAATGCAACCAGATATGACAATATTTAAGAGGTTAACTAGTCTGTTTTACAATATTAATCCTAAAGTCTTCTGACTGAGTTTGAAAGATATTATAATGATAAGGGTTCTTCCCAGTGGAGTCTTAAGGTCTGTTCAAGATTGTGGAGTCGCCAAGTGGAATTTTTTAGCCCGTAAGGAGGTAAAAGGTTTTATGGTCCACCACCATGTTTATTGGATACCAATATGAAATATTTTTAGGTTTTTCCAAGTTATTTTTCAGTTGTATGGTTTTTAAGAATATCCTAACTCTGCTTCAAAACTTAGCTACGATTCTGAGACAAAGACAGTTTACTCTTATGGCTAAGCCAGCTAATCTTTCAAGGTTAGATAAAGTCTTAAGAGAATCCTAGGTTTTACCTAGTTTGTCACTGATTCAAACAAGTGTCATCGTGATTACCATTTCTTGGTAGTGCTTGAAAAGGCTGCTTTTAACTCACAAGTTTTATTTATTTTAAGGGAATTAGTTCCCCAGCGGAGTCGCCAGAAATGTTAGCTCCCTGTAATCAGCAAGATTGGCAAATTCTGATCTGAGGGAGAAACATCGTTTCAACCAACTTTGGGATTCTAGGATCTAGCCCTCCTGAATCCGGAGAGTGAGCTCTCCCATAAGTGAAAATATGGATTTTTCTTTGAAGTTTGGGGTAATAATATTAGGCTAGTTATGAAGGCCAAGGGTTTGTTTTGGTTTTTGGATGGTTGAGCATGATTACTGTTTGCGGTGGAAATTCCTAAGTGCAAAGAGTTTCAAAGGTGAGAAGTTGCAAGAAAATAGAACAAGCTTTGGCCAGGAAGATAGATAATTGCAGGTTTTAGTCCATTGGGCTATGGAGTCATAATAGGGTTTAATTGGAATAAGAAGAGGCAAGAGTGGTCCATGGGGCAAGTCATCTATGTCTAAGAATCTCTTTGAAGATTTATTTATGGAATGAAATGATACAACAAGAAGGAAAATTAAAAGATGCAGAACAAAGAGCAGCCCAGGATCTGGTAAGTACTTTTAAACTAGCCAGCCTTTGAAAAACACTTAAGAATAACATGAAAGCAAACTAGGATCTGGTAAGTACTTTTAAACTAGCCAGCCTTTGATACACTTTCAATAGAAAACATTTTAAAACAAAGGGGAAACTTGAAGGCAAATTTTGGAGTAGAAACTAGCGGGTCGGGCTCACCACAAATCCTCTCCTAGCTCTGCTTTACTTGGTTACTTTCAAGACCAACACAAAGATAACACAGAATAGCCTAAGATCTGGTAAGTACTTCTAAACTAGCCAGCTTTTAACACATTCCAAAAGAAACATTCAGACAGTCTTTGGGGATAATACTAGGACCAGGGCACACCATATCTTCCATAGTTCATCTCTACTTAACTAATACTAAACATAACATTCAAGAATAGTATTCAGCTAAGGCAATAAAATGAGGGAACGCTAGCATTCCTATGCTTAAACTAAATTAAATCATTCCCAAATAACACAGTTTGGAAGAAAACATATAAATAAAGATTTTCAGTCAGAGAAGGTTACTGATATACAGTAGGTCCTAACTCTATGCATTGTTGTTCTTTATAAGAGAAAATGAAACACAGTGAAAACAAAAACAAAATAACAAGTTACAAGTAGAAAAACATCACCGTCAACATAGACCAGGATCCCATAAATCAGCTTGTATTGATGCTCCAAACCAATTACAGATTTAAGTCCAATGCTTGATTTTAGCAATCATCTACTCATATCAGCCTAACTTATCTATCACAAGCAGAGCTCCAAGGGCCAGTGAACACTATTTAAAGTCAGAATTTTAAGCTCAGATGTATTTCAAAGTTCTACAACCAACAAATTCTTATCTTCTACTGAGGTATTTATAGAAGAATGAGGAGGGGATATCTGATAAAAGATCTCTCAAGGCAATTAATACAGAGTAATGACTTCTCTGCCTTTTGAGGGGCTCGATGGAGAAGTTTACAAATGGTCTGTCTGTATTAACTATTTTTCATTTAAGATTAAACTTGGTGGGAGCTTTTATTGACTTTAAGGCTCTATGTTATGTTTGGAGTAACTCTGCAGATATTTTTTGCATTAAGTTCCTCGCAGAAGTAACTCTCTAGCTGCGTTGAGGCGAATATCTTCATTTGATCAATAACTTCGGCCTCTGTTCTGAATGCTTTGAGGCACAGGTGGCACCTATGGTAGGGGGTGGAGGCCTTTCTGTCACTTAAACACTTATGAATTTCTTTTGACTGTGTTTTAATTTGGGGGATTAGGCCTTTTGATAATCCATATTAGCCATAATCCCCGCAAATCGGTCTTTAATATTCTTTTCTGCTGTGCTTGTCTTCAACACTAATACTCTTTAAATCATGTTGTAAAAACACAGTGTCTTGTCGATGTGCAGGGCCACGTTGGGCTCATATGACATCACTGCCTCATGAAGCAATGACGAGACATGAAACAGAGCCCATGAATGGTTTCCTTTGATAAATCAAAGGCATGTGAATCGTCATTCCTGGCCTTCGGCTTTCCCTTTAATATAATGGAAAAAACCATTAATCCCTGCAAAATATAAACAAAAATTATAAAATCCTACGTTTTTTGGAAAAACTGCTTCAGAAGGCGTGGGAGGAGCGTAGCCATTGGATGGTAGCATCCAACAGTGGAGATCTGCGTAGAAGAGGTTATAAAAAGGAGAGCAGGGGAAATAATAAGTCAGATCCGTTGATCTGCAGAGATCGACGATCAGGTTTTAATCGGGAGGAGATAAAGCGAAGGGGTCACTTTACAAAGAAATGGCGAAAAAATTTAAGAAACAAGGTTAAAAACCTTTATTAGAGGAAGAAAAGGATCAAAGATCAAATGGGTCTTGAGATAAATATGAGCCGTCGGATGCGACTAGACCCACAGAAGTCGACGGCAGATATTGAATCGGGATATCGAAGATCGGGGTGAAAAAAAAAATGCGCCCGATGGAGAGCTGTGATGCGATGCAGCGTGGACTGTTGATCTGAGGATCAAATCAATGGTGGGGAAATGAATCGGAAGGAAGGGCGATCAGGGGAACAAAAAAATGTATGTGATTTGAACTTTGCGATGCGATTGAAACTTTGTGATACGATTTTGCGCGGGCCTTTGATCAGCCTTAGATCAACGGTCAATATCTTTTCAACTTTGCACTGGCGGAAACCCTTATACTTTATGAAAAACCCATAAATTTTTAATAAAACCAAGGTTTTTATGGATCGAGGTGGAATATTTATATATGAAGTGACTGGCGCCCAATTGCGGGGCCTCTGGATGTATGGAGTACCATGGGCCCGGGGCTTTATATTACAAGGGCCAATCACAATCAGAGCTTTGGGCCCGGTCTTTCAATCGACCCATTGAATTTTTTCTGATGCGATAAGGAATTTGGCCTTTGCGCTTTGTTTTTACAAAGAAAACAAAGGACCGGGATCTTATGGATATGGGACTTAATCACATCGAGAGTTTTGATGCGACCTTTTCAATCAACCCATTGGATTTTTCCGATGCGATTGCACGATCGGGTCTTTTTAATCTAACCATTTATATTAACACGTGACTTTGGATTTTTAGATCAAAACTTTGGATAGATGGGTTTTTGTATTTACAAAGGAAAAAACGGATCGGGAATGGATTTTAAATTTTTTAAGCACGGAAGGCGGGCCCACGGTTTATATGAAAAAATAATATGATCGGGGGTCTTGAATACAAAGGCTAATCGCATCGAAACTTTCGGAACATGGAAAAAGACTTGTGCACTTGAATCTTTCCGATGTGATAAGCATCGAATAGGGTTAGCGCTTGGTTCCAAGGTGTGGGCATGTGGAGGGGAAGTGGTTTAAAACTTAGCCCAAGGGGGCTTAAGTCCTTTAGTAAAAAACTTTGTTTTTTATGAATTTTTTTCAGAGTTTTCAATGCATTTGGGGGTTTCGGTATAGTTTAAAAATGAGTTTTAAACTATGTAAAGTTGATTTTCATGAATGGAAAAAGAGGAATCATGAAAATAGAGGAGTTTTATGGAGAAAAAAGGGGAGCAAATGAAGGTTAGTTTTGAGTGAGAGAAGGGGGGAAATGATGGTTTCTCAGCAGTCTTTTCTCATGAAATCAACAAAATTTCTGAGTATAAAATGGAAATAGTAAATGAAGATTTTGAGACAGAGGCATGAGGCCTTCAAGAGTCTTCAAGAGGCAACACTTTTTGGCAATAAAATTTGTTCTTTGAAGGCTCAAAAAAGTCTTAGCCACCTTTTTCTATAACAAATTTTATAGGTGGCTAACATTTGTTACGAGCACCCTCGAATGAAACGGCCCGACCCGACCTGAACATGCTCGGTCGGGTGACCTCACACGACGCAACACGGTGCGCCCGACCGAACAATACCACAAGGGAAAAAATGGAAAACGGGCCACCCGAATGTGCACAAGGCACCTGGGCAGTCACAACTTAGCAAAACTGATACGGGCACCCTCGAACGAAACAGCTCGACCCGACCCGAATGCACCCAGTCGAGCGACCTCGCACGGCATGACACGGCGCGCCCGACCGAATGATGCCACAAGGGAGAAAATGGAAAACGGGCCGCCCGAACGTGCACAAGGCACCCGGGCGGTCACAACTTAGCTAAACTGATATGGGCGCCCTCGAACGAAACAACCCGACCCTACCCAAACGCGTCCGGTTGGGCGACCTCACACAGCGCGACACGGCGCGCCCAACCGAACGATGCCACAAGGGAAAAAACGGCAAACGGGCCACCCGAACGTTCACAAGGCACCCAGGCAGTCACAACTTAGAAAAACTGATACAGGCGCCCTCGAACGAATCAACCTGGCCCTTACGCGCCTGGTCGGGCGCCCTCACACGGCGCGACATGACATGCCCGATCGAACAATGCCACAAGGGAGAAAATGGAAAACAGGCCACCCAAATGTGCACAAGGCATCAGCGCGGTCACAACTTAGCAAAACTGATACGAGCGCCCTCAAACGAAACTGCCCGACCCGACCCGAACGCGCCCGGTTGGGCGACCTCACACGACGCGACACAGCACGCCCGACCGAACGATGCCATAAGGGATAAAATGGAAAACGTACTGCCCGAACATGCACAAGGCACTCGGGCAGTCACAACTTAGCAAAACTGATACAGGCGCCGTCGAACGAATCGACCTGACCCGAACGCGTCCAGTCGGGCGCCCTCACACGACGCGCCCGACCGAACGATGCCAAAAGGGAGAAAATGGCAAACGGGCCACCCGAACGTGCACAAGGCACCTAGGCGGTCACAACTTAGCAAAACTGATACGGGTGCTCTCGAACGAAATGGCCTGACGTGACCCAAATGCGCCCGGTCGGGCGACCTCACACGGCGCGACACGACGCGCCCGACCGAACGATGCCACAAGGGAGAAAATGGAAAATGGGCCACCTGAACTTGCACAAGGCACCCAAGCAGTCACAACTTAGCAAAACTTATACGGGCACCCTCAAACGAAACGGCCCGACCTGAATGCGCCCGGTCAGGCGACCTCACACTGCACGAAACGGGATGCCCGACCGAACGATGCCACAAGGGATAAAATGGAAAATAGGTTGCCTAAACATGCACAAACTAGCACTCAGGTGGTCACAACATAGAAAAACTGATATGGGCGCCCTCGAACGAAACGGCCCGACCTGACCCGAACGCGCCCGGTCGGGCGACCTCACACGGCACAACACAGCGCGCCCGAAAAAACGATGCCACAAGGGAGCAAATGGAAAATGGGCTTCCCGATCACGCACAAGGACTCAGGCGATCACAACTTAGCAAAACTAATATGGGAGCCCTTGAACGAAACGACCCGACCCTAACGCGCCTTGTCGGGCGACCTCACACGGCGCGACACGGCGTGCCCGAACGAACGATGCCACGAGGAATAAAATGGAAAACGGGCCACCCCAATGTGCATAAGCCACCCGGGTGGTCACAACTTAGTAAAACTGATATGGGCACCCTCAAACGAAATGGCCCGACCCCACCCGAACGCGCCCGGTCGGGCGACCTCACACGGCACGCCCGACCGAACGATGCCACAAGGGAGAAAACAGCAAACAGGCCAGCCGAATGTGAACAAGGCACCCGGGTGGTCACTACTTAGCAAAACTAATACGGGCGCCCTCGAACGAAATGGCCCGACACAACCCGAACGCGCCCGGTCAGGTGACCTCACACAGTGCGACACAGTGCACCCGACCGAACGATGCCAAAAGGGAGAAAATGACAAACGGGCCACCCGAACGTGCACAAGGCACCCGGTCGGTCACAACTTAGCAAAACTAATATGGGCGCCCTTGAACAAATCAGCCCGATCTGAACGCGTCCAGTCGGGCGCCCTCACACGGCGCGCCCGACTGAATGATGCCACAAGGGAGAAAACGGAAAACAGGCCACCCAAACATGCACAAGGAACTTGGACGGTCACAACTTAGCAAAATTGATACGGGCACCCTCGAATGAAATGGCCCAACCCGACCCGAACGCGCCCGGTCGGGCGACCTCACATGGCGCGCCTGACTTAATGATGCCACAAGGGAGCAAATGACAAATGGGCCGCCCAAACATGCACAAGGCACCCGAGCGGTGAAAACTTAGCAAAACTAATACAAGCGCCCTCGAACGAATCAGCCTGACCTGAACACGCCCGGTCGGGCGCCCTCACACAGCGCACCCAACCGAATGATGCCACAAGGGAGAAAATAGCAAACGAGCCACCTAAACATGCACAAGGCACCCAGGCAGTCACAACTTAGCAAAACTGATACGGGTGCCCTCGAACGAAACGGACCGAACTGACTCGAACGCGCCCCGTCGGGCGACCTCACATGATGCGACACGGCGTGCCCGACCAAACAATGCCACAAGGGAGAAAATGGAAAATGAGCTGCCCAAACGTGCACAAGGCACCTGGGCGGTCACAACTTAGCAAAACTGATACGGGCGCCCTCGAACGAATCGGCCCAACCCGAACGCGCCCCGTCGGGCAGCCTCACATGGTGCGCCAGATTGAACGATGCCACAAGGGAGCAAATGGAAAATGGGAAACCTGAACATGCACAATGCACCCGAGTGGTCACAACTTAGAAAAATTGATATGGGCGCCCTCGAACGAAACAGCCTGACCCGATCTGAACGCGCCTGGTCGGGCGACCTCACATGGCGCGCCCGACCGAACAATGCCACAAGGGAGCAAACTACAAATGGGCCATACGAATGTGCACAAGGCACCCGGGCGGTCACAACTTAGCAAAATTGATACGGGCGCCCTCAAAAAAAACGGCCCGACCTGAACACGCCCGGTCGAGCGACCTCACACTGCGCGACATGGCACGCCTAACCGAATGATGCCACAAGGGAGAAAACAGCAAACAGGCCGCCCAAGCATGCACAAGCTGGCACCCAAGCGGTCACAACTTAGCAAAACTGATACGGGAGCCCTCGAACGAAATAGCCCGACCCGACCGGAACACGCACAGTCGGGCGATCTCACACGGTGCAACACGGCGTGCTTGACCAAATGATGCCACAAGGGAGAAAATGGCAAACAGGCCACTAAAATGTGCACAAGGGACCCGAGCGGTCAAAACTTAGCAAAAATTATACGAGTGCCCTAGAACGAAACGACCTGACCTGAATGCGCCCGGTCGGGCGACCTCACATGGCGCGACACGACGCACTCGAAAGAACGATCCCACAAGGGAGAAAACAGAAAATGGGCCACCTAAACATGCACAAGGCACCCAAGTGGTCACAACTTAGCAAAACTTATATGGGCGCCTTCGAATGAAACGGCCCGACTCGACCCGAACGCACCAATTAGGCGACTTCACATGGTGCGCCCGACCAAACGATGCCACAAAGGAAAAAATGGCAAACGGGTCGCCCGAACGTGCACAAGGCACCCAAGCAATCACAACTTAGCAAAACTGATACGGGCACCCTCGAACGAATCGGCCCTACCCGAACGTGCTCGGTCAGGCGACCTCACATGACGCGGTACGACGCGCCCAAACAAACGATGCCACAAGGGTGCAAATGGAAAACAGGGCACCCAAACGTGCACAAGGAAACCGAGCGGTCACAACTTAGCAAACAAATACGGGTGCCCTCGAACGAAATGGCCCGACCTGAGCGCGCCCGGTCAAGAAACCTCACATGGCGTGACACGGCGCGCCCGAACGAATGATGCCACAAGGGAGAAAATAGCAAACGGGCCACCTGAACATGCACAAGGCACCCGGGCAATCACAACTTAAAAAAATTGATACGAGCACCCTCAAATGAAACGGCCCGACCTGAACGTGCCCGGTCGGGCGACCTCACACTGCGCGACATGGTGCTCCTGACCTTGGTTGGGGGCACACATTAAAAGTGAACCAAGGAGTGAGCACATCACGTCTTTAATATTTTTTGAAACTCCTTAGAAGTCCCATCATAACCACCTTCCATCTTCATCACAATGTGATATGTCAACTAAAGATATCTTATTATGTTGCTCCAACCATTCAAAAAGGGGACCCACGTTAGATTATTATTTATTAAAGGAGAGGCCAAAGAAATTAATTTCCAAACCATCGCAATAGCGACGCTTTCATCTAAATTTCATAAGAGCGACACTTAGCTCTAATCCATCGCAATTCAAACACTTTTTCCCAAACTGTCGCAATAGCGACGCTTTTGCCCAAACTGTCGCAATAGCAACGCTTTCCTACAAACGTCGCAATAGCGACACTTAGCTCTAATTCGTCGCAACTCCGACGTTGTTGCCCAAACTATCGCAATTCCAATGCTTTTCTACAAACGTCATAAGACTGACACTAACCTCTAATTGTCGCAATATCGACACTTGTCTCCAAACGTCGGTATAGCGACAGTTGTGGGCGGGATTTGAAAATTTGATAAAATTTGGGGAAATTTCTGACATTTGGTCAAAAGTGTCGAAACCAAAGTGTCAAAATTTCTGCCAAATGTACTAGTGCCAATATTTAAATAAGACAAAACATAACTGTGATGAGATAATTTCACCTACAGTTGGCTATCGTAACAGAAACATAGAATTGGATTTTAACTGGTTAACTCTTGATTTGCTACGTCAGAGAAAATCAAGAGTCATTTTTTTCTCGGCTTATGTCCTTTGACCAGAGTTTGACCACGATCTCAGGCATCATTTTCTGTCAATTTCAATCAAGTATATAGGAAAAAATCCATGTCTAAATTATTCTGGAGATGCCCATGTGGCTCGTTTCTCTAATTGCTACTTGGAACCTATCAAACCACGAAAGTAGTTGCGCAACCAATAGTTAGCTGCAAAATAGGTTGCATTCTGTAGCCAAATTACAAAAAACCATTTGAATAGCAAGAACATCAGAATATAACATAGAAAATATTAAAATGCATTCCTTGAGATAAAACATGACATTTATCATTGATTAGAGTGTATGAACTTATGAGAAAGTAAGGGAAAAAGGTGATAAAGGATGCCAGAGAGAGGATAATTATGAGGTTCAACATACCCCCACTAATAAATCATTGCATTTCTTCATGCAATTTACCAAAAATGTGAAATTTCCTTTCCAACTGCATTTGTTCAGACACTTCTGCTAATACTTCTAGTTTCCTCCTTTTTCTTTTCTTTGAATTGATTCCCATCCTGGGCTTTCTCATAAGGAGATTGTATTTGAGATTAATGACTACCTTGTTTAGTGATTTGTTCTTCCTTTTTAACTTCATGTTATTTTTGTACCACACTCCTATTGTCACTAATTACTTTCTCCAATTTTTTCTTCTACTTCGAGGCTTCATTCTCATGTTTAATATGCCTATTCAATATCTCTAGTTCATAGATTTCTTGTTTGAGAGTATCAACTAGAGGTTCTTGTGGATTGATAGGAGGTTTTGGATTCACTGATGCGTTTCTCTTCTCTGGTGACTCTATGTAATCATATATTTCTTGTTTTACTGGGTCTATGCCTAGAGATCTTCTGTTGGGACTAACTTCAAAATTATGAATAGGAGAATTTTGAGGGATATGTATAACGGAAATATTGGTGGGAGATGGTATTAGAGTTTCTTCATCTAAACTTACAAACTCTATCTCTTTTGGTAGTGTTTTATTCACCGAACCTCAGAGTCTGGAGCTCCTTATAAGCTATGTAGGATTTAAGTTTTCTCTAATTATAACCTTGCTCCTCTTTTCTATCTTACCTCATGTCTTAACTTTGCCTTGTTTTTTGTTCTTTGTCAGCTCTGCAGAGATGAAATTTTCATCATTTTTCTGAAATTGAGATGCATTCTTGTTCTCAATGTTTGTGTCAATCTTCTTCCTTCTAATTTTTCTAATATTGCCTTCTTTAGGTTGCTCTGGTATTTCTTGGAAATGGTTTCTGATAAGAAAATTCTCCCAGGAATCTCCTATACTTTTTAAATGAACCTCAATAATTATTTTTATCAACCCATGATGGTGCATAGTGTTATATATAAATTGTATTCTCTTTTGCACATTTGTAGACATTATTTTTAGGCTATTCAGTAAAAATAAGGAAATATTTATTTCACTTCCCTCTAAGAAATTCATCAACAGTTGAATATGATATACATACATGCAGCCAAACCTTCCTTCACTGGTGATAAACTTCTACAGAATTAAGAGCATGTTCCTCCATTTTTTCTTGAGTACAGAGCTAGGAATACCTTTTTTGAAAATAGAGGTATCCATACCTATATTTTTTAGGATAACCTTCCATGATTCACTGTGAAATTCTTTGTTTTTGAACCACCTTTTGCCAATATTTGGGATTTTTGTGGCTTCAGCTATGAATGCTTCAGTTCCTAAGAATTTGATGTCTCATATTTCAACTTTTGTCCCATCAAAATACCTCGCAAAAGATTTAGTGATATCTTTGTGGAAGCCGTCAAATTTTTCTATGAATTTGAGCCATTTAGCCTTCTGCAAAATCTCTCTGATCTGAGGATATCCTTCCATATATTTTGTTCCCACCGGTTCTGTTCTGACTATCAGTCCCATCCCTTCTATTATGAAGAGTCTAGCCTTCAAAATTATCCTTCTCTGTTATGAAGTGAATTGGATTATAGGTCTGATGAAGGATGTTGAGGGTTTGTAGAAATGAGATGGATTGGGGTTTTGAAGAAACATAGATGGATATGTCACTTCAATAGGTCATAACCATTAATCATAAATGGGGGAGTATATTGTGTACCATTATGAAACATAATGCGGATGATGTGGTCAGTCTATGATATGATGGAAATCCCAATCGAATCAACTGATGACATGTCAAGGTAGCATATGATTATCCACATTATACATGCTAATGTTTTGACCTTGATATTAAAATAAACTTTTACAATTTTACCTTTAGAACTAACCTTTCGTTGTCATTTCTTGGTGTTTATTCTTCAGGTACCTTTTAGCATGGTGGTATTCAAATGTATTCCTTAAATTTCCTATATTCATCATTTTTTTAGTAGGTTGTACAAATGTGTCAAAACTGCAAAATGGAATATGTTTGTAGAAATGGAATGTGGCTATAGAATATGGAATCAGCTACAGAATGGAATGTAACTATAAAATGGGATATGGCTGCAGAATATAGATTTGGTAGAATAGAATATAAGTTGCAGAATGGAATATGAGTGTGGAATGGAATGTAACTACAAAATGGAATGTAAATGCATTATTGAATGTAGTTTTGTACTACTACTTATTGTAGAAAAGAAAGGGAAAATATAGGATGTCAAAAATTTTTATTTTCATCCTGTATTTTCTGTATAAATATGCCAATCATTGATTGGTTTTCATATTTATAAAATTTATTATATATATATTATTATTATTGTATGAAAAATAAAAGCTAAATTAGTGAAGAAGAATGATTCTTCTTCACTAACTTCATATCAGTATTATCTTGGAAAATCTTGATAAACTCTTATTTTGAAATTGGCTTATGACATACTTTCAACCGATGTCCATTCACAAGAAGAGGTACATTTTCTTCATTAATTATCCTTATCCTGACTGCTCCATTGTCAAAGACGTTTTCAATCTCATAAGGCCCAAGCCAATGATTCTGAAACTTTCCTTGAAAATATTTGAATTTTGAATTGAACAAAAGTTCCCAATCCCCTGCTTGAAACTTCTTCTCCTTGATATATTTATCATGACATTTGGACCTTTTTTGTTGGACTATATTGGTTCTTTGAACTGCATCTTGCATGATTTCATAAAGCTCATTGAGTTGCTCCAATCTATGCTTCTGTGCTTTTGATAAATCAATTCCCAATTGGATTGTCATCCTGAAGGTTTGAATCTGAAATTCTATAGGGAACAGGACTTGCTTCCCATGATCAAGTTCATAGGGAGTATTTCTTGTTATATTCCTCCATGTAGCTTTGTAGGCCCATAAGGCTTCAGGAAGCCTTTCTGCCCAATATCTTCTGTGTAGATGTACAATCTTAGTGAGAATTCCTTCAATCACTTTATTAGTAGAATCTACTTGAACATTTTTTTGTGGATGATAAGGAGTGGATTTTATGTGCTTGATCTTGTAAGTTTCCCCAAGCTTTTCCACCAATTTTGATGTAAAATGAGATCCCTAAATTGTCACAATTTCTCTTGGAACAACAAAACGAGTGAAGATATCCTCAAAAATAAATTTAACTAAAAAATGTTCATTAGCTAAAGGAAGTGCTTTAGCTTCTACCCATTTAGTGACATAGTCAGTACATACCAAAATATATTTATTTTGATTAGATCGTGGATTGATTTGTCCAACAAAATCCAAGGACCATTTTTCAAATGGTTCAATCAGTACCTGAGGTTGTAATGGCATTTCATCTGAAGGAATAGGTTCCCCCATTCTTTGACACCTATCACACATTTTGACATATTCTTTGGTATCCTTGAATATGGATGGCCAATAATATCCTAAATGAAGTATTTTATAAGTTGTCCTCTTATCAGCAAAGTTTCTACCATAGGGTTCATCATGACATGATTTAAGAATCTCATGCCTTTCATATTCTCGAACACATCTTCTGATAATGAGATATGGACCTGCTTTATAAAGTTCATCATTAATCCATGAACAAATTTCACTTATTTAAATAATTCTTCTTTTCTCTCTAGGAAACAAGTGTGAACGTAACTTTCCTATGACTAAGTAATTAGAAATATCTGCAAACCAAGTGATTTTAGTAGTTATTGCAAAAAGGTACTCATCAGGAAATGTATCCTCAACTGGAGTAACAATTTTGACATTTTGAATTCTAGACAAGAAATCAACAATTGTATTTTGTTTTCCAGGTCGGTCTAGAATGACGATATTGAATTCTTGCAGGAGTAATAACCATATTGTGACTCTTCCATTAGTAATATATTTATTCATTAAGTATCTAATTGTAGAGTGATTTGTATGAACAAAGGTTTCATAGCCTGTAATATAATGTCTAAATTTGTTTATAGCATGAACAACAGCTAAGAATTCCTTTTTAGTTACAGTGTAATTTAACTCAGTGGGAGTCAAATTCTTTCTTATGTAATAGATGGCATAGGGGATCAAATATTTTTGTCCTAATACAGTTCTTATACCTATATCTGAAACATCTGTTGAAATGTGAAAAGGTAGTTTCCAATTTGGACCTCTTAAGATGGGTGCTTTAGAATTTTTTGGTTTTAAAGTTTCAAATGCAAATTGGAAATCAAGATTCCAACTGAATTCACAATCTTTGGTAAGTAACTTGAAGAGTGGGGATTCTATTTTAGTGAAATTTTCTATAAATCTCCTATAATATCCTGTGAATCCTAGAAAGCTTCTAACATACTTTTGACAACCTGGAATTGATAATTTGGAGATGACTTCAACTTTAGATGTGTCAACTTTAATTCCATCTCCTGAAATATGATGTCCTAAAACAATCCTTTCATTAAAAATCATAAATAATTTTTCATGACTTAGTGAAAGGTTTTCTTCCTTACAAGAACCTTTTCCAAATTCTCTAAAGATTCTTCAAATGAATTCCCATAAACTATAAAGTCATCCATATATACCTCTACATAATCATATATTAGATCATAAAAAATTCCTAGTACTTCCCTTTGGAATGTTGTAGGTGCATTGCAAAATCCAAAATTAATTACTCGGTAGGAATAAGTCCCCCATGGACAGGTGAATGTGGTCTTGTCTTGGTCTTCAAGTGCTCCCTGAATCTAATTATAACCACTAAAACCATCCAAGAATGAGAAATAATTCTTACCTGCTACTGTATCCAATACTTGATATATAAAAGATAAATGAAAATGTTATTTTAAGGTAGCGTTATTCAACTCTCGATAGTCAATGCATACCCTCCACTTACCATTATTTTGGGTATAATCACTAAATGGGAAACCCACTGACTGTCTGAAATGGGGTAAATGAAGCTCACATTTAACAATTTTTGTAATTCTTCTTTTACAATTTCCCTAAGATTTGGATTCATCCTTCTTTGAGGTTTTTTATAGGTTTACAATTTTCCTCAATGTAGATGTGATATATATAAGTCTTAGGACTAATTCCTTTCATGTCACTGTATTCCCATGCATATGCAGAAGAATGTTGTTGTAATGTTTTGATTAAATTCTCCTGTTGTAATCTTTTCAATTTTTTGTTTATGTTCAAAGTTTTTCCTGGAAATATTTAAAATGTAGAGTTACCAAATTCTTCCATAGAATGAACAGACATTTTCCTGGATAAAAAATATTCAATATTGCATTGTTCTTTAAATTGCTCATGTTCATATTCTGAAGATGTTTCAAAATTTTCTATTGAATTTAATATTTTACCATCTTCACTAATGCTTGAAATAGTAAAGAGAGGTTGTATATCATTGTCATCATCAATCAATTCCTCGTATTCTAATTTTGTGGTTTTTTTTTGTGGAGGATATAGTGTGAATTTATTTTTTGAGTTACCATCAAAGATGTACATATCACCAGATCTACAAGTAATGAAAGCATTAGCTGTAGCCAACCAAGGTCTTCCTAATATTATTGGATGTCCTCCTAGATTTTTCTTAGGAGTTAAGATCATAAAATCAACAGGATACTCCCAAGAGTCTAAGGATACTTAAATATCTTCTAACACACCATCGAGCTTGATTACAAATCTGTCTGCTAATTGCAGTAATGTAGGTGTATACAGAAGGTTAGGAATTTTGAGTTGTTCCATGGTTTATTTTCTCATGATGTTTATAGTTGCTCCTAAATCAATAAATGTATTTGGAATTTCAACACCATTGATATGTGTTTTACAACTAGACTTCCTAGATCTAGATATTTTTGTATGGCAATTTTTCCCATCATTATGTCTGCAATTTTTCCTACTAGTTGAATTCTTTTTATTTCTTTTGTTTTTCTTCCTGGTTTCTTCATGCTCAACCCTTTTATTGTTTTGGCTAGAATTGGAATCTCTTTAATGGCCTATAACAAAGGAATTTTGATACATACATTTTCAATTCATCTAGAAAATCATAATTGGACAACATAATATGCTATTCTACCCCTCTATCAACTTGTAATATTTCAGAAAAAGGAGGTTTAGAAGTAAGTACTAATGGTTTCTCTATGATAGGAGTTGATTTTATTGGTTCTTTTTATTTCTCATTTTCAGAATTCTAGTTTTGAAGAGATGTTCCTTCTTCAAAACTTTTATTTGGCAGTAGAGAATCTTCCTCAAAACTATCTTGTTCTTGAATAATTACATAAGGTTTTTTCTTTTCTAGTATCCTACCAGATCTAAGTTGGACATCATTAAGATCTAGTGGAGTAATCATGTAGATTGGAAATTTTTGTCCTTCTATTATGTAATTATTTTGAGGATTTTTATTATTGGGGTTTGGTAATGGTTGGGAAAATAGTTGATTTTGTCTTTGTGGGAATGGTAATGAAAGTTGTGGATTTTGGTTTTGGAATTGGGGTTGTTGATTTTGTTGAGGAATTTGTTGGGGAGGATTGTTTGGATATGATGGAGTATATTGGTAGTATTGAGAGTATCTACCATAGGGATTTTGCATTCCTTGTGCCCAATATTGAGACTGAGGCCAAGGTTGTTTCCAAGAATTCCAATTATTTGGTGGGGGCCGAGTATAGATTTGATTGTTAAAGCCTTGAGTTTGTGGCCCCTGCCATGGTCTTATAGAGACAAAGAAAAGAGATTTTGTTGGATTTGAAGTTTTTCCTTCTTGAAAAACAGTCTTAAGACCTGGAATTGAAGGGAAACTCTTAGCTTCATGATTTTCTGAAAAAATCATACAATTCTCTATGAATTTTTCATCAAGAAGAAATTCTCTTAAAGCATGCTTCTTTCTACATTTAGGACATAAAATAGCTAAGGCATCAACGTCACCTTTCTGCTTTTTTTTGTAATTTAAGGGTGTATATCTGTTCACTAAGATTCCCTAAGATATCTTTTTTAAATTCATCAAGCATATTTCCAATTTCTGCCCTACTTACTATTCCAGTTGCATATTTATTCACTCTAGCAAGAGAAGGATCTCTTGGGCTTTTCCTAGTTTTTTATTTTCCCCTTGAGAGATGAATACATAATTCAACAATGTCAGGTATTGGGAGTTGAGAGAGATCTCCCTTCCCCATCATGTGGACGATGTCTATTCACTCATCTCTAATGGCTTTTAATAAAATAGCTTTTAAAGTATCTTGATCCAAATTATCCATTTTTTCTCTTTTTATGTTATAATTGAATCTTTCAATTAAATACTCCAGATTCTCATTCTCTTTTTGCATCATTTTGAATACTTCATCATTTTGATTAATGGGTATGCAATAATCCAAATATCTTTCTAAAATTGTTGTCTTCATGTCATTCCATGTTTTGATAGACTGAGTGATTAAGCCCATGAACCATTTTAAAGTTGTTCCCTTCAATGTTAAAAAAAACAACTTAAGTTTTTGAGAGTCTTGTAAATAATCATAAGATCTACACAAAACTTCAAATTCAAACAAAAAGGTTTTAGGATCTTCATTTTTTAATCCATGAAAATTTGGGAGGACAGAAGATGAGATATTTTTCATTGTGGCATTTGTATCTCTGTCAATTATAGGGAATCCAAAAGAAATATCGATTTCTCTATTTCTTCTATTTTCTTCATTTCTTCTACCTCCTCCTGCATTTTCTCTACCTCATCCTCCACCTCCTCCTTTAAACAGTAAATTTTCTCCATTTAGAACTTCTCCTTATCCTTCTCCTCCTTCTCCTCTTCCTGCCATTAAATATTCTTCAGAGCTAATATAAGGTTCAATCTGCAAGGCTAATTTCTCTTCCTCTAGTTCTTCTATTAATGGTATGTTGAAGAAAGGTTCTTCTTCTTATTCTCCGCTAGGAATTTCTAACTCTTAAGCTAAAATATGTTCCCCTGTAGATGTGAAAAAGGTTACTCCTTCTGTTGGAGAACTAGGAACATCTTCCTCTCAGACTGCCTCATTGGATGAAGTAGGAGATCCTCCTAATTGGATTTCTGAACTTAAGACTTCAGGAAGCCTATTTATGGTGAAGTATGGAATATGATTTTGAGATGGTGGTGTATCACTGTGTGGTCTAGGTGGAGTGAGTGGTGTTGTAGGAATTAAACTCTTGCCTCTAGCTTTGAATCTACCCCTATAATCTCTTTCCCTATGCATATCATTTTTTTTATGTAAGAAATGAGGCTACCTAATTACACTTCCTCGGCAACGATGCCAAAATGTTTGGTCAATTTAATGTCTTAAATTTCTTACATAAATTATCAACCGAGGTTTGTAAATTGATGAAGTGTGGTGCACTATATGTGCTTAGTGAACCTTCTTCTTACTTCGTTGTATATATATTTTTATTTTGTTTTGGGGGTTTTGTTATTTTATGTCTAAATGTTAATCTATAAATATGAAAGGAATCAAATGAATCTAGTGAAATTTAAATGTTTAAAACTAATTTTAAAAGAAGGAAGAAAAGGAAATGTTCCTCAGTTAAACTAATTTGCATAAAAATGAATCAAAGACTATTGACTGGTTAGAATCTGATATTAAAACAGAGTGTCTATTCAGATGACTTCTAACTTAACATTAGTCCGATACCATGGATATGAATCTTATAACTAAACTTTGAATTTGCAATGCTACTCTAGATGAAAGCATATTCAAAAGAAAAAAACTAATGTATGTTCAATCACTCCAGCATTCAATGTGGAGGTATGATAGAATCACTCTCTTGAGATTATGTACAAGCAACCGATTATACTTTAGTTTTGAAAATTTAAGTCTAGGAAAGAAGTTTAAAGTGTGCAAATGGAAAAACTCAATAATTTAATATGTTAGACATTCGAGCACCCAATTGTGAAGTATGACAAGTCACCTCCTTGGCCTGATCTTTAGGAACACCCAATTACACAACTGACTAAGGATATTAATCTAGAAAAAAATTTAAAAGCATGTAAAAATCAAAGCTCAATGATTGCATAGGTTGGACATTCGAGCACCCAATTGTGAAGTGACAAGTCACCTTCTTGACCTGATCTTAAGGAACATCCAATTATAAAATAAACTAAGAATTTAATCTAGGAAAATAAATGACAGAACATGAAAGGAACCTAAACAATTGTGAGCTCTATTGCCTCAAATTTAATCCAATTGCAAAATAGATGAATCTACCTTCTTGAGATGTTTTAGGAAAGAAAATATTACACAATCATCCTATCATTTCCGGTAAGAAAATAGTCATGAATTAATTCTATGATATTGATTTAAAGGCTGCAAAAAATATTAATCTACTCAGGAAATTGAAAAAACAGAGTAAAGAATTAAACTAAAACAATTAACGAAAAGCCTCCTCCTGTGTAGGGGCCCTCTGCAACAGAATTGGTCTAGATCCTAGATGACTATATACGCATTAAGCAGGTACTGGAACCATAAACACGATCCTTGTATTATGAAAAGAAGGGAGTTTTAAAACAATACACAGTATTTCAAAAAATTATAACGGCCTTTTAGTCTCTGCATAACCGGTATTTAAAGAAGACGAAACATAACTGTGATGAGATAATTTCGACTACAGGTTGCTATCTTAACCGAAACATAGAATTGGATTTTAGTTGGTTAACTCTTGATTTGCTATGTCAGAGAAAATCAAGAGTTCTTCTAGTCTCGACTTACGTTCTTTGACCAAAGTTTGACCATGATCTCAGGCATCCTTTTTTGTCGATTTCGATCAAGTAGATAGGAAAAAATCCATTTGTTAATTATTCTAGAGATGCCCATGTGGATCGTTTCTCTAATTTCTCCTTAAAACCTGTCAAACCACGAAATTAGTTGCGAAACCAACGGTTAGCTGCAGAATAGGCTGTGTTTTGTAGCCAATTTACAAAAATCCATTCGAATAGAAAGAACATCAAAATATAACATAGAAATCATTTAAATGCATTCCTTGAGATAAAACATGACATTTATCATTGAATAGAGTTTATGAACTTATGAGAAATTAAGGGGAAATGGTGAGAAAGGATGTTAGAGAGAGGATAATTCTGAGGTTCAACACTTAACTTTCCTGGCAACTTTGAATTTTCCAGATTTATCAAAATTGACTAATGATCCAATTCGATAAAGCCCGGGTTGGCCTCCGGTCCCTACTAAACTTCCTTCAGATATTCCAAAATATGAAGGGAATACTAGTGAGGATCCAGCTGACCATGTTACCAATTTCCATTTATTGTGTTTGTCAAACTCCCTTATCAACGATTCAATTAGGTTGAGGCTATTTTAACGCACCTATTATCACTGGAAAATCAAACAAGTAGATGAAATTATTTAATGTCAGACAGAAGGATTTACAGGGTTGAAATAGATTAGAGAATCTAAAAGTATTTAAAAAAATCTAAGGTCGGAAAGGAAAAATCAAATTGCGCACAAGAAGAACTAGCCAAATGTGCCTTTGCGTGCAAAATTCTTTGATAAGCGCGCCTTTTGCTCAAAAATATGCGCAATCTTGGGAGTAGCGAAAGTCATTTTCTTGGACCACAAGGCACACTCCAGGAAATTGATTCCACACTTGAAGCTGCCTAAAGTATAGCCACCCAAGCCTCCTTAGGACATCAAGGGAGCACACAATGGAATCACCCTCCTCTCTTGGGTCACTATCCACAATGTACTGAGAGAGGGAAGGAGGATTTGAATTCTCCTATAAAAGGCCATCAAGAGATGAACAACATGAGAGCACATTGTTATGCTGGCCAGAATTTCCCCGAGAAATTCCAGCAGCGTGTGATCCAGAGCAGAGATAGAGGGGACTTAGTTGTTGGCCATCCAACAACTCCAATCCACCATAGTAGAGAGAGGGAGACTTTGTGCCAATGCAGCTCAGAAGTAAAGACATCCTTGCATTGGGACTTAGAACCCCTAGTTCTAACGGCCCCTTGGCAAGTGGGTTAAATTTTCATCCCCATTTCCTACCAACACTCAATAAGAGGGGACGTAAGCACTATCGTTTGGATTATTGAATTTGTTTGACTCTATTTAGAGCTTTTGTTTTATTTGTTTTAGTTTTAGTTTTTTTTTTTATGTTTGAATATGCATGTTATTTCTCTATCTAGTATGTTTATGTTCGAGCATGTTCCACTAACTTGCTTGACTCCATCTATTTTTTGCCTCTGACCAATAACTTAAGAGGGAAAAACCACCCCCCTTTAGTTGGTGTGATTTCGTACATTCGTGCATCGAACACACTAACACAGAACCCTAACTGGAAATACTACAAAATGGTACATTGAGCTGACAGGGGGTAGTTTTTCTACTTTTAACGAGTTGGCTACTATTTTTCTAAACCATTTCCAGTTGCCTATTCATTATGATGTCAGGACTGATCTCCTGGCCAATTTCCAACAGGATAAGGCAACATACATTTCTGATCATATTCAGGAAAGGAGGAGAAGGAATAAGCTTATAAAAGCCAAGATTCCTAATGAATTCCTTCTCAAGTGGTTTCTTAAATATTTACATCCATAAATATCGAAGGATGTACCCCTTTCATGGGTATTCTATGAGTAACAGGCTATCTTTAGGACTTAGAAGTTAGAACTGACCTATTCTCAGTCTGGGATCCTTAATAAGATTTTTCCAGATGCTCCTCATTCCAAAGTGGATTTAGCCCAAATGAAGCCAGGTCCTCATGTTGACAGGATTTTTGGTTCGATTGATAGTGGCATGGCTAAATTTTTGAATCAATTATAGTAGTTGTCTTTACAAACTGCTCCTTCTGGTCAGGCTATGTCATCGGTGTCAACCCCTTCCTAGCCTTTAACTATTAATGAGGTTCAAGCTTCTAACCCCAAAGAAAATCAACAATATGATGGGAAGAAGAAGGATGGAATAATAAGAAGAAAGACAAGGATGGGAATGGTAATGGGAACATATCCAATGATAATTTTGGAGAGGGTAAGAGAGATAATAAGAAGAAAGTTAAGTTTCCATGCAATTTATGCACTGGAGACCATATTACTCATCTCTACCCAAAAATTCAGGATGCTCAGCGCTTGTTAGCTTAGCAGAGTTCCTCTAGTTCCCAGGTTATACTAACAAACCTTTTTCCCTAAGGGCAGCAGCTACTTTCTAGCGCAAATGCTAATACTGGAGCTCCCACAGGGGGAAACCAAGAAGGGGAAATTTCCTCAAGTGTATATATGATGAGTTCCCACGCTGATATCGCTACAAGATCTCGTGATTATGGTGAAGTTGAGTCTTTGAAAGCTAAGGGTGCTCCTAGTAACTCTAAGCCACTCCATATAGAAAGGCCTACAGTTAAGCCTATACCTCGGATGCCGAAAGGGTCTACTAAGCGTACGATGATTAATCCTAATCCAAAGGCTACCCAGAACTACTCCATTGTAGAAGATCTGGCTCAAATTCCTTGAGCCATGTCTGTGTTAGAGGTACTCCAGTCGTGCCTAGCACAAAGGAGTGCATTTCTCAATGTGATCGGGGCTGTTGATAAAAAAAAACTCTCTTATGATCACATTTACATGTTGAATCTTAAGAAGAGACTTCCTCATTACATGGCTTTTCAGATTAAGTCTACATATCGGAAGATCAATATTTTTTGAACAATAGTAAATGAGGGTGCTTCCACATGTGTCATCTCTATCTCATGTTGGAAAGCCATTGGATCCCCTTCAGTTGTGCCTTCACCTAATCTTCTCACTGCATTTGATGGTCATTCTTACAGGCCACATGGAATTGTTTCGGCTTTTCCCATCTGTGTTGGGGGTAAAGTTGTCAATATTGAGGTCGATATAGCTAATGTAAATTTAGACTACAACCTTCTACTGGGGCGGAATTGGATTTAACAGATGGATGCTATTGCTTCATCATTATTTTGCATATTGTGTTTTCCCCATGAAGGGAGGATTGTCACTATTAATAATATTGATTGTTATCCTATAGATCCAAATGCATCTGCTGACTTTACTGTACCCTTGGTGAATGATGCCAAGCAACCTATGGAGAATTTGGGGGTTGGAATGTATACCTCGTTGATGGGTACTTTTGATCTTCCACCTCCTTCGGTTCATATTAATGTTATCTCATCCTCCAGGGTTCCTACTCGAAGAGACTTCTTTCGAACTCATTATTTTTCAGATCCCTGGACCTTTCCTTCTCCTACCTCCACATTAGAGGAAGGTCAAGTGGGTGGAATGGAATTCCCTATGTCTGCAACAGATATTTCCTATCAATCTATTCTTGACTTTATAGATTTTGTTCCAATTTCTCTTTCACCAGAGGAGTTGGATAGAGATGTGGCTCTGGCTTGGACACTTATTTTATATTCTGCTCAGGATTTCCTTGATACTACTCCTCCATTTGAAGAGGCTATCCTTGAAGCAATCACTGGCATGGAAATATCGTGGGATGATTTGCATCATCAGTCCTATTTTCTACCAGTCTTGCAAGAAGTTGAATCAAGACTGTCTATCCCTTTGTCTTCTGGTCATGTTCACCTGGTATTGAACCCTTTAGCTCCATCACAGTTTTTTGCTGAAGGGAACATGGTTGTCATTTATGAGACTACCTTGGTGAACATATTCATATATCCCAACGTTATTGAGATTATCTTCATTGGATCTGCATGTTCCCCTGAAAAGATTCGGACTTACACCAGTCTCTTTAAACAATTTTGGGATTTTTCCGCTTGGTCTTATGAGGAAATGTCTGGAATTGATCCATCTATTTCCCATCATGAGATCAAGACTTATGAAAATGATAAAACTACATGGAAGAATATTTTCTCGATTAACCTTAGAAAGGTAGCAACTATAAAGGCCGAGGTTGAGAATATGCTTAAGGTAGGTTTCATATACCCCGTTCCATTAATTGAGTGGGTTTTAAATCTAGTGCATGTGGACAAGAAACAAAGAACTATTCAATTTTGCATTGATTTCAGGGATTTAAATAAGGCATTTCCGAAAGATAATTACCCCTGTAATATTCCCAAATTTTCAGATGATATTTGGAATATTAGAGTTCTTAATTTTCTTAATGAATTAAGTAAATAAAAGGGTGGAGGGACCCATAATCCTCAACATGAATAAAGATCCACTTTTTATGTGTGAATGTGGATTAACTAAGCATAGATCTACATAATGGAGTAGTGTAGCAGCTACTGATGTGAATGGAGCAGAGATCATGTCTCATTAATGAGATAGATCATGGCGGTTGAAACAGTCAACTAAGATCATGGAAGGCATCTAAGTAAGATCATAGAGCATTCATGGTGAAGTGATGGAGGAAGTAGTGAAATTAATGCACACATGATGGAGAGGGTGTACATTGCATGTAAACATGATGGATGACTTGGAGAGACAGCGCAGTCAAACATGGAGGATTATGTCCACATGCACAGTGCAGTTTAGAGGTGGGCCAAGGAATGGGAAGGCTCATAAACTATAAAGAGGAGATGAAGGCAAAAATGGAGGGATGCTTTTCAGATTATTCATTTTGGAGGTCTTTTTAGATCTGGAATTGTCATTTGACATTCCATGCTTTCTTTAGTTGTTTAGCTAAGATTGCAAGTGTTTTTTAGCACTGGGTTTTCCCGAGCAGGGATCCCACCTCTTTCATTGAGTATCTATTGAAATATTATTTTACTCCATTCACAATCAGGAATTGGGGCCACACTATTTCCATTATCTGCATAACACCTACCTTCAAGAATTACGTAATTTTCGAAGATCAGTTTGGGAGGTGGAGGTTGTCTTCAGTATTTCAGCTAGAGAATCGGTGTAGGAGTATTCCTATCACCTTGGGCTTGAAGATAATCATTCCCAGGGCTTCATTTCAGATCTAGCATTAGGCCAAACATTATTGACCTCCTATCAGTAGCAGCACCATCAAGGATTGCACAGTCCATTATTGCAGATCCAAAGGAGGAAGGAAGTTACTAGTATTTTAGCTAGTAATCCTGTGAGGGATCATCCCCTCACGTTTCCATCACCATTTCCATCAGCCTAGAGTTTATTGCAGCAAATTCCAGTAGGCATAGAGCTTCTCCCTCTTGTACAACACAGTTTTTGTAACTGTTGCATATTCAGTTGCTGCAACTTGAAGGAGGAAGAAGAGGAGACAATATCTTAATCTCCTACGTTATAGATCTAAAGGAGGGATCAGCCCTCAAAGCTTAGATATGTTTTTAGAACATACTGCAGCCATCTTTGGATCAGATCTAGCTTCATATCTGCATAACCCAGCAGTCAAAGTATCAAACCCTAGGAGGGTGATTTTCCAAAGTTGTAGATCTGGAAAATCCTTTCTGGGTTTATCTTAGGTTGCCATCACATTGGCCAAATATTGAATCTTAGCATCATCAGAGCTCCTCAACTCTATAGATCTTCATTTCCTTTTGCAGCAGGTTCATGTTCATCAGTAGAAAAAAGGACAGCGTGGTATTTCTTCCTGTAATCTCACCAGTTACGCAGTACTAGTTGTGGCATGTTTGCAGGATGATTCTAGGCCATATCTTTGGCTAGATTCCCTCATATTTTGTACATTTTGTAACTAAATCCTCTCCACATAATAAAAAGGCTCAGCTTTTCTGTATATTTTGATGTTATCTTCAGATTTATTTTTTACTTAGTTGCAATTCTTATATTGTGTTTAAGTATTACTGCATTCTCCCTTTTGGGATATTACAGTGGTATTAGAGCATGATCGTTGGCTCAACTTGTGGACACTTCATCTTTTGCATCAAAGGAAGAAGTAGATAGATGAGATCTATCATGAAGGAGGATTATAGTCCTTTCACTCCTCTCTTTAAATCCATGCAAGATCTCTCCAAATAGGTCAAAAAAATGAAGAGAGAAAGGCAAAAGGAGGATCCAAGAAGAATATTTGAGGAGGAAGGTTCAAGCACTTCCTATCAGCAAAAAATAAAATCGGAGAATCATAGATCTCCTCATAGATATACTATGCTCACTTTCTTTGAAGAAGGTGAATGGTGTAGAAATGAAGAAAGAAAAGAACCTGAGACTCATGAGGCTCTCATTTTATATCTTGAAGAGTACAAAGCACAGTCTAGAGAATTCAAAGAGAGTCTAACTCTCCAGAAATTCTTCGAACTCAAAGAATAAAGAAGATCCTATAGAAGCAATAGAAGAAAGAGGAAAAATAGATTATATTTTGCTACATTTGATGGATATTCCTCAACACTATTAAGGCTTGGAGGAAAGAGTTAGATAAAATTTTCATGCTACATCATGTGGCTAAAAAAGAGGTTGTCCAAATTGAAGCACTTCATCTTTATGTTGAAGCCAATGATTGGCGGTTTGGTCACATGGAGCATGCAAAGGTGACTAAATATTCAGATTCCTTTCAAAAGTTGAGGAAGAAGTTCGATGTGAGAAAACTAGAGATATGTCACAAAGAGACATTTCCTAAGGAAACAAAGGAGGATTTCAATCATGTCACTCTAGACAAAGAGTCACTACATTCACCACCAGTTGCAGAAGTACGTACATCTGAAGAAGAGACATTTGAAACTTTGCAAGATAGTCTTGAGCTCTTGACACATGGAGTCCCATGCATGATTCAGGAGATGCATGAGGAAGAGGAGGGAGATTCCAGCACTGGTACATTGGTATAATAGCAACCATCACTCTTACCAGTAGTTGGATACACCATTGTCCCAGTTGGTGGAACTCTTGTTTTCTTGCAAGAGAATCCCACACATCGGTTGATCCAAGGTATGCATACATATTCATCACATATTTTTTTAGTATATCTTATTGTAACTTATGAGGACATGCCATCAGGTCCAATGCATAACCAAGGGTTAGAACAAAATGTTGATTTGAAGCAACAATATATCACAGCGCAGAGGACCCTTGATCCAATCAAGGAGGAGATGAAGAGCTATCCCAGTTCATCATTGTTGAGCTACATTCAACCCTTTGAGGTGAAGTGTAGATTTTCTAAAAAAGGGATCAGCATGATCCTATGTACAATGACTAGTTATGAGATCAAAATTGTGCCTTGCTTTGAGACATCATATGTATTACCATGCATATCTATAGTGATGTCACTTAGTAGCAGTGATAATGATTGGGACCCATTATTCTTGGAGAATTCTGAAGGTAGCTTCACCCATGAAGCAATGGAGGTTAAGATGATAAATGATAGACATATTGATATGAGGAATATTTTCTCCTTTCTAGATGACACTTTCTCAAGGAGCATCTCAAAGCTCAAAGAGAAACTTCTACCTATAGCAAATCCAGAACCTCACCATTTTTAGAGGACCATTGATGAGAAGAAGGTATCATTAATAGATCTCATTAGAGGTGCACTTCAACATATCATGGGGTGAAAATTTCTTCATCAGTTGGAAGAGAATGGTATTCTACAATGGGAGGATACCATGTTTTTACAAAAAAATCATTCATCATCCACATTGGGATGAGTGGGTGAGGATGATAAGCAAGGGGTTACATGACCACTTTCAGATATATGACATGGACCAGCAAGAATCTTGGTTACGCTGGTTGCTCTTGGGTGAGTTTGGTTACTACCCAAAGGCTCCTATTTCTTTGATCCATGCCTTGAAAAGCACTCATGTAATGAAGAAGGAGGCATGATTACGTTGGCTGCCCTTGGGTGAGTATGGTTACCACCCAATGGATCATATTTCCTTGACTCATTCCTTGTGTATCAATGACAGAATGAAGCAGAATAATGCATGTTCATTTTGGTTGAGAGATTTTGGCCATCACATGACATCTCCTATGTCTATGTGTTTGTATCATGTAAAACTTGGCATGATGCTCTCATGATGTGTATTAATGGTGCTTACTTGTACTGGGCTGATGTGACATTCCACATGTCTATCAATACGTTTTTACTCCATGATTCACATGAGTAGGAGAGAAGGCAACAAGATCTCTTGTTGCTTTGGTTTCTTTTGGGGGAGTTTGGCTTATCCATCTTGCATGGGGGAGATGGAGGATTGCAGCAAAGGGCCTTACTCCAGTGGCCACTATTGGGAGAATATAGTTTGAAACTTTGGTCTACCCATATGTATCTATTTCTTCTTTTGTATAATGTTGAAATGATGCTTGGAACCAACAAGGCCAACAGGACTAAAGATGAGGGCATGTCAATGCTCAATGTACTTCATGAAACATGGGATGTAGAAATTCTTTGTGAGATGGTAATTTTCCTTTGTGACAAGAACCACTTTATTTTATGTATCTCATGTATTGATAATGATGTTGGATAGCTTATGGTTGTCACTTGGTACTTCATGGTGAAAGGAGGACATCTAACCATACAGTTGGAGGTCATTCTATGCATTTTTTAGAGACAAATTTGGAACCAAACATGCATAACACATTGCAGAAAATGGAGGAGGCCTTCCTTATGTGGATGCCATTTGGAGGGAAATAGATGGATTTTCATCTAATTTTGTAGTTACTTGAGGACAAGCAACATTTTTCCTCAGAGGACTATAATATTCCCAAATTTTCACATGATATTTGGAATATTAGAGTTCTTAATTTTCTTAATGAATTAAGTAAATAAAAGTGTAGAGCGACCCATAATCCTCAACATGAATAAAGATCCACTTTTTATGTGTGAATGTGGATTAACTAAGCATAGATATACATAATGGAGTAGTGGAGCAGCTACTAATTTGAATGGAGTAGAGATCATGTCTCATTAATGAGATAGATCATGGAGGTTGAAGTAGTCAACTGAGATCATGGAGGGAATCTAAAGTAAGATCATAGATCATTCATGATGAAGTGATGGAGGAAGTAGTGCAATTAATGCGCACATGATGGAGAGGGTGTACATTGCATGTAGACATGATGGATGACTTGGAGAGACAGCGCAGTCAAACATGGAGGATTGTGATCATGCATAATGCAGTTTAGAGGTGGGCCAAGGCATGGGAAGCCTCATAAACTATATAAAGGAGATGAAGGGAACAACGGATGGATGCTTTTTATTATTCATTTTAGAGGTCTATTTAGATCTCGAATTGTCATTTGACATTCCATGCTTTCTTTAGCAATTTATCTAAGTTTGCAAGTGTTTTTTAGCATTGGGTGTTCCCGAGCGAGGATCCCACCTATTTCATTGAGTAGCTCTTGAAAGATTATTTTACTCCATTCATCATCATGTATTGGGGCCACAATATTTCCATTCTCTGCATGACACCTACCTTCAGGAATTACGCAGTTTCTGAATATCAGTTTGGGAGGTGGAGGTTGTCTTCAGTATTTCAACTAGAGAACCGACGTAGGGTTATTTCTATCACCTTGGGCTTGAAGATCATCATTCCCAGGGCTTCATTTCAGATCTGGCATCAGGCCAAATATTATTAACCTCCTATCAGCAATAGCCCCATCAAGAATTACACAATCCATCATTGCAGATCCAAAGGAGGAAGGAAGTTACTAGTATTTCAGCTAGTAATCTTGTGAGGGATCATCCCCTCACCTTTCCATCACCATTTCCATCAGCCTGGAGTTTATTGCAGCACATTTCAGCAGGCATAGATCCTCTCCCTCTTGTACAGTGCAGTTTATGTAGCAGCTGCATATTCAATTGCTACAACTTGAAGGAGGAAGAAGAGGAGACAAGATCTCAAGCTCCTAGCTTGTAGATAAGAAGGAGGGATCAGCCCTCAAAGCTTAGATAAATTTGTAGAACATATTGTAGCCATCCTTGGATCAGATCTAGCTTCAAATCTACATAACCCAATAGTCAAAGGATCAAACCCTAGGAGGGTGATTTTCCAAAGTTGTAGATCTAGAAAATCCTTTCTAGGTTATCTTGGGTTCCCATCACATTGACTAGATCTTGAATCTTGGCATCATCATAGCTCCTGAGCTCCATAGATATTAATTTCCTTTTGAAGAAGCTTCATATACATCAGCAGCAAAAGGTACAACGTAGTATTGCTTCCTGTAAGCTCACCTGTTATGCAGTACTAGCTGTGGAATGTTTTCCTGTAAGCTCACCAATTACGCAGTACTAGTTGTGGCATGTTTGCAGGGTGATTTTAGGCTGTCTCTTTGGCTATATTCCCTCATATTTTGTACATTGTGCAACTGAACCCTCTCCACATAATAAAAAGGCCCAGATTCTCTGTATATTCTGATATTGTCTTTATATTTATTGTTTACTTACTTGCAATTCTTATATTGTGTTTCAGTATTATAGCATTCTCTTTTTTGGGATATTACAACCCCACACTGTTTATCGATCATATTATTGATGAGTGTGCGGGCAATGAAATTTTCTCCTTCATGGACGGTTTCTCAGGATACAATCAAATTACCGTCCATCTTGAATATCAGCACAAGATTGCTTTTATTTTCCCCTGGGGTTCATTTGCATACAAAAGGTTTCCTTTTGGCCTTAAAAATGCTGGAGCTACTTTCTAGCGGGCCATGTCCTATGATTTCCACGACATCAAGCATATTATCGAAGCATATTTGGATGATTTATCAGTGCCAAGATGTAGCTACGATGAGCGAGGCTCATAAGAAACGAGTGAAGGTTCAGTATGATAAGGCGGTCAAACCTAGGGTTTTCTCTGAAGGTGACCCTTTTTGGTTTATGCTCAAGATAAGGATGCCTTGGGCATAAGAAAATTCAAATCCATGTGGTATGGCCCTTTCATTGTTAAAAAGGTCCTCAAGAAGGGAGCTTATGCCTTGGTTTATTTTGACGGAAACGAGTTGGCGGAGCCCAGAAATGGGCTCTATCTAAAGAAGTAGTATGCCTAGGATTTTTCCTAGCATTTACTTTGTTTTTATATATTGTATTTTTTGTGCATATATTTCTATCGATTTTTTATGTGACTTTGATGATTTTGATCTACTTTAGCAGGTGTTTTTGGATGAGATGAGTCATTTTTCTTTCGCCGATGGTGCTAGTTGACATACCTAGAATATTTCTTCCATGGTAATTACTATCCATCCAGTCAGTTGTTAATCTCAAGGGGTGTATCCATTGGTCCTGCTTCAAATAATGTGGCAGAGTACATTGCAGTGGTCAACCTACCTTCGGAGGAAATATCTCTTGGTGTTGATTCGTTAGTAGTACACTTGCAACTGGTGGTTTCACAATTAAATAACACATATCGTGTCAAAGACCCATTTTTACATTGATTATTTCTGAGAGTGAATTTGTTTTAACATTCATTTCATTATGTTGCATTCATTCACAATCATCGTTCAGAAAATTCGTTTGTAGACTCATTAGCTAATCAAGCGATTGATTGGAATATTAATAATTATATATATATATATATATATATATATATATATATATATATATATATATCAGAGTTGTGTTAAAAATATACAAAAATCGGATAATCATGTCCTACATAATTAGGGCTTATGCCCGATCATGTTCATCATCAAAAAATATTACAGTCATCTGATCAATAAAAATCTATCCCCATGGGCCTTGCCTAGGGTAGGTGTTATAGAAGATCACTATAGTTGTTGCCACCCGACAGAATAGACGCACCCAATTGTGTCGTACTCCAACCACACATCTTTGTATACATTAGAGAACTTTTGAGGTCTAAAATGGGCCTCCTACGAAAAATGTACAACCAAAGTAAACTTTATAAGAACCAGTAGGATTAAAGATGATGATGTCAACCATGGGGGATGATTCACCATAATTTGGGTAAAAAAATAAAAAGATTAAAAAATAATAAAATAATAAAACTACTTTTTTAGCTTGTATTTTCAACTTATCTTCCTAATTTTTTATTCAAATTTCGAGCAGGATTACTCGTTGGATCCAAAATTTAATTCCTTATCCAAGGAGTACCCATGTTGCATACTTTCGATGAACCCTACTAAATGAAAAATGGGAAATACATGAAAAAAACGTTATTGCAATCACATTTTTCATGCATTTATCATTTTTTGTGTAGTATGGTCCATTGAAAGTATGTAACATGGGTACTTCTTGGATGAGGAATAAAATTATGCATCCAACGAGTGTTCCCGCTCAAAATTTGAGTAAACCCATAGGGAGATAAGTTGAAAATACGAGTTGAAAAAGTAGTTTTTTATTTTTCCCCTCTAAAATTTGATGATGTAATATAATATTATTTTATTATTTCCACTATTATTTTATAATTTCCTTAGGGGGCCCATTTTAGATTGCAAATTTCCCCTAATGTCCTTCGGGAGGTCCTCTATGGTAGCCATAGGGACTTGGTGATTCAGGTTCTCCAAGTTTCTCTGTATAGCATGGAGTTTCCTCCCTAGGTCTTCTGCGACATCCTCAGCTTCTCTTCTGCAGCGCCTGTGCCTCAGAAAGCCCTCAGGTCTCACTTGTCCCATGTCTACAAAAATATTTTCATTTTCATATCATTTGAACATAAAATTGTCCCATGTAAAATTGTCCTAACAAAAATATTTTTCATTTTCATATCATTTGAACATAAAAAAACTATATATATATATATATATATATACTCAAAAAATCATTATGTGATCTTACCAATCATCCCCCATGTTGCACTGGATGGAAGGGTAAAATCTGGATCTCCCCTAAAATCCATTCCATCATAGGGATAATACTCTACATCGATGGCTTCTTCTCCCCACCAAAGCCTAAGAACTCATCATCCCAAGTATTCTTGGGGACCTCACCACGCCCCAGCCTCTTTATCAAATATTCCCATCTAGCTATCCGTGGATCATGAGGGTTGTTTATGGTAGAGAAAAATCTTGGGGTGAAGCCCTAGAATCCTCTCGAAGAAGAATGTGCATAGTATGGTACCATAACCAAAATGATTTAAATTCTTCTTCTGGATCGAGGTCAGTTGTTTCTTCAAGTTTTTCAATAAGGTTGTGCACCAATCATACAATGTAGTTAAGCAATCCACTGCCAGACTCATACTTCCTCGTGAAGCTTGTTGTAAGGAAGTTGATCTGGCTACCCTCACAATGGTGAAAATAATTATCTTCATGTGCAAAACTTGCACATATTTAATTGGGATATGTGTCCCAAACTTTTGAGTACCCTCAACAGAGTAAATTTGAATATAGTCTTCGAAATTTAACCCTCTTGTGGACTTTCCCTGCAAATTTACTGGTTCCCCTCTCCAAGAGAGTCCAGTTATGAAGTAAATGTCCTTGATTTCGATCCTTAGTGGCATCTGATCTATCATGAAACAATCCTCATTTGGGTTCCAATAACTTACAAGCATTTTGAGCAATCTTGTGTTCGTTTTCATGTTTGGCAGTTTGAAGAATTTGAGTAATCCACATCCCCGGAGTATATCCAAGGATAATTGTTCTTCCATGACCTCATTATCAATAGTGTTATGCTCTCTTTCCCTCGAGCTTATGGTCATCTTGCATCATTTCATTCAAAATCCATTTAGAATTTCATTTTAAAAAATTTCTCTGTGCATACGCAAGTTATTTCAGACACAAACACGTCTATACGTGAGTTCATAATTATGAACCCGCGTATACGCAAAGAGTTTCAAAAAAAACAAAAAACATAAATTCTATGGTAAAAATATTCAAAATTTGCTTGAATTGATAAAGAACTTAATGACTAAGCTGAGTATGAGGCTTACCTGAAATATTTGGATCGATTCGGTAGGTAATTGCTCTATTTCCAAGAAGGGGATTTTTTTCTCCAGAGCACTTTCACAACTTATTCACAACACAAATAACCAAATGTGAGTCCAAAGTGCCTTTTTATGACCAGAATTCAAAAAAAATTTGCAAATTTATTTTGTTTTCATTTTTTAATTTGTTTACGACTTATTAACATTTTGGCTTGTAAGTGTTGGGATAGGTTGTTGTCAGGTCCATTTTGGTGATTTCAAGATTATTCCATTTCTTCTTCGGTTCCATGATCGCTGACCTGTCATGGCTGGTATTTTTTTTTAGAACTGGCATATAGGTTAGGGAATTCACTTTCCATTTCACTTATGCATACTAGCCTCCATACTGAAATTTTTCCATAGGGTCGACCCCATCATGCTATGAGTATTAAACCAATTTCACTCTCTGAATTATAAATCATGATATGATGGTAGAGACATCTTTTACATGCTGCAAATTGTGTAGGCTCGGGAGTCCTCTTTAGTCCCACCATGAATTATGCATTGAAGCTTCATTCTTCTTCTTCTTCACTATCTTTTTCTGGCCTTATACCCTAGAGGCTCCCATTTTTTTGTTGAGTTGTTGCGTTGCATTTCATATTTACCCTTTGTATATCTTGTCCTTTAGCCGACTTCATTTGAACTCATGTTTAAGCCATATTTTGACCATGTCTTTCTGCAAATTCAAACACGAAATCACTTAGCCTTCGCGACTTGACACCCTTTCCCATGGATGGAACCTTCCTCTGAGTGTCACTTACTAGTTTTCGCCACCTTGTATTGAGCATATGATTGTTTCTATCCCTGAACTAGTGTATCTTTTTACCGACACTTGTTCTATCCATTGTACTATAGGCATTCTTTTATTCTTTTTCAGGATTTTAAATATGAAAAAGAAAAATATATATATCCCAAAAAGAGTGGGAATGAGACATTACTTCCACATTTGATGGAAGTTAAAGAGTCATTTGTGTCACCCTTGAAAAAAGCACAAAAAAATCTAAGTCTTTATCCATTTGGGATGGGTTTAGTTTTGACGTACAAGAAGCCATAACCTTGTTATCGATTCAATACTCCTTTGATTGGTTATCTCTTCCAATCATATGGAGGGTTTTTTTATGCCTCCTACATGACAAACTTATACAAAGTTATCATATGTTTCCATATTCAAAATGAGTCGTGAATTTATTCAATGGAAGTAAACCTAAGTCGACCTTTCTACGGTGTCTCTTGACTCATTTTTCAATTGGCCATCCTGGTCTGTCAGAGTCTTGTTCTATCACATGTTTCGCTGGATCGATTTTTATAATCTCTTCTCCCTTTCCTAGACAGAAAGAGATATGGTCATTTTCTCATGCTAGTTTGAGAAGGTCTCCATTGACTTCTTGTCGGTGGGTTTGTTTCTTATTGACTTCGACAAATTGATCTGAGAGAAAACCTAGAGCTGCACTCTAACCCTATTTACATCATTGATATGTGACCTTGTGCTCAACATTTTGTGCATGCCGGAAACGTGGGTTGGTTACTTCACTTTTCTTCATCTAATTCCTTCCAAATTTTGGCCTGTGGGTTACATTCATGTTGGATTGATGTGGGATTCCTTAATGCCTTCCTTCCAGCAGATATTTTCCCATCGAATCTGACTCATTACTCTGGAATAAAATATAGAGTCCTTTTTTTGTACCTTAGGTTTTACAATCATCATTGGTAGATTCCTTCGCCAATGATACTGAGAATAAATCAATGTCTCTTGATTGGTATATTCTCTCAATTGTTTGACTTCAACTCATTTATTCTCACTTGTTAGATTGTAGTAGGGAACCTTGACTCTCATACTCATTATCAGTGAGTTTTCTTGTGTTTTTTAACTATATACATCAATGACCAATAATCAAATGATTTCTTAAATGGTCGACCTTAGCTCCTTGATTCCCATTGTGTATAATTATGCCATAGTGATCGGTGAAGACCTCGGGTTTTCATCAGCATGCTTTGGTTCACTTTGACAGCTCCTTCAGTTTTCTGCCAGTGACACCATCCACCCTTATATGTTGCAATTCATCACAGGAACATCATATATGTTGGCACCCGAGTTGCATGCAGTACCATTTTTTTTCCACCACTTATGATTTGGTACTTAGAGATTTAGTTGTGACTTCAATTTTCAGATATCTTTGCAACATCATTGATCGGTATTTTGTATGTGATACTTGGACATGATTTTGATATGTACTTCCGAGTAGTGATCAGATGATTCACTATGTACTTTAAATTTTAGTTATACTTTTATAAATATTGGATCTGCTCCAAAATTGATATGTGGATATGCTTTTCTTTCACTAAGCATGGGTTTTCCCACCTCAGACATGAGTTTTCTTGCTATTTCTTTCACAGGTTTTTGGGAGGATGAAATTTGGTGAAGTCCTCTCTAGTCCTCGCAAGATTATTTATTATGCACATAATACATTTTGGCCATCATGTACCCCTTCTGACCTCATATATTGGGGGCATCTGTTATAGCATCATTTATCAACTCTATATACTTGATGACTTATGCATTTCCCTTGGGCAGCCCCTTCTATTCAGACTTGGTCAACTTCTTTAAAACAATATTTTGAATTCCATACGCAACTCTGCCAAGAATTTTACGTGTGCAGACACGGGTCCACTCATATCTAACCCACATATACAATTTAAAATATTAAAAAATAATAAACTCCCTATTAATTGGGTGGGGTTTACGAGTTTTACTTGTAGCCTACCTACACCAACCCGTGGCCAAACTACTTCCTAATTGAAAAAATTGATTTGAGGAGCGAGAGAATGTTATTTATATTATAGCCTGTTATAGCCCTCATCAATTCTGATATTTCCCTGTGCCTCTTGCACTTCCGAGGTTCAGGAAACCCTTGTTTCCTTGTGATGTTCACCCCTTCTTTATGTGACATCCTCTGTGCACCTTTTATGGAAAAAGCTTTGTGAGGCTAGGGTTGGACAGATCTCAAGGATGGTTTCGCTTGGAGCCATGGAAGATCTCAGGTGATTTCTCCACTTTATCTTTACATATTATCAATAAAAGAAGCTTTGTCTCGATTCTAATGTCCTTGTGTTATATGTCCCTTATACATGTTGAATGATATTGTAATGGTTTATTTCATGTTATTTTTTATGAGATTATATGATATAGCATGCTGACATCTAGGATATATATGTTGTACAACTAGTTTGTGTGCATTGTCTTGATTGATTTTCAGGTCTTGAATCATGAAGAGTAGCAGAGGGTTTGCACCCTGCAGGATCGACCTCAGATGTAGGTGTTACACAATAATTTGTCACTATCCTTGTACTCCTCGTTCCTTGATCCTAGAGGACCCATGCAGTGACCCTTGTGTAATTTCCAAACATGGAATACATACCCCTGAACCACATTTTGTCTGCCGAAGCATATCCCTTTACAAATTTTCTGAAAGATCCCCGTAAAAACATGGTTTTCAAAGTCAGCGCTTTCTCTCAGTGTCTGACCCATGTCGATAGTAGAGATTTACACTGAGGCCCATGCTGATTGGTGCTCTATCTTAATGTAATACCCATGCCGATCTTCTTTTGGAAAGTTTTTTTAAATATAAGCAAAGCTTTCATGACTAGAATCTTCGTGAGGCGACAAGCTGGAAGTTTTTATCGAGGATATGGTCGAGGAATTCCCCTTTGGGCTTCTTGTTCCCAACAAATAGGAACTACTCCAAAGGATAAGCTCTTTTCCCATCATTTGAGGTCCCATAACCTCCTCCTCCATTGTTATGTAAGGAGACCTCCTTCAGCTCTACAGCCTTAGTTAGTGATGATAGAAAGGAGAAGAAATTATAGCTTCGAGAGAATAGTGCAGAGTGTGAATTATTTTTTTGTGTTGGGAACATAGTGAGATCTTGAACCTTTGTGTGTGAGGGTGTTACAAATTTGCTTCTATACGGACCTACCGAAGGAGAGCCTCAACATCAAGGCTTTGTTGTAAATCCCCTTGTCTTTATCATCATAAAATGCAACTAATGTTTATCTTCCACTCTTGTTTACATCTATAATTAGATTTATAGCATTCCTTGATCAATTAGATAGTTTGTAATTGTTTTACGTTTGTCATGCTTTTACACTTGTCGTCATGTCTTGATTTTCTGTACAGGTAATCGAACGTTGGCAGTTGCGTGTGTCGAACTTGAGGAGAACAACCGATCAAGAATCTTCAATGGAAGATGACAACATAGCATGAGGGAAGGTAGGTCATCTTCCTTGATCTGAATTTCATTTGCAATCTAGGAAGGTAGATGTTAGTATGTTCCCATAGTTTCTAGACCCATCCTAGGGCTAGAGGGATCGCCTCTGTCTGTAGAGGGGATTTACCTAGACAACAGATTGGCTACTCCACTGGGGATTTTCCTTTGAGTTTGTCACTCTTTGAGGTCTTAGTCATTCGACGAGTTTAGTCGAACAACCATTTCTCTATTTATTCCCTTTTTTTCATCAATTACGATCTTTTAGTTTTTTCTTGAAGTGGTGAGTCTAGTCTTGGTTAGGAGAAATTATTTGTTTTTTCTTTTTAAGGAATTGTGGATTTTATTTGTCTAACAGTCGCGCCGATTGGCGCTACTTATCGGTTAGCAAGCCGTGCCAATGGGCCATTGGTGCTAGTTGTCAGTTAGCAAGTCGCACCAGTTGGTGCTAGTTTCACCCACAAAATTCATGCCAATTTCAAGGTGTGTGAAATTTAAGGTTTTTCCCTAAGTCCTTCACTAGTGTGTCTTGCCCTTCCGGTCTTTTTCTCTGTATGATTTACATTTTCTCCCCTTCACTAAAGTGGGTTTGATTGGCTTGTCGGTTTTGTTTTTTGGTTTTTTTTCCTGTTCAGACGTGCATCCTTACATCCTAGTTGTTTCTAGGACTATTCATCAATTGCCTCGTTGCATGCTTCGCGGGACATCACCCTGCTAATTGAGTCAGTCTCCTTTCTTGGTGAGCCATCTCTATTTGATTTCCTTTTTATTTTTGGTTGATTGAGTGTTCAAGTCAAAAGTGTCTTTCGAGTTCATTTGGTCCGCTTGTTCACTTACGAGCATATATTACATTGCTCGTTGTTCAACTGAAAAATCTTTTGTCTATTATTGCTTCATGTAAAGGGGAATGAATGCCTTGTCTTGAGCCCACGCTTTTGAAGTCCTCTTTGTGCTTAAACTCATATGTCTTGTAGCCTTTTGAGGAATTTCGTTACAAAGTGTTTAAAACAATGATTGCATTCTTAGTGTTTTTTTGCATCCCTTTTTCATTCATCCTTCCATTAAGGAAATTTGAGTTCATTTAGTTTTCGTCTCAGAGTTTTCTTTTCGTTAAAATGCATTAGATCACATTGCATTGAAAAGTATTTTTTTAGATCCATCATTGAACTTAGATTACATTTTTTAATGATTGAAAGCTAAAAATCGCATTGAGTGCATTCTCTTTCATTAAAAGCATGCATTAAGTAGATTCTCATTTCATCAAAAAATGCATTGAGTGCATTCTTATTCTTTCAAAAGAAAAAGGAAATTTTGCATAGATTAAAATTGCATAGTTTTCAAAAAAGAGAATTTTGCATAGATTACATTGCATAATTCGCATCGTTGAATGTTTTATATTACTTTTGGATAGTGAAAGTCATCTAGTTAAGAAAAATTTTCGTTTGTAGTATTAATGTTTGTTGCATCATTGTTCCCTTAACTAGATAGCATTCATCAAATTGAAAGATTTATTTTCTCATATAATTGCATACAGGAGATTCAGATGACATCGGTAGGGCCTTGAAACTGAGACATAATTGAAGATAAACCTTAAAATTTATTCAATCTATCTAAGGAAGCATTGGAACCTAACACAAAAAAATTTAGAGGTCTATGCTAGTGACGTGTTCCGATGTCGTTAAACCTAGTAGCTGTCGTTCGCCACCTGGCTTTAGAAAGCACTAGTATGGACTTGTGCTCCCCGTACCATTGACTATATAAAGGGATACCCTCATAGGATGCAAACCTTTATCCGTAGGAATTTGATTCTATCGCCTTGTAACCGTGATACACCGAACATAGCATTCCGGGAGATTACCTGCACATACGTCAAGTCCTTGGTCATTTTTCTTTCATTTGATCACCAAGGTGTATATGGAATTTCACAGAAACTTGGTACACTCTCTTGTTTAGATTACCTGAGTAGACATTTTAGTCTTTTTGTGACTCTCTAAAAAGTGAAAAGATCATCGAGCGCTAGTCCTTTTACGCTCATTTCAACCTGAAAGTGATAGAGTCACCTTTTTCCCATTTGTCGACTCTTAAAATATGAAACAACAGAGTATTGTTTCAATGTCTTAAAAAAATAACTGCCCATGAAATATTCCCAGTTAAAGTTATATTCCTTAGCATTTTATTTTACGGTTTTTTCCAATGGAAACATTTCCGGAGTTTACCAACCAAGGAACCCCCTTCGAAGGGAATCGTGGTCCTTTTCCTGCTTTTGGGAATGTTGGTGATCCTTATATGGAAACATTGTCCCTACCTGGGTTAACTGTCAGGTTGCTTATTTGGTTATTCTTGACCTCTGTGGTCTCGAGTATTCCGCCCTTTGTACAATCATCCCCTCCACCTGAACAACATCATGTTGATTCTATGGTGTACCTCTCTGCTTCTTTTCCTATTTCTTCATCCTCCTCTTCTACTTCGCCTGGTGAAAGTTTGGATTCTAGTAACCAGGTGGCTAAGAAGAAGAAGAAGATGTCAGTTAAGAGAGAGGCTAGCTCTATAGCTATTGCACCTCAGACACCTTCCATTGATAAACCATCCAACCTTCCATGGAAAGTCAAATTCCCTTGCAAGTTGTGCAAGGGTGACCACTTCCTTCGAGATTTCCCTAGCATTCCCAAGGTGCTGGAGGTATGGTCTGATGGTTGTCCGTCATTGTATTTGGCTTCTAAAAGTCATGTTGGTGACACATCTTCGACTAGTACTGATAAGACTCACAAGAAACAGGGTAATATCATGAATCCCTATAGGTTGTGTGAAGGGCATCATCCCATTCACCTTTGTCCGTATATGGATGAAGCCATAAGAGTGTTGGACAAACCTACTATTTTTGCACCCTGCCTTCTGGTTGGCTACCAAAAGCTTTCTTCAAGTCCTTCGATGGTTGATTCTACGATTGATCAAGATTCATCTTTCGTCGATCCCGCTCCCTTGGAAATTAAAATTCGCGAATCCATTCCCAACCAACCATTAATCGAGGAATCGATTGATTTGATCCCGCTTATGGTTCATCAGGTATTTTCCGTCGAGAGTGGATCTCATCCCCCTCACGTTCTTCTTGTTTCTTCGGATTCCTCAGACTTGGAGAAATATTCTCCCATCCCTGTGACTCAAGAATTTTCTCTTCAAGCTCCCATGATGGAGGTCCCGGAGGATGCTCCTCTTACTCCTATAACACCATGGGATGACCATATCATTTTTATGGTACCCCCTCAGTGTATTTTGGTCGCTTCCTTTGATTGGAGTCGATTTGCAGGATATCGTCTTCCTTCTTATGTGCCTTTTGAGATCACGGTACAGGCCTTCGATATGGTCGTACCTAGCACGATTATAAATGAATGAGCATTTATTAGTATTTTGTCTTCAACTACTTTGTAAGATTTTTTTTCTCCACCGCTTGTGATCGTTACGCAGAATCTGTTAGCCTTTAATAGAGGACCCAGTCAACCGTTAGGGATCCTTCCGAAGTGGCCTATTACTTTGGGAGGGAAAACCATCTATATATACATGATGGTTATCCCAAGCCCCTTGGATTTCAATTTAATCTTGGGGTGCGACTATGCTTATGCCATGGGTGCACTTGTCTCTTCCCTCTTTCGTGTGATCTGTTTTCCACATGAAGGTTGGATCGTGACCATTGATCAACTTTCATTCTTTGGTCTTGAGGTGGCAGCTGGCCCACCATAATCTCTACTGTATTTTTATCCGCTAGTTGTATCTTCCTTGCCACAGGTTAATTATGTGGCAACCAGTCTAGTGCCTGCATTCAGTGCTACTGCCATTGTGCATCGTGTGTTGGGGGCATTGGGTCCTGATTTTTGAGATGTTGTTCTCCCGTCATATGAGCACCTCTTGGAATCCATGGCTTCTTATTCAGCATGATGAGAGCTCTTCGGTTGGAGCATAGTTCATTTTCTTGTGTCAAGCTCCTTAAAAAATGAAACAAGCTTGACGAAGCATGGTTCATTTTCTTGTGTCAAGCTCCTTAAAAAATGAAACAAGGTTGTCGGAGCATAGTTCATTTTCTTGTGTCAAGCTCCTTAAAAAATGAAACAAGCTCGAAGGAGCACGGTTCATTTTCTTGTTTCAAGCTCTTTAAAAAATGAAACAAGGTTGTCGAAGCATGGTTCGTTTTCTTGTGTCAAGATCCTTAAAAAATGAAACCAAATCATCAGAGCAGAGTTCATTTTCTTGTGTCAAGCTCCTTTAAAAATGAAATAAGCTCTTTGGAGCACAGTTCATTTTCTTCTCTCAAGCTCCTTAAAAATGAAACAAGCTCATCTGAGGATAGTTCGTCTTATATTTCAACCTCGTTAAAAAATGAATTAGCTCACTAGGATAGTTCTTTTAATGTGTTAACCTCATTAAAACAATGAAACACATTCCTGTTCAATTCGAGGCTTTGGTCAGATCTCGTAAAATCCCAGTTGAGTCTTTCTCTTGATCTCGTAATTTAAACCTTCACTCCATCTGCCTTTCATATGGACTGAAGCTTGGCGGTAATGTACCTCTAATTGAGTCACCATGTTGGGGCCATGCCCACTTTTCAAGCATAGTTTGTTTCCATTTCAAGCTTGTGTAAAAATGAAACCAACCTCAAGTAGATTTTCCTGATTTCAAGCTTGTGTAAAAATGAAACCACTCTTATTTTTACCTCTTGTGATTTCCATTTTATCAACCTGTTTTTCTAGATGAGCCTTACTTTTCTCATTCGATTGTTACTGTCTTCTTGGCCGATCATATGCCTTCACTTGATTGTTTCACCCTTTCCTAAGGAACTATTGCAATGAGTGGTATTTTTAGCCAGCCTCTTAACTTTACTTGTTCTGAGCAGTTCCACCATCGTCGGAACCAGTTGATACCCGTAATACCACTCGTTCCTCCAGGAGGAGTCATGTTTTAGCTCTTTTCTGACTCTCAAAAATTTAAAAGATTATCGAGACTCTTGTCGTTTTGAACTCGTTAAATGGCTACGAAACGATATATAACCAGTATACGCTTACCCCATTTTCAAGCTGGCATAGATTAATTATGAAAAAGGAATACTTTAGCCTATCGCGACTAAAGGTTATCTCAGACTTAGTTTTCTACCTTTTCGAATCTGTGAGACTATCTACGAAAAGGGACTGCTGGAATTTTCTTTTCCGCTTCTTTTCAAACTCTCTAAACATGAAAATATATCGAGTTCTTCCTTTTTTAGGCTCATTAAAACCTAAATGACATCGAAAACCGTCACCATGATGTTACCGAGTTCCTCCTTCCTAGGGCTCGTAAAATTTACTAGGATGGATTTGTCCGAAGCACAAACTTATATGACAAGCATATGATATCCTCTTCAAACTTGTGTAAAAATAAAGAGGTACTCACCATAAATGGTGGGGGAAAATGGAATTTATTCTTCAATTGTGTCGGCATTATGTCACTCTTGAACATGACACTTGTCTGCAGTTCATGTCGGGTTGGGATATCTTCACGTTGTCACTTTGCCTCCATGGATTTGGGAAATATGTTTGCCTCTCATTCCATTACCAATATTGTCAACATGACCTTTGATCCTATTTAAGTCAAATACTTCCAAATCCCAAATTCATGTCGTCGATATGTTCAAAAGCAATTCCTTCTGCAGTTTTTGCATTCCTTGATCCTCTATTTCAATCTTTATTCACACTCATATTACCTTTTGTGTTTCACGTTGATGATGTGCAATTCATTATGACCCTCCTTCGATGGATCGCTTCGTGTCGACTTCAGCTCATTATCTGGGAAGTCGATCTAGAGACTCCTTTCTGGTACCTTAGAGCTTGCATGCCTCAATGGAAATTTCTTCGCATTCGACGACAGGTTCACATCATTGGCCTTCGATCGATTGATTTCATAAGTGTTCGACTTCAGCTCACTATTCACATTCTGTGGATTGTACTAGTAGTACCTTGAGAGCCATTGACATTATGGGTGGTTTCTCTCGCACTTGTTAATGGTTCACATCATTGACCAGTAATCAAGTGATTTTCTAGCATGTTCGACTTCAACAAGTCTATTCACATGTTGGAATTTGTACTTTGATTGGGTGGTATTGGAGCACAAGACCCTGGGCTTCGATCACAAAAGTCCAAGTTGCAAGGATTGATGAGTCATTCATGATTATATACATTATTCTTTAGACGGATGGCTGCGACCATACCGTGATTTCTCTCATTTTGATCCTCTCTATATGGATGGTTATGCCCATGTTGTGGATCTATTTCATATAATCCCTTCATTCAAATGGCTGCGTCCATGCCAAGGATCCATTCACATGATTCTCTTCTTGATGGATAACTACTCCTATACCATGGATTCATGTATTTTCATCACATATTTCAGTTATGTATATGTATCTATGCTTTATTTGCAGGTCTCCCGACGGCAACATATAGTTCCTTGCACGTACTTGTAAAGCATTTCACCCCTCTCTCATGTTTGGACTTCATACTTTAGGGGGCATCTGTTACACAACAATTTTTCACTATCCTTGTACTCCTCGTTCCTTGATCCTGGAGGACCCATACAATGACCTTTGTGTACTTTCCAAGCATGGAATACATACCCCTAAACCACATTTTATCTGCTAAATCATATCCCTTTACAACTTTTCTAAAAGATCCCTGTAAAAACATGGTTTTCAAGGTCGGTGCTTTCTCTCAGTGTCTAACCTGCACCGATAGCAGATATTTACACCGAGGCCCGCACCGATCGGTGCTCTGTCTTAATGTTGGACCCGCGTCGATCCTCTTTTGGAATTTTTTTTAAATAGAAGCGAAGCTTCCATGACTAGAAGCTCCGTGAGGTGACAAGATGGAAGTTTGTTTCGAGGATATGGCTGAGGAATTCCCCTTTGGGCTTCTTGTTCCCAAGAAATAGGAATTACTCCAAAGGATAAGCTCTTTTCCCATCATTTGAGGGCCCATAACCTCCTCCTCCATTGTTATATAAGGAGACCTCCTTCAGCTCTATGGCCTTAGTTAGTGATGATAGAAAGGAGAAGCAATTATAGCTTCCGGAGAACAGTGCAGAGTGTGATTGTTTTTTTTTGTGTTGGGAACATAGTGAGATATTGGACCTTTGTGTGTGAGGGTGTTACAAACGTTCTTGGATACAGACCAGTCGAAGGAGAGCCTCAACATCAAGGATTGGTTGTAAACTCCCCTTTTCTTTATCATCATAAAATGCAACTGATGTTTACATTCCACTCTTGTTTACATCTATAATGAGATTCATAACATTCCTTGATCAATTATATAAGTTGTAATTGGTTTATGTTTTTCGTGTGTTTACGCTTGTCATCGTGTCTTGAATATCTATACAAGTAATCGAACGTTGGCAGCAGAGTGTATCGAACTTGAGGAGAACAACAGATCAATAATATTCAATGGAAGATGACAACATAACATCAAGACAAGGTAGGTCATATTTCTTGCTCTTAATTTCATTTACAATATAGGAAGGTAGATTTTAGTATTTTCCCATAGTTTCTAGACCCATCCTAAGGCTAGAGTGATTGCCTCTTTCCGCAGAGGGAATTTACCTGGACAACAGTAGGACACACGGGTAAGGTCAACTATCCTTACTTTTATATTTCAAGAATTAGGACTTGTAATTTGAGTGCTTCTTGTGATGGTATGTCTTCCACTCTGTTAGGCCCCTCAACCTAGACCTTAGGGTAGCTTTTCCAACAATGGCCATGTTGGTATATTTTTTATCTTTGGAACTATGAATGGTTCTGCTAGATCTTGAGTCCCTTCTATCCTTTTGGTACATTCTGTAGAATTTTAGTGATCTTACCTTGAGGCTTCCTATTTATATTCTTCCAAGAAATCTATGGATACATTCTTAGACCTCCAATATGCCACTTTCTCATCTAAGGTGGCATCTCCACCAGACTCAGTCAAGTGTTTCTCTCGAATGTATATTATGTAGGCTTTGGAAGATTGAATCATTGTATCCAACAAATATGCCTTTCTTTCCTGAAGGATCAAGTGTGTTCCTCGTATCCTTAAGAAAGTTAATATATATAGGACAACCAAATATTATCAAGTGCCCAACCTCTGGATTCCTTTTAGAGAAGGCTTCTTCAAGGTTCATACCTTCTAGAACTCTGTGAGGACTTAGATTTTTAATGTACATAGTTGTTTGTGATGCCTCTCCCCATAAGAACAACAGTAATTCCAAATCATTCATCATGGCCTTGACATATTTTTCAATAGATATGTTCTTTCATTCTACTACACCATTATGCTGGAGATTTTAGGGTATAAATATCTCCCTCTTAATCTCAGTCTACTTAGAGAAAGCGGCAACCTCATTTGAGGTGTATTCTCCTTCATTGTCAAATCTCAATATCTTGATCTTTTTACCTATAGAATTTTCCACTTCAACTTTGAATTCCTGGAAGTTTTCGAATACCTCATATTTTGACTATGAGAGATATATACATGTCTTCCAGGAGAATTCATCACTTAATGTTACGTATTACAATGAATCACCAAGCAATTTCACAAGCATAATACCACAAACATTAGAATGAATCAAGTCCAAAGCTTCCATATGTTTTTTGTCATTGTTTGGAAATTTTTTCTTGATGTTATTCCCAAGAGCACAACCATTTCATACACAATAATTATTTATATTTAGTTCATCAACCCCTGACACTATTTCACTTAATTCAAACAATTCTCTAAAATATGTACATAACTTCAGTTCCATAGCTCACCTGGATCCATTTTGTCATGGACTAGTGTTTGATCTAGTTGACTCGCAAGTCTATATAGTCTTCCATCATGAATCCCAATAACCATAGCATTGTCTATACTAGAGCCCTTTGACCTTATAAGTATTATGTAAGCAACAAAATCAATACTATCCCCTTGATCTTCTAAACAAGTAATACAGGCAATATTATTTTTCAAACTTGGTACATAAAGGAAATTGTTGAGATGTACGTGGTTACTAGATTCTAGCTCTATGAATGCATTTTCAACTCATTTAACTGCATAGATTTTATTGTCTCCCCATTCAACCCTTTGAGACAACTTCTTCTTTGTCATGTTTGAAATATCCCCACACTCTTTGGTCATGTCTTTTAATGTTCCACTAGCCACATGACATCATCATCTACAAAGGAAACTATCAAAGCATAATAGTAGTAGAAATATTTTTCACCTTTTGGATTCTTTGACTTTTCATCTTCTTCAACTTCTGTTGTGGAGCATGTTTCTTCCCTTTTATTTTTGTGTTAGACATGTTAGGACAATCTCTCTTGAAATTTCCATATTCTTGACAACTGTAACATTGTATCTAAGGTAATTACTTCTTCTTCTTAGAGGAAAAAAATCCCTTTCTCGACTTCTTGTGTTGAGGTCCAAAATTATTCTTTCCTTTGTTCTTGAAGCGGTATTCAAAGGCTTGAACTTATTCATATTGAAGATTTATATTCATCAATATTTCTTCTTCTTGATAACATTATTTCCATAATTTCTCAAATGAAGGAGATTCTTTCCAACTGCTTATGCCTGCTAGAATTACATCCCATGATCTAGGAATACCAATGAGTGTTGTAGTCACAAGTTCTTGATTGGGAATAGATTCTCCAATAGCTAAAATTTGATATTTTATTTTTGAACTCCTTATGAAGTATGAAGCCACAGAGTTTTCATTAGTCATATTTGTATTCCAGAGCTCATTCTTCAAACGCATGGACTGACCAACATTCTTGATAGTGTAGAGATTTATTATGGAGTCATACATATTCTTGGAGGTATCATGCTTTCAAATGTAGGGAATGATATGATATCTAATGGAGTCCACTATTAGACTCATGGCAGTAATATTTGTATCCTTGAACTTCTCATTTTCAACTGCACAAGTCAAGTCAATAGTATTTCCTATCACAATATCCAACACTTTGTTCTTGGTAAGAATAAGATCTATTTTGACTTTTCGAGCTCTAAAGTTTGATGCTCCCTCTAGTTTTATGCTCCCTCTAGGAATCCATAGATGCAAATTTAGAAAAACTTTAAATAAAATTATCTCTCTAGGTTTTCTGCAAAAATGATCTCAATGAACCTTCATTTTGTCACCAAACCTCAGATTCCATGTTGATTTTCTAGTGCAATTAGTGTTAGCCCAATAATTCTGGAATTTTGATAATTACTTTTGATGTAGATATTTGTTTAACTTGTTCAAATATACAATTCAAAAATTATACTTCATAAATTCAACAATAAATAATAGTACAATAGTAGAGATCACAATGCACAAAAGGGAGACAAGATTTACCCTGGGAAAACCAACTATGGGGAAAAACCCAAGAATATTTTCAATAGAGAAATTCTTAATGTTCAATAAGAGACACACCTAAACCTATCGTCAAACCTGGTTTTCTCCTCCAATTCAAGGCACCCAAACGGATATTGCACTTCGTTTTGCCTATTTTATTTAGAAATTTTGGCCTCCCAACAACTGTCTAGTAGCACAAAATTTCAACCCCTGGTAACTTTCAAGTAACCAAGAAAATTTTGGGCCCCTAGCAACAATTTCCCCAGAAATATGTGAATCACAAAGAGAGAGAGATTATACCACACGTGTGAGATGCTAGAAAGTGAGAGAGAGAGAAGATTTCTTCCTCCTTTTTCATCCTTCTTATCCTTCATTTCCATTGCCCATAAATTGTCTTGGGTGAGGAATGTGAATTTCCAAAATGAAGAGTTCGAGCTTCCTTTATATAATATAATTTCTAGGGTTAATGGATGTGTCTCTTGACCATGGCTGACTTGAATTGCAGGGAATCTGACTTGTCACTTTTGGAGCCAAAATTTTCATTTTAAAAATTCAATTTTCCATCTTTCAAAAGTCGCAATGGGAATTTGACTCAAAATAAATTTTCTTTTGACTCAAGCATTTATAAATATGCTTTTAAATGATACAATAAGTACATTATTAAGGTTGTCTGTAGATACAAATTCAACACAACAAGCATAAAAAACCCAACCAAAACTTCAACTAGCGTCTTATATATCATCCTGATCATATAAGCTTCAATTTTTATTGCTATAAGGAAATTCTTTAGTTTTTTTTTTATAGAGTCATAGTAAGAATTTTGTATCATTTTTTATTTTGAAAGTTTTTCCAAAATTCATAAAGATTTTCTTATTATGTGTACATTTTTGGAGTATGAAAAATTTTTAGTGTTGTTGCTTAAAGAAGCTTGAATATAAAAGTGAACGGTTCTAAATTTTTTGTTTCAAACTTGATAAAGAATACAAATGTTGTGTTTGTTACTATGTTCATCGATGAAAACATTTATACATTGAAATAACCTCTCCCATGTTTCCATAGTTTCATCATATTGATTGGACAGAATTTTTTGGGTAGCGATATTACTTTAAAAATACTTGTACCTATTTTTGCATATGGGTTTTGAAAATGATTACCTCTAATAATTTTGATGTTATGTTATGGCATAAGTGATCAGGAGCTCAAATCTGAGCTTGAGAAAAAGCTAAAAAAATGAAAGTGCTCAAATTCCCTTGGAACCTAAGCGATGGGATAGGCCTTGGCGACACAATCCCAACGCCGTGAACGGCACTAAAAACCGATACCGTATGAGAAAGATATTCAAGTTTGAAATTTCTCAATTTCAGGTAAAAAAGTCAGTTTGACTTGGCTTGACCTTGGTTAAAAAAAATATTCCAAGAATATTCTTCGAAATATTTTGAGAATATTCCTTGAAATATTCCACGGAATATTCCCTATGGACCATTCATTTTGTGACAAGTGGAATTCTACAATTGGCTTTTGAGTTGACTATGTAATGAATGGACCAATCCAGAGCTGCCACGTGGCCCCCAACTCACATCTGAAATGGCTTATTAAAAATTTTGCGTGTTTGTGGTTTGAACCCACGACCTGTGGTTCAACAACGAATTTTTTTACCATTGATCCATACGCTTGGTTCTTGTTATGAAAAGTGCAAAAGTTATCTTTGAATTTTAAATTGCTTTGGGCGGGGCCCAAAAAGGGGCCAGCCCCCTGCAATGTGACCCTGCAGCTCAGAACCACAGCACTATGCAACTGGCGGATATATATTAAAACAGTTAACATCTATGTTATGTGGTGTTCACATGTGTTATGGCGAAGTTTAAATGAAGTTTAATGTTATGGTTACAACGGTTGGCTCCCAACATATAACGCCGGCGGAATTTGCGGTCACATGATCTATGACATTTATTGCCAACAGAAAATTCTCCGCCAATTTAGTGCCATCCCTCCATTTTAGGCGGAATTCCACTTTTAGCTCCAGTTAACTACAGTTGGCCCACAATTAGTGGGATTTTTGCCTAACATTGGGCAAAATACAGTTTGGAGCATATCTTTGACATGGGAGAACCTTTTGGAGTGAATTTTTTTTTTATTTTGGGTCTCTTCGACCTTCTGGACTCAATGGAGTAGGTCTTAAATCTAACAGAGGTCATCTTCAGAGGTTTAAGCATCGAATAAGAAGAAGGAGCCATCAGGGCCTAGAAGGAGAAGGCTGTGTATTGGACTGTGTTTCTCTGCTTAAGGTAAATGAATAGGCATTCCTAGATATTTCATGCCTTTTGAATCTTTTTAGATGGTTTTCAGAGCCTGTTAAGAACTTTAGAAAGCCGAAAAGCTTCATTTAAGTTCTAGAGGCCATTTTCCAAACAGAGTGTATAGGCGAAACCGGAGCAGCCGGAGGCCGTTTCTGATGAAAAAAAACTCTATATTGACTATTTCAGTCATTCTGGAACCAACGGAAGTGGTTTCATATCATTTCTAGTACTTCTACATCTCGAGAAGTTGATATGAAGTCGTGGGCAGCCCTGGGCAAACCGTGGAGGAGAGCCATTTTTGGGGATGTTGTGCTTAATGTAAGAAATTTATCAGTTGATATTTGATGTCTGATCATTATTGGATGCATCAGAAGTGGAATCAGGGACAGAAATAGAAATATGAGGGATTTTGTGCCATTTAGAAGCTCAGAGAAGCTTAGTGCACCGACAGAAGGATGTGTGTCCATAGAAGCCTAAAGTTGTTTGCAGGAATTGGACAGCCATTAAAGGGATTTAAAATGGTATTCTCAGCCCTTTGAATCATTTTTTTATTCATTGTGGTTAATTGTGGAGGTTGTAAAAGAATTTAAGTACCTTAATCCCAAAGAGTCTAGTCATGTTAACGAAGCTCAAAGGAGATGTAGCCCAAGAGTTGGGGTGAACTCCTATATTATATTGCTGTTGTGTTTTTTTATTCTATATCTGAATTATTTTGCTGATATACATGTTAATTTTCAGCAAAAACAAATCAACTTAAAACACATAAACAGAAGAAAAGACATACACCTCTTCCAAGCAAAAATTCTGCATAATGTCAAGTTTTAGTAAGGTCATTTTAATTAAGTCTGAGTGTTTACTTCTATTGTTTCTTTAGGCAGATTCAGTAAGAGGGCCAGGTAGCTTCTGGATTCATCCTTTCTTTGAAAGGTGACATATTCGGTAAATGCCCCTATAGTCTATCTCTGTATTAGAAATAAGAAGTTTTCACATTTTCAGATTTAAAATTTGGAGTATTTGCACTCATTTACATAAATGAAATGGATACCTTGCACCCTTTTTAAGTAAAATCCATTTACATATCAATAATACATGTATTAATGGTTTGTTAAATAGTTATTTATACTAAAACATTGCACATGGTTCTTGCAAATGGGAAAGAATGATCACATGTAATATTATTGATGTGTTGTTATGCCAAAGGGTTGTTGCAGGTAATGACTTTATTTCAATAGTTATTTATGTTTGATGTTGCTTGCCGGTCTTGCAACTTTGTCTTCTAGGAAATAATTATGAGTTGCAAGGGCTTGACATCCTTAAATGTTTGTAATCCACAAGACAATTCATCGTTGCATGTGGAAATGTATGTTGCAAGTTATTTTACTATTGATGTGGAATAGTTTTCATGGTCTTTCATTGATTTTGAATGGTAAGTGTTGGATGTGAATGTGAGCACTGAAATATTGCCAAATATTTAGCCACAAAATGTGGCTAGGTTGAGAGGAATTGCACAAATTTGTTGTTTCATTTTATATAATGTTATCGAAATTTTACTTTTGATGGGAATGTTATGGCTTTTTATCTCCAATGTTATTGTTCTTAGAGAATATGGAACATAATGAAACAACCCCATTTAGAGAGTTTCTTATCTTGTAAAAGCATAGTGATCCTATGCTTCAATGTCAACCTTGAAATTTTAAATATGATATTCTAAAAATTGTATTTTTGATTGATATATTGTGGATTTCATCTCCATGCGTGAATATTGTCCATTGCTTTAAGAAAAATAGGAAGACAATGAAACAACCCACTGTGCCATATAGGAGACTACCTATTTTGTAAATACAAAGTGATCATATGCCTTACTAAATGCTTTCTACCAATTTCAAGCTTACACATATACGTAACATGTTTCAAAATCTTGAACACAATATGGTCCTTTTGGAATATATGTTTATTGTTTTATGTAATTTTCATTTCCATTATATATATATATATATATATATATATATATATATATATATATATATATATCAAACTTAATTTTAATATTATTTCATATGTGAGTTTTGTTTTTACTTTAATTTAGCTATATTTAAACTAAGTGGTAGGAACTAGCTACTATGTAGTGCTTGTTTTATACGTATATATAAATACATTGTATATAAAAGATATCATATTTTGAATAATGAAAGAACAAATTTTATTATTGCTTACTCATTATGTTGTTTAGATACATATCAATTTGTGTTAAAGTGGGTTTTTATCCCCCATTAGCTTATGTCCATATTTTTTTTCCATGGAAGTACAAGATAAACTTCTAGCCAATGTTTTTAAATATATATAATATTTACACTACGAAAATAGCAGAAAAGCATAAATAGCTATATCGGAAGTCATTGTTGGACATTCATTGTTAAAATCTATGAGGATATGGGACAAAAAATAAATACTATTGGAGTGTCTTTTTCCCAAAACTCCAATAAATTAAGAACAATTGGGCAAAGGCAACTTAGAGATCATGATTATCCACATTTCAAAATGAAATGTCTCCCAAGTCCAAGGAAGGAGAAATTGTAAGCATTGGTCACATTGATTTTGTCAAGATCTTCAAGTTAGAAATGGTATTTCATATAATAGAACACTTCCTGGAATATTTCAAGAAAGAAGTAGGGCCCTAAAATAAGAAAAGCATTTCCTACTTTGGTTTCATACTCAAAGTATAAGGTTTTATCCATGAAAGAAGCTTTACCCAATGCAATTTGACATGATATTTTTCTATTTTAGTTCCTCAATTGAATTAGAATCCTTGCTTCATGGAAGAAGACACATATATGTGTAGATATTGTACCTTAGGCTTTTGTTATTTCTAGGGATTCACTCCATTAGTGTTGGGCCTCTGCAGTACCAACTACACAATATTATGTCAAGGATTCCATAGTATTTTTTATTTTTATGAGTGGTTTTTCAACAATCCATACCAATATAATATTTCCAAAGAAACCCCTTATTGTGTAAACAAAACCACAGATCAATGCATTATTTCTATAAAAAAATCCTTATTGTGTAAACAATGTGTCTATGGCAACGATATTGAACATATAGATTTCATGTTATTTAATGTCCTCTCAAAACTTGGAGGAAAGCAAGCATAGTTTCCATCTAAAAAAGGAGGAAATGGTTTGGTATCCTCAAAAATAATAAATAGTATAACTTAATTAATAATTATGTAGTATAACTTAATTAATAATTATGTAATTGACCATCATATATATTAAAATAAAAAAAAATAAAAAAAAATAAATAGTTCGACAAACATGATTTCGTATTAAAATAAAAAGGAATACATAGTTAAACATGATGTCTCTCTTCTATATGCTCATATAGGGAAGGCCATTTTATACAAAATATGTCATATTTTGGACAATAAAATAATGTTTTTGTATTTTATTGTTCAACTAGTACTATCTTGTTGCATAATGTATCAAGCTTAGTCCTAATTCATTATCCTTCAAGTTAGGAATTAGGAACCAATAGAATTGGTGGAATATTGAAATTTCATTGGCCAAACAAACCTTTTTCAAATACAAGTTGATTTTTTCCACCAAATGGCTCAACCGAAACTCAAAACCTGCCATTGACATTAGATAATAAGACATGGTCATCTGAATGACATCTTAATCAAATTGTGCTTGAGGGTTTGCAAATTACAAGTGTTTAAAATGTTTTTTGAGATATTTTATGTTAAATTTTAAACACATAAAGCATGTAAATAAACTCTAAAATATATAGAAATAGCGGACAAATGCACCATAATAATAACCACAAAAAAGCAGATGATGAAGGAGTTCACCCCTCCTGGGCTACGTCTCCTTGGTCCAGCTTCCAATGGCTTGGCCCCATTTAATTATGCTCAAAATAGTGATTACGTACATTTACAGTGCTTAAATGGCTTCAAAACATGTTCCATCGGCTCCAGAATGCCAAAAAAATCCTGTCTAGCCTCTTTCTGATCTGAAATTGGTCAAAACAGGAGAAGTTATGAGCCTCCCTAGTTTTCCTACTAACCGCTCCACAATTTCCCCAAAATCTGGACCGGTGCTACAATTTCGCCCTTAATTCAGTTAACAGGGCGGAAATTTCCCAAAATTTTGTGTGAAATTGTCAGAACCTTAATTTTCCCAATGACGCCTTAAGTCTGAAAACTTCGGTCATGGTGCATGGGTCATATGGTGTGGGCGCTATCTCCCTTTTACCTCCATCACGGTCAAAACAAACTACAACCTCGTTCACATGTGGGCGGTTATCACTGACGGGTTATGGTCGGGGCATCGATGGTTGGGTTGGCGTGGTCATGTGGTAACATATAATGTGTGGGCTAGCCCTTGGGGCCGGCCCCATCCACCCCCAACCGGTGGTAATTTAAACTTTAAATAGTTGTTTCAAGCCATATGGTTAAGAACTAATGGCATGGTATGGTGGTAACGCTATGCAATGTGAACTGAGAGGTCGCAGGTTCAACTCCCGCACGCTCCACTTAGACCTCGACCCTAATCTTGGTGGCTTTCGGTCTGTAATGTGGCAGCCCATGGATGGGCCACGTGGAAGCCTGTGGTTGGCCACCCTTAACCCAACCAAATCACACCACATCAAACCACTGAAATTCTGCCACTTGGCAACATCTGATTCACTGGAGGAAATACATTTGACTAGTCAACCTGCCAGTTGGGCATGCCCAAAAAGCAGTACAGACTGCTGACTGGGTTGTCTTGAATTTTTTTCAAAACAAATTTGCATGTTTGAAAAAACGAACAGAACGTGTTTCTGGGAGCATACGGTGTCGGTTTTCTGCAAAACGAGTTGCGTCGGATTCAGAACAACAATATCCACACAGTTGTTTAGGTTCCACACCATTCCAATAAATTTCATTTTTTAGAATAATTTTGAGCACCTGATCACATGGAAAGAAGCATAAGTGTCGATGATTTTGTGTAGCTATGGTTGGTCTTCAGAATGTTTCATTTATATTTGTAATTATGAAATATAAATTATATTTTTTTTAAATAATTATTAGAATCATGCTCCTCATTCTTGCAAGAAAAAAAAATATATTTATTGATTTTATATTCAAAATAAAATTTTATAAGACCTATCCTTCATGACCTTATCAAGGGCGAGAAAAAGAAAATTTAAATTTTCATTCTAGACATCGCAATATTCCCAAGTCAACCTCTGAATTATGAAGTCATCCCTACCCAAGAGGCACCTATTTGACCCCTTCCAATGTGTATATATAGAGATCATTTGTTCTCCACTCAAATACAATTCGCATCTCTCATCAATCAAGTGTATTTCTAATTTGGTATAATGAAGGAGGATGAGGGAGAAGAAGGTCAAGTTGAAGAAGAACAAGAATTTGAGTTCAGGAAGTAGTATTCTCACATTTGTAACTTTATGTTTCCCTTTCACATGTGATTTAAGATCTAAACTTTCTATGGCCATAGGTCTATAATTATGAGATAAAGGAGATGTTGAAATTCAGTCCTAGTGGAAACCTAAAGTGACTTTGTGGAGAGGCTACTTGAAGTGATTTTGTAAAGTTTGACTTGACATCTTGAGGTATCTTTTGGTTGTCATCTTTTTTATTACTTTGACTTTAATTTTTCTCTTGTTGCATTGATTCTCTAAGGAAAAGGTTTGTTGGGTTTTTCCCCCTAGCGGGTTTTCCCAGGGTAAAATATTGTTGTCTCTTTATGCATTGGGTATCTATTTCTCTATAATATCTATGGTTTAATTTATAAATTTTTAATTGCTTAATGATACATTAAAAGTATAAAAAAAAATTATCTACATCATTGGAAGTAATTATCAAGTTTCAAAATTAAGTGCTAGTATAATTTGCACTAGACAATTCAACATGGTTTTAGAGCTTTGGTGAAGCAAAGATCACAAACATCATTCTTGAAGAAGACTTTACTTGATATCACTTAAAGAAACCCTAGATATAAAATCAAGTTTTATCCATGGCTTCTATGAAATCAGAGAACAAGTTAGAAGGGGATACTAACTATAGAGCTTCGAAGACAAGAATCAACCTAATTCTCGCAAGGGAAGATCTTTTGGAAATTATGCAAGGAAAAGTGAAAAAAAACATATAGATGATGTTGGAAAGAAGAATTACAAGAAATATGACATCATTTCCATGAGCATCATTTTGTACTCCATCAAGGATCATCTAATTCCATACATCTCAAAGCTTGACACTTCAAAGGATATGTATGATGCTTAACCGGTTTGTATACCATCAACAATATTGGCCAAATCATGGGTTTGAGAAATAAGTTTCATGACATCAAAATGAAAAAGAACAAGACAGTAGATTCATACTTTGTGAGGATATCTCAATTGATAGATAAACTATTGTTTTTTTTCCACGATCATGGTGTATAGAATAGAATCTTAAATCACTAACACTACCAAACCAAGAATCACAATGAAGCTACTTTGCAAAGTGGAATATCAACAACAGTAAATATACTAGTGTAAAAAATATAGACAACTTTTTACACAATTTTGTGCAATATCCCACCTTCTTTATATTAATCCAACTGAATAATACAACCATTTATGACCCTCATACCAGGGATAATGGCCCTCATACATCCACTAATATAATATACAAAAATAAGGCTTGGTGTTAGTCCATCAACAACCATTCTACCCTCAACAAGATACTCTAACAATATGGCTATAGTGTGCTCTCTCAGCTCCTCTCATTCATACCTTGTATGTGCATGCCCGATCCTTTGACTCCCAATCTACAGTACTTGCCTCTATCTATTATAACCCAAAAAAAAATTCAAAACATTGTATGTCAACATTGTTTTTTATCATGGTCTTAAATAGGTCTGAAAGTCATTTTTAGTTTGGTTAAGGGTAGGTCATAGTTTTTATAAGTTTAAAGGTCATAATTTAAGTTCAAATAATGTCCTTCAAGGTCCACTCCATGATCAAAGATTCATATTTTTCATTTAGGGATCATTCCATTATGTTTCAAGATAATTTTTTGTAATTAGCCAAGAATCCTCTCTTTCGTAGCGCTTTTAGTTCAAAAAAATGGCTTTGCGCTACAAAAGCGTTGCTACTTTCATAGCACAAAGTGCGAAAAATAAATTGTGCGCTACGAAAGCGCAGTTTCTTAAATTTCATGTCGAGAAAGCCATAATTTTTCAGAAATATGTTAAGAAATGATAGGGCAATGGTATGGTGATTCAATTAGAGGTCAGATTCAAATTACTTACCCATTTCACATCCATCATCATCATCATAGGGGCATCATTCAGTTGTAAAATGGGATTTCAAATTCAAAAATCTTGCCTAATTCAGTCATTCCAGTTTTCATTTGCCTCCACTCAACTGTTTAATCTCTAAAGCATTAGATTTAAGCCTGTGGTTGTTCTATACCAAGGCTATCTTCATTGTAATCAAGCAAGGTTTTCATACATAATCAAACGAGGCTATTTTACTGATTCCAGAGAACCTAACAATTTTTTTAAAAAGGAAGCATGGCAGAAGAGAAGAAGGTCCACAGAGGGGGACAGTGTCTAAGATATGAGCCTGAGAATGTAAATGCTATTTTTTAGGATCAAATAATGATGGAGGCTTTTAGCAAAGCTGGCTGTCTCAGATTTTGTGAAAAGTTGCAAGGTTGCCACACTCAGGTGTCTAAAGAGTTTGCCTTACACTTCAGTGGAACCAAAACCAAAATTTGGATGTTAAATGTGCCAATCACACCTGAGATCATTTCTTTTATGACAGAAATACCAAAGGGGCGGGAAACTTGGTTTAAAGGTTTTAAGTTTAACATGGAACCGTGCAAGGAATTCATGAAACCTGAATATTCAGATATGGACCTGAACAATGCAATACCTAGGGGCTGCATCAAAGATACCTGTGCCAAGTTGTTTTTCAACATGTAAAGAAACTCCAGGAAGGAAGTAAATATTTCCAAGTAACTATTGAAGCAACCAGAGTCCCTAAAGAGGTGGTTGATCTCAAATCACCAATAGTGGAGCATGCAGCCAGCAAGAAAACGAAGGGAAAGGAACACATGATAGAGTGTCAACTACTTGAAGAAATATTGAAGCTAGAAATTCAAGAGATTGAAATGATGAGAAAGAGGGCCAGAAAGCACAAAATTGAAAAAACAGAGTTCAAGAGGATGACAGTAGTATGGGAAGGCCAAATTGTTTCAAGGTCTGAAATTCCAAGTGCTGCAAAGCAGTTTTTCACATGGACAGTGCCAACTATAAAAGAAGAAATATTTATCAAAGTGATTAATACTCATTTGAGAGCCAGTAATAGAAGGTGAAGAGGCCAAGTGGAGGATTTGGAGCTGCAATTGAAACTGTCTCAGGATGGACCAAAAAACCAAGGTGCAGAGTGAAAAATTCAAAGGTAAAATCAAATGGGTAATAAAGAATAAACTTCATGAAATGGTGATTTAGTTCATATGGTTGTTTTTTTTGAAGAAACCAGTGAATTTCTAAAATTTTGGGAAAATTTTGGTTTAAGTTTTGAAGAAAATCTGAACAAAACTGCTCACTCATCAGTTTCATAGCTCAAATAGTGCAAAAACGGTGAAATGCACTACGAAACTGCTCTAGCAGTGTTTTTCACCCTTTTCCTTAAATTTTTGAAGGGAATACTTGTATATTTTGGCCTGAAAATTCTAAGGAGGGTGTGTTAAGTGAATATTCACATAATCCCAAAGGCAGAAAACCAAATTTTGAAGGCAAATAAGTTAAAAGTCTGCACTACGAAAAGCACTATGAAACTGTGCTATTTTCATAATGTAGGTGTGTTTTGGCTATTTTGGGCATTTCGATGATGATTTTGTAAAAATATCACTTATGGATGATTTTTAACACATGCTATTTCAAATCCTAATAGCAAATGGTTTCGAAGTCATGGGTTCAGGGTGGTTAAAGTGCCTCAGAAACACAAAGAAATATAAGCCTAGAAAATAAGGGACAGTTTCCTAGTTTGCAGGAGATCAGCATTGAGGACATTAAGTGCTGGAGATTATCATTTGGATTCGAACTTATGGGAATGTAGTTGGAAAATGATGTAATATAGCTTAGATAAGTTTGTTATGAGTAGAGTTAATGAGTTTGAGTCCTATTTTTAATAGGACTATTCTCTAGGTTTGCAGTTGTCATTTTGTAATAAATGTCATGTTTAATAGTTGGGCAAGGTGTCTAAAAGTAATAACTCGATGTATCTAGATGAGGATAAGGTTATCCTATGCTGTAAATGATCTATAAAAGAGGAAGAAGTCAAAATGATAAGGGTTGGTCATTTTTAGCAAAAAGACTGTGTTTCTTGTAAGTAACTGTTTTCAGCTTAATACAGAGTTTTCTACTTGGCCAACTCAAGATTCATGAAGAGTTCTTGTATCTTCTTGTTCTGATGACATATTTTCAATATCCTATTGCATTGGTGTTTGCTTATGTTACTCAAAATTCATCATTGATGCTCTGAATTCCTTCATAGACAAACTGACTGTGTGTTTTACTGTTTCACATTTGTATTCCCTTACTTGAACTCTGATATGCCTTGACTTCCATGCTAGGTATATTTTTTGGTTTTTTTGAAGCTATTATGACTCCATAATCCCAATGTACACTTTCTAATGTGATTTTCAACCAATTTATATCATTTATATGCTTTACCCCATATAGAGTTAGTCATCTACATTTATATCAAAAATCATAAACCCTTGAGAGAGCCCTCTCAGGTTGAGGAGGCTAAGCCGCAACCAAAATATTGGTCTGAAACAGTTACATGATATTAACTTTATTGGAAGCCTATCAGGCATGATTTTTTGATAACACTATCAATGCTCCAAGTCCATTTAGCCACTAATCCTTGGCACAACAATCTTCTCTCTAGTTGTTCCTTAGTGCATCAAGGGCACAACACATCGAGACTCCTATCGAGTAGTTAGAAACTATGTTTGTGAACAAATCTCAACTAGCCACTTCCTCTCCTCAGCTAATCACAGACTTCCACCCACTATATTGATACTCCAATGAAGACTAACATAGGGCATGAAGGGTTGCTACCTACCACTGCAAGATGTCCATCTCCAAAAATGAACATGGGCTAAGAGGACAACCCATATTTTATTGTATATGCCCTTCCCAACACACAAGTCTAAGGCTACTCAAACTACTCCTGGCTTATCAAAATCTTGATCTCTACAAATGCCACTCTAGCAGCTAATTATGTCCATCAAAGTGTTGCACACAGAGCTCCTATGTTAGAAAATTATATATTATAGAGCAATGGAACACATAAAATATGCAGAAACACAAACACATAAATAACATATAAAACAAGAGAGACATAGATATATGTGGTTCACCCAACTTGGGCTACATCCACAGAAACATCCATTCCTTCCTTTCTATTATCCATCAAAATGAAGAGACACAACCTACAATAGATCTATTGTAATATTCTCTACTCTCTCACACAGTCCCCCTTGCTATTTCTCATTCAAAGTATACACACCATATACAGACGCAATACAATACCCTCATACAACAGAGGGGGTTTCTTCTAGTGCAAAAAACCCTAAAATAAAAATAACTTCTACTGTCAGATCATCTGCCTAATGAACGACCCAGATTGACTACAAAATTGCAATATTTTACAAAGCAATTTTACATATGTTTTTAGCTTCAGGGGCGTTGCCCCTCAAACCCCCCGTCCTGGGGGTGGGGGCTCCAAAATGTCGTCTATGCCCCCCTTGGACCCCCTATGACATTTAAATGATGGGCGGTGTTGCCACCCCATTACGAATAGGGGCCACACGTGGCAATACATCTAAATAAAGAAGATAATCAGGCTTCACACCCAACAATCTCCCACTTGGAGACTGATTGTAGCAACTCCACTTCTACTTGATTTGATGGATAATGAATCTACTTTGGACTTGGTTGTTTCTAATATTCAGCATCATACTTGAAGACCAATTGAAATTAAGAAGAATCTCAGTTTCTCCCTGGATACAATTTTTGTTAACATATCTGCAGGATTTTGGCTAGTGTGTATCTTTTCGATCTTCAACTCTCCATCTTCCAACACTGACCATATGAAATGGTACTTGAGTTGTATGTGTTTAGTCCTAGAATGAAATGTTTAATTATTTGCAAGATTAATGGCACTCTGGCTCTCACTGTATAACCTTCCCATCTCCTGCTTCTTACCCAATTCATCCATAAACCTTTGCAACCAAATCATTTCTTTAATAGCCTCTGTACCAGCAACATACTCTGATTCTGTTGTTGAAAGTGAAAAAAAACTTTGCATTTTTGAAACCTAGCTGACCATTGTTCCACCTACCTGTAGTGCTCCTCATGTTATCTCTATCACCTGCCACATCTGCATCAACATTCCTTGTATAGCAATGTATGGACCACCAAAGCATAATGCTTGATTTGTGGTACCTCTCAATGTTAGGTCCCTATATTACTAGTGTAGTCCCTTATTGTTGTTAGTGTATTCCCCTTATTGTTATTTTTGTACCCTTGTAGTCCCCATATTTTTATTATTGTTCCCCATAAAACCCCATTATTGTTATTGTTGTCCCCTTACATTATTATTGTTAGGTCGACTAAGATTATATTGTGACCCCATGGATTCCTATATATAGATAGGAGGTTTTGTCATTTGTATCATCCAAGAATTGTTCATTTATGTAATGTAAAGTAGGTCTCCCCCTCAAAGTGGTTGATTTCTAAGGTGTTGATCCCTCTTTTCTTCTATTTTAGGAGTTTGTTTCATAACATTTGGTATCAGAGCTTTGGATTCTAGGGTTTCATTGCTTCAAACAGTTTATCGTGGAATTTTCTCTATAACTTTGTTTTCTATGAAGGTTCAAAAGCAAGAAAAAAAAACCCATTTGCGAAGACATCCTCATGAATTTCATGTAAAAATTTCAGATCTTGGATCACAATATTTTTGGAGATATGATCTATGGAAGTTATGGTTTTTGAAGGCTCCCGAATTTCATCTCAAAGAGGTGATGTTGGGAAAATTGTCATAACTCTCTCTTTGAGCATCAGATTAGAATTCTGTAAAAATTACCCAAAATCAAGCGGACTATAGTTTACTTTTCATCAATTTCAGAGCCAAAGGAGGAAAAAATGACATGTGGCACATCGTACAAGTTTTCTCTACTGAACCAATCCATAATTAGGTCATTGTAGGAGATTAAGCATAAATTTACCTTGAAGAATCCAAATCAGGTGAGACTTGTGGAATTGGAAAGAAGTTTCAGAGGACTACTAAAGGATAGAAAATAAAATCTTGAGGATCCGAAATTCCAGAGATACATCAGTTTCATTATCAAGCTCCTCAAAAGAAAGAAAAAGGTGTGTGTTGTTTTTCAAATTGCATAAGTCTTGTTTGAAAAAATAGATTGAAGTGATTCCAAGGGCATATTGAAGCATAGATATCAGTATTCAGCTCTAAAATGGCCCCAAAAAAGAATTAAACACTCATTAAATCCTCAGAAGGCTCTATTATGACTCATGAAGAGGAAGAAGTGCAACATGATATATCAAAATTACAAGACCAACTCCACCAAATTTCAATCTCGCCAAGAGAAACAAAAATGAAATTGAAGTTTTGAAGAAATGCATGGAAGCTAATATCAATGATTTGAAGAAGGGTGTGGAAGCTAAGATGGATGGTTTGAAGAATGGCATGGAAGCTAATATGGATGGCATGGAAGCTAATATGGATGACATGGAAGCTAAGATAGATGAAAAAAATGAAAGACAACATGGAATACATGAACAATGATCTAAAAGCAGACATGGAAGGTTTGAAGGAATGTTTGATAAAGTTATTACAAGAAATGATTCCTAATGGCGAAAAGGTAGTACAGGAGACTCATGATGAGAAAAAAATAAATGTTAATTATGATTTCATAAACTCTAATGTTGGATTGAAGATACACCATGTTCCAAAGATAGATATGAAGAATTTTGATAGCAAGGATCTCGTAGCATGGATACTGTAGATGGAGCAATATTTTGATATCCATAATGTGAAAAACACACAAAAGGTATGCATTGCAACTTTAAATTTAGAAAAAAATACATTTGTATGGTATCTATGGCTTTTCTCTCGTAAAAAAATTCTCACTTGGTCAATTTTTATGGAGGAAATGATAGCACATTACGAGGATATAAGGAGAAACACCTTATTTAGCCAATTTATAAATCTTAAACAAAAGGTTTCAATGGTGGAGCACATTGAGGACTTTCAAAAATTGAATATAAGGGTAACTGATATTCCAGAGGAACACAAGATTGATGTCTTCATAGGGACTCGCTAGCGCATTTGGCCCAATTTTTGATGGCCAAAATGTCGCCCTTGCGACACATAGGCATCCCAAGAGCGACATTTTGAGGTGGGGAAAAACATCGTTTCCTGTCCTATCGCAATTCCGACACTTCTAGTAAGTGTCGGTAGAGCGACACTAATTCTGATGTTTTTATGGTAGTGTTGCAATTCCGACATTTTGAAAATGTCGTGGCCATTCTGACATTTGTAACCTTTCATTGCAAGTATGACATTTTGAACCTTTCATCGCAAGTTCGACGGTTTGAAATGTTCGTCGCAAGTCTGACGATTTGAACTATTCATCACAAGTCCGATGGTTTGAACTATTCGTTGCAACTCTGACGATTTGAACTATTTGTCGCAAGTCCGACAGTTCAAACCTTTTGTCGCAAATCCGACGAAACGAACTATTCATCTCAAGTCTGACGGTTTGAACCTTTCATCGCAAGTTCGACGGTTTCAACTGTGCATCAACATTATGATGCTTAAAATTGTCTTTATTTTGATGCTTAAGTTTGTAGATGGACAAAAAAATGTCAACTTCTATGTCTCGACATTGAGCTAGGAAATTCATTCCACCTAGCAGAGGACACAAAATGGATTTCCTCTCAGTCATTCATAGGTACACATTGTCATAATTCATGGCATTGGGTGCTTTTCACTCAATTGCATTGAAATATTTTCCCCTAATTAGCTTGATCGAATGCACCGGGGCACTAAACCTACTAATGGGGGGAGTGGATTTATGTCATTGATTGTGTTACATGTTACTTAATGAGATAACTCCATTTTTACTGTATATTAGTATAAAGCTTAAGCTGTTGGTATCAATGTCAAATCAAACAATATTACCCTAACTTTACTTATTGTTTTCACCTTAGGAGACAGAGGAGAGGCCCATTTAATAGCCAGCTTACAAACAGTATCACATACAACAATCCTAAATAATATAAAAATGAAGGTTTATAAAACCCTCCCGTTATGTTGTATCTAAATCTATATAAAATTCAGTATTACTAAATAACGTACTTGTTGTATCCAAGATCTGTAACAGAAGAACTAGGGCTTATTACATATCTACACATTCTTTGCTCTCTAAGAAGGTTGGTTGATTAGTAATCAAGAAAAAATCCGATCTAGTGGTATGGTGCGTGCAGGCATAAAGCATAAACACATCACTTTTTTTGGTGTTTTCTCAGCATGTCGCTATTCCAGTTTAGTGGATGAAGGCCGTCACTACTTCAACTCCATGAGTGAAGATTATGATGTTACCCCTTGTGCAAAACATGTTTCTTGTATGGTTGATCTTGTTTCTTGTTCTGGGTACCTGGAAGAAGCAGAAGATTTTATAAATAACTTACCAGTTGAACCTGATGGTATGATGTGGGCATCTTTGCTTTTTGGTTGTAAGATTCATGGAAATATGGAGCTAGGAAAATAGGAATCAGAGACCCTTATGGAGGTTGAACCACAATATCCACGACCACAATACACAGTCCACAATACTATGTCAAGAAATTGACTACTCAATACTTCTTTGTGTGTGCATTTGTCAGCATCAAAACATGTTTAACGTATTCAACTCAATTATTAACTATATATGAAATATAAGTTATTAATGCCAACAATAGGGAATTAACAAAAGTACTAATCTCTCTTCAAAGTATCTAGAGCGACATTTAAAACAATACTATGTCCATCAATTCACTCAAATCAAATCCATGCATAAGTTTCCAACTTGCCACAGCTATGCACTATCCTCTGCAACTCTTTGAAAAGGTGAGGAAAAAAAAAAAAAACATTCCAACTTTGAAATTTTACCCATATACTTTTTCAATTACACACACTGCCCATACAACCTATAAATGTTTCAGTGATTGATCAAACCAACATATCAGACTTTTTCTTGATTACTAATCAACCAACCTTCTCAAAGAACAAACAATGTGTAGGTCTGTAATAAGCCCTAGTTCTTCTGTTACATTTCTTGGATACAACAAGAGATGATTCATAAGTAGCTCTGCTCCAGAAGGAAAAATACAAAATATTTGTGACAGATTTGCCAGTTGAAATCTTCAAATAACTTTTACTGAAAATATTAGGTTTTGGCTTCAGAAATTCAACAACATATCTGCCATGGTTCTCTGATCAACTTGAATAAAATATCATTGTAGAAACGCAAGTTCATATTAGGGGTTCCCTTAGATGCCCTTTCCACAAGGCCCGAATACTGAACAACTTACTTTAGATTGATATTGTGTATTCATCCTCAATACACAATCCATAAAAATGTTTGTACACATCACAGAATCTAGGCCAAATCAAGTCTCAAATTTTATAGTTTTTTGTGCTTCTATTCTATTTCAATAAGAGGGCTATAAACTTGCCAGAAAATGGAACTGACATAAAGCCTGATCACATTTTAGTATATTGGTTTTCTAAAAGGACTCGACCCCACCATTTTACATCTTGTTATCTTGTTGAATAAATAAATGGACTTGTTCTTGTCATACCCATTTTGTTTCTGGTCTCATGAATGAATGTAATGATACTGTAATCAAGGCGGTCCCATTTTGGTTTATTATTAATCAAGCGAAATTCTGATCTGTTGGTATGGTGCATGTAGGAATAAAGCCTAATCACATCAATTTTTTTGGTGTTTTCTCATCATGCCACTATGTCGGTTTAGTGGATGAGGGTCATCGCTACTTCAACTCCATGAGTGAAGATTATGATTCTACCCCTCATGCAGAACAAGTTTCTTGTATGTTTAATCTTCTTGCTCGTTATGGGTGTCTGGAAGAATCAAAAGAGTTTATAAATAACTTACCATTTTATATTGATGGTATGGTGTGGGTATCTTTTCTTCCTAGTTGTAAGATTCATGGAAATATGGAGCTAGGAAAACAGGTATCAGAGACCCTTATGGAGGTTAAACCACAATATCTAGGACTGTATGTAATTTTGTCAAACATCTATGCTAACGCTGGTAGTTGGGATGATTTTCCAACCATAGTAAAACTTATGGAAGAGAGGGGAGTAAGGAAGACATTAGGATATAGCTGGATTGTGGTAAAAAAAAAAGTGCATAAATTCATAGTTGAAGATAGATCACATGCACAGTGTGAGAAAATTTATGCAGCACTAGAGATACTGGCAGATAAAATGAAGAGATTTGGGTATGTAGACAACACAAACTTTTTCCTACATAATGTGTCAAACCAATGGATAGAAACACCAATAATGAAAATTCCAACCTCCAAAATCTAACCTCTATCTATAGTATATTAAAGAGACAAACTTTCTACCATTTACCAAGATAATCTTCATTTTTATAATATTATTTACCAAAAGAACACACTTGTAGGGAGATTGTACCCTGAAATCAAGCAGCAAAACTTTTCACTTAAATATACGCATATTTTGGACACCTACTTCTATTATCATTGAGAGAGATAATATATTATAAGGTATTTTTGGGACTATCTTATGGATGTTGATGGATACCAATTTGAAGAGAAGTGTAACCTGCCTTTTACAAATCAATGTATAATTTGATGGTCTTCAAAAAGGTCTAGGTACAAAGTATCAAAATATTCAGAATTCGAAAGCCTAAAAGTACTTTCGACAAGAATATTTGTACAGGAAATAACACATCACCTCCTATCTTTATCTATGACGTTGATCATGAGCACATAATTTAAAGATATATCCTTAGTTTTAGAACAATGTTGAGTTTGGAGAATTTGTGGTATCTGATAACACTTCCCCTATTTCTCCACACGAGTGTTTATAAGATAGAATATAATCATATTTACTGTGTTTAGAATTCTCGTTGATGAGTACTTACATTGTGTCTCTAAGAATAAGCCCATGGATTGAATTTTGTTTTATCAATCTAAAACTTCACTTCCTCATTAGGCTCAAAAACGTTGTCTAACACCATTTACGGAGAGGCAATATTATGACTAGATAGGGAGTCAACAAATGTAAACTTTCCCTCTTGTTGGTCTTTAAATTGCTTAGAGTCGGACAACCAATGGATTTCATTATCGTGGATGGACATAATTATTTGTAATATATAGGAGTGATTATAAAAGGGGTGTTTTCATAATTTAGACAAGATTATTTCTAATAACTCTCTTTTCTCCTATTTCAAACTGATTTTGATGGGCGTTCACCTAACTTTTTTTGTTGTGTAGCTCCTCCAAGAAGTACTTCATCTCTAGAATCAAATAAAGGAGGGAAAGAAGAATGTTGAGTCAGCACATTCTCTTTCAAGTAGGTATTCACAACAAGGTCTGTTGGTTACACAGGAATTTTGAGAATATGAGACCTGAACAGTTTTCTTGAGGAGAGGAAGGCTTTGAAATTGATTGCCAAAAGTATTGTGATTTTTTCACATAGCCCTATGGATGGGAAGTTACAAAAGTAATATTTTCATCTGTAAGCAATTTCTAATCAACAAACTAACATTTTGGGAAATTGACCAAGGACCAAGGCACTCTGCCACTAGTCAAGTAATAATATTCAAGCAATGTTATGATGGTTCCCCCATTTTACATCTTGTTATCTTGTTGAATGAATGAATGGACTTGTGCTTTTCATACCATTTTGTTTCTGGTCTCATGAATGAATGTAATGATACTATAATATTTCACTTCATTTTGCAAACAAATTCACCCACTCAACATATGGAAAATATTATAAGGAATATAGGCATGATTAAGGCACCCATATACTTCAGTATAAATCAATTTGTGGGTTGGTAATATTTGTTGGTTTTTTTCCCTTTCATTCTCAAAATCACATTACATCTTAATAATTGTAGAATCAAATTTTCATGCACCACTTGCATCTGCAATAATTCTAGTCAAAGCATGAAATACTTAACTTCTGATATACTTCCATCATCAAAGTGTTGAAATCAACCATCCTTTCACTCAAAATATTTTTAAATAAAAAACATTAGCTTCACATTTATCATAGGCTCACTAAATTCAATCCAACATACAATATCAAAAGACAAACAATATCATCAGTAATATAATACTTGCAATTGAGGCCCTAGCAACAATCTTATCTTCATATGCATGTTCAGAACATAGTGACATCTTACCATAGACTCTATAATAGTTACAATATGTATGAAACATACTCTGTCTAATACACAATGTGTGAAGGTCTGCACAATACTCTATCAAGAAATTGGATATTCAAGACTTCTCTGTGTGTGCATTTGTCAACATCAAAACATGTTTAACCTATTCAACTCAATTATTACCTTTCTCTGAAATATGAGCTACTAACACCAGCAATAGGTCATTAACAATAATACTAACCTCTCTTTAAGGTATCTGGAGCAACATTCAAAACAATAATTTGTCCATCAATTCACTCAAGTCAAATACATGCATAAGTTGCCAACTTGCCATAGCTATGCACTATCCTCTACAACACTTTGACAAGGTAAGGAAAAAAACAACAAACATTCCAAATTTGAAGTTTGACCCATATAATCTATCAATTACACACAATTCCCATACAACTTATAAATTCTGCAGTGATCAATCTCACCAATAGATCAGAGTTTCACTTGATTAATCAAACGAAAGGATATAATCGAATGAGAGGAAAGTTTTTCCTCATGAAGGTTGTTTGGAGATTGCAAATGGTATACAAAAGAGACTAAGATATGACTTAGTCTTAATGACTACAGATATCATCATTGAATGGAAGGTTTTAGGAATTTTCAACATAGGATATTAAATTAATAGTACATAGCAGGAAGAACAACAAAACAATCACACCAATGGATCATTTTTAAGAACAATTCTTAGCAATAGTGAAATGTTGACAGTAAAATAAAATTTAGGAGTTAACATGATGGAGGAATAAAAATGTATTGCAGCTTGAAAATAAGTCTCCAAATATCATATCTCCCAGCAAAAGGGACAGAAACTGCTAAATTGAAAATAGGTCTCCAAATATCATATCTCCCAGCAAAAGGGGCATCAACCGCTATAACAAATCAACTAGAAAATTGTTTTCAAATATAAGAAATATGAACTTATGTTCCTAAAACTCTGATCTAGTGAAAATATGTTCAGATGGTGTAATAGTGATCTAGGATAATTCATAATGAATGCTTAGCCTATTTAAAAGGGTTTTGGACATAGTCCAAAGGAGGTTGCTCTTATATGTTAAAAAATAGGCAACCCTCTACTGAGATATGATGAAAGTGCCCCTTCAACCCAAGTGCCTTCTCTTAACATGTTGTTTAGATCTTTGCTCTGACCCACTACTTCCCCATTCATCCACCATATGAAAATTAGGGAATCACCATAAAATTCACGCTCTTTTACTCTCTTTTCCTCTACTAGTCTCATGAGTTTCTACACTCCCCTTAGCTTTGCTCTGTTGTGTGTGTCAATCCCTATGCAAAGGTAAACCGATGTTGTTTTGATATATAGAGGGATCCTCCTGAGTCCTAACCCATAATGGAATGGTTACCAAAGAAGGCTCCATAAAAGAAACCCTGGGCCATTTTTTTGTCCACTTCTAGTGACAACATCTCTATTGATCACTTCTTCTTTGTAGCCTTGTGGAAAACAATATATGCTACATTTTTCTTGTAATATATTCCTAAGAAATTGTGAGGAACTTGAAAATAGGCAATCATTCATAGTGATACATGGTGCCCAAGTGAAAAATGGTGGGAGGGAGTGATGCTCATGAACCAAAGGGTCCTTCATCCAGCTTTCAAAATCTTCAACCAGTGAGATTCCTTGCTATTCTCCTCCCCCCTGGTTAGAAGTTTAGTTGCATCCTATACTTCCTGGATGTATTGGCATGTAACAAGAAAATGGTGGACTACCTTCCAAGTCTTTGTGCATAGCAGACACCTTCTACATCCCTCCCAACCTTGCTTTTGTAGATTCTTCTAGTTGAGTATTTTGTTTGACCGTGAGAGCCAAAGGAATATTTTTGCTTTATGAGATGTCTTGGCTTCCACAGAATTCTCTACCACTAGCGTGGGTCTCCTTCCCTTCCTCCTATGAATTATACCTAGTAACCCATCTTTATGGTGTATAATTCTCCATTCCAATATGGGTCCCAAAAATGTGAATCTGGTTGGTCTTTAATATGAGAAAAAATTTTGATTAGTGCCTTCTTGTACAATGTTGGTTCTATTGCAAGTATTTCCATCTACCCAATTTTTTTAAAAATTAGTAACAGTCCCAGTTGGATTTCTAAATTACGAAGGAAAACATAAAACTAAAACCTCTATCAAAATTGCAATCTGATTTTTATAGGAACTATAAACTGAAGAAAGTAGCAGCAAGTACACAAATCTGAAACTCAAGTCACATCGTTGTTTAAACTTGGATATGACAATTTCCCTAACGAAAGAACATATCATGAAGCAAAGCACTCAAAATTTAGCACCCAATACACATTTTCACATATGATTGGAATCAATTCCATGTTGAGAAATAGATAAAATTATGAGTGAACACAAGTTTTATAGAACTGCCTACAATTTTCCCAACATGTCGAGGTCGAGTGCTCCATTGTCACACTTTTCCTAGTCTATAATAAACTCATACCTTTAATAACCTGCATCCTTGAGACCTAAACTGTGTAAGGGATACTTGGGTCATGCCATTTTATTTATTTTCCTTAGGGAAGGGTTTGGTGCATGAGAGATGTGTGCTAGTAAATGTGAGGTACTTCTGATTAATTTTAGATGGGTGATTAAGATATGACACAGGTAGTTAATTGATCATTATCCCAAAGATATCCCATTTTGAAAAATTTTTCCTTATTGGCTAATGAATTGAGTTTGTGAATGTAACCCATTAGTACTTGATGCAAATAGGTTATTTGGTTTTTGGTGGCCTCAATTGATCTCAAACCAGGATAGATGCAAATTTATAATCAATTGGAAATAATTTCTTGTCCATCAACTTGATAATTATATTTAATAGAGTATCCTACTATTGTAAATGATTGAGTGCGTTCTTACACAACTAACCTCAACTCTTGTAGTACTGAATAATCTTCTACTTGATTATCTCACAATAAAAAAGATCCATCTCATTCATGAAACATACAAACTCATCTAGCTATCAGATTTGGGTGTCAAAATAAGGTTGACATAATATTCAGGGTATATGTGAAAGTTTTTGAAGTCACTGCAAAATTAACACAAAACATAGCCATGGTATAATATGAGATGTTGATGCTTCATGAAGAAAGTAAGTATGTTTGTGGGTTGTTACAGTAGCAAAGGCAAAAATGGATGGTACGCTTATCAATAAATATATTACCCTCTTCTTTTATAATATAAATCAAAGATCCAGTTAGCAGACATCATATTAATCATAATGATAATTGATTAAAGCTTTCAGAAAGGGAATTTTCTGTGGTTGTTAAATCTCATTATACAAGACACAGTATTAGGAATGTTTGTAGTAACTCACAAGAATTTATTGCTATTTTAATACAGGTCAAAACTTAGTGCCTTAATCTGAGAGAAGGATCCAGGTGCGAAGGTGTTTAGAACTTTGGATGATCTAGAATAATGACATTTATATGAGAAAATGTCATTATTAGTAAGTATTAAATTTGAATTTCATTTATTCTAATATTTATGGAAAAAATTTATAACGACGTAAAGAAGGTTCCCTTCAATAGGATTATTAGAATTCTATTTCAGATGATACCAATAATAGATTTGAAGGTTCTGATCACATACTTGCTAGGAGTGTTGGATCCTCATCTCGTAGTTTCTCACTTATACCTTTAGAATAATATCACTATAACAACTCGGCTTCATGGGTTAACAATAAAGGTTCTTGACTATAGCAAGAGATATGATCCCATAGGACTCATATTTTTCTCAGTAAAATTTTCCACAAAACGTCTCATATATTCAAAGTAACTAGATGCTATAGAGATTTCAAAAGGTGCCACAGAGCTTGCATTTCTCTAAAATTTTCCCACTCCTTGATTAGGTTCAGACTTTCATAGGAGAAAAATGACCTTATCCAGTTCAATCCCCCTAAGTAGGTCTCAAGCTCAAGTGTTTTCATCATCCTCAAGCAACATGGTTGGAACACCAAGTCGATCACTTACTACATACCCAGATTTTTGGGGTAAGGGGGAAGTGAAAACTTGATAAATGCTCTAGTTTGTAATCATAAAGACAAAAAACTTCAAACCTTATGAGGGAGCTCAAACTTGTATAATTAATTAGATGAGGCTCAGATAATTAATTAGATGAGGCTCAGATCATAAACTTTGGACCTCCTCCATAATAGACGGATTTTCTACCAAAGAGACGGATGACAAAAACTTACCTCATTCAGATGGCACAGACTATTCGATCCTTTCTCCCACAAAGATGAGTTTCAGAGGGCTAATAAAATTCAGATTATTCTTAGACTCGTTCTTCTCATTGATACCTGTAGAATAGCATCACTATAACAACTCGGCTTGATGGGTTATCAGTAAAGGTTCTTGACTAGAGCAAGACATATGTACATAGGATTCACATATTTTCCTCAGTGAAATTTTCCACAAAACTTATCATATATTCAAAGTAACTAGATGCCATAGAGATGCCAAAAGGTGTCACAGAGCTTGCATTTCTCTCAAATTTTCCCACTCCTTGATTAGTTTTAGACTTTCATAATATGGTAAATTTATGGTGTATTTTTTTTAAAGCTTTAAAAACCCAATAATGCTAAGCTACTGGACTGAATATATTATTTCTGGAGAATCAAATGGCCAAAGACTACTCAGATTTGATGAACAAATGGATAGTATTGTTAGAATCTCTAGAAATATGGAAGGACCTAAAATAGTATGTCTTATAGAAAGCATCTGGTAGAGACTGTAAGAAAATACTATCAAAGTAAAGAGAAATTTAAAATATTTGGACAAGATCATCAAAGACAACCTACACCCATTAAAATATATGTCCATTGTTTACATATGTGAAAAGGATATGGCATATTCCCAACATTTGTATGAGGTCCCATCATTCATGAAGTTAATGTGGTGGGTGGTTCAACCCAAAAATAATAGGGAAGAAACGATCTGTATGATATGCAAAAAATGAGACATCAAGGATGTTGTTGGCTTCGTATGCGGTAATGGAAAACCTCTCTATCAGGATTTCCAGCTACATGCCATTCCTAAACTTCATCCAAGTGCATTTACGGCTCAGAGGAGAATGTATACTTTGGAATACTCATGTAAATGTTGAAGAGTACGAAGCCATCTGCGAATAGATCACGATGTCTCCTTTTGTTTTCTATTAATGATTATGAGAGTTGATACTTACCTTTCTCCTGCGGCTCATTCTATTGGAAGGGAGGAAAAATTATAAAATTGGAAATCTTAGGATTCTCCAAAAAAATTTCTATTGCATACCTCTTGCATATCCCTTTGTGTTGGTTTGTGAATTTCACAACAAAACTAGATGATAGTAAATTCCTCTACAAACTTTGTTAACATGACAATAAATCAAATTTGCGAGGTCCTGAAAAAGACAATGTTTTTCCATAACGAGCTATCTATTGTGGTGAGCTCCTTCACACAAGACTGATCTGATCTACAACTTGGACTCTACAGGATCTGGATATTGGAACTCCACTCTCAGTCCTAGCAAAACCCTGCCTCGATAAAGACAATCAGCTCCCGATCCTGGTGATACAAACTTTGTCTTGAGATAGAAATAAAAAACTAACTCAGTAGTTCGACGATAAACGACTCAGCTTCGAGTTTCGGAAAAAGAATAGAAATCCAGTGGACAAAGTCTTAGGGGTTTTAGGGTTCTCAGAAATTTTGCACTGGTCTATTCTTCAAAATTATTTCGATTGAGCTGTGGTGTTTCTTGTGTGGAATCTTCATTGTTACCTTCAACTTCTTTCGAGCTTGGATACCATAAATCATAACTCTGACCTCCTGGCACCTCAGAGCCCATAAAATCATGGATTCAGTCCACACCCTACTCTAATGCAACCGAAGAAACAGAAGGGTCGAGTCGTGGAAAACGCGTTAAGCGTTCAGCTTCAGGGCAAGTTGGGCTCCTTAGGGCGTCGGGTAGTTCGGTAGGGTCGAGTCGGGTTCAACCCAAGTCTGCTTGCAGAATAGTGACAGCGCGTTTGGAACAGTGATTCGAGTGGCAGAGAGTTTCTGGGTTGATTCGGGCAGTGTAGTGAAGGGTGTATCTTTTGCAGGTGGGAATAGGGAGGCTAGGGTGAAGGGTAAAAAAATTTTGAAGCGGGAATTGGAATTAAAATTAAAAATTAAAAATTATATGTAAATAATAATATTTAAAAAAAAATATTAAATATAGTATTAAATTAAAATTTGAATATAAATAAATAAGATATTAAGGTTTATTAGGAATTTGATTTCTGTGATCCATAAATTATGTATCAAATCTTTCAGTGAAATTCACATTTTGTTTGAAACAGGTTGACACAAATTTCTCGAATGTGATTTTCACTGAAAGATTTGATAAAATATATTAAGGTTTATATAAATTATTTAATATGTAAAACTTACAAATTTCCACACACACGACTTGACCCGACCCGAACACGATTCTTTGGGTGCTCTCACACAGCACAACCCGACCCTCCTGAACTAAGGCGCAGGGGAGCAAACGGCAAATGGGTTGCACAAATGTGCACATTAAGGGACACGGGCGGTCACAACTTAGTATTTTTTATACTACCTCCCTCACACGACCCAACTCGACCCGACCCGAACGTGTTTCCTTGGGTGGCCTCACATGAGACGACCCGACCCGCCCGAATGAAGGCACCAAGGAGCGTCAAATGGAAAATAAGTTGCAAAAATCTGCACAAGGCACACAGGTGGTCACAACCTAGTGTTTTTTATATGGCCACCCTCACACGACCCGACCCGACCCGAATATCTTTCCTTAGGCGCCCTCACATGGCACGACCCGACCCGCCCGAACAAAGGCACAAGGGAACTAACGGAAAATGAGTCGCACAAATGTTCATAAGGCACACGGGCAGTCACAACTCAGCATTTTTGATACAACCGGCCTAACATGACCCAACCCGACTTGACCCGAATGTGTTTCCTTGGGAATCATCACACGGCACGACCCGAACTGACCCGACCGAAAGATGTTTCCTTGGGCGCCCTCACACGACCCGACCCGACCCGACCCACCCGAATGAAGGCACAAAGGAGAAATCCAAAAATGGGTCACACGAATATGCACAAGACACATGGGCGGTCACAACTTAGCATTTTTTATATGACCTCCCTCACACGACCCAAACCGAACGTGTTTCCTTGGGTGCCCTCACATGGCATGACCTGACCTGACCCACCTGAATGTGTTTCCTTGGGCGCCCTCACACGACCCAACTCGACCCAACCCGACCCGCCATGAATGTGTTTCCTTTGGCTCCCTCACATGACCCAAACGCATTTCCTTGGGTGCCCTCACACGACCCTACATCTTGACCCGCCAGAACGAAGGCACAAGATAGCAAAAGGAAAACAGGTCACACAAACATGCGCCACAAGGCACATGGGCGGTTACAACTTATCATTTTTGATACGGCCTCCATCAGAGGACTCGACCTAACTTGACTCGACCCAAACGTGTTACCTTAGGTGCCCTCACATGATACGACCCGACCTGCCCAAACGAAGGCACAAGGGAGAAAATGGGAAAGGGGTCACACGAATGTGCACAAGGTACACAGGCGGTCACAAATTAGCATTTTTGATATGGCCACCCTCACACGACCTGACCTTGCGACTAGCCAAACGCATTTCGTTGGGCATCCTCGCACAACCCGACCCAACCCAACTCGCCCAAACGCGTTTCCCTGGGCATCCTCACACGACCCGACCCAACCCACCCGAACGCGTTTCCCTAGGCACCCTCACATGACCCGACTCGACCTGACCCGCCTGAACACATTTCTGTGTGCGCCCTCACACGACATGACCTAACCCGCCTGAACGCATTTCCTTGGGTGCCCTCACACAGCACGACCTAACACGACCCGAATACAACAACATGGTTGCAATTGGTATCGAAGATTGGACATTATATTGGTTGGTCTCAGTGAAACATTGGCAGGGGCAAGACATTGGTCAAGGTCGAAGCTGCATAACAAGACATGGCAAGTTGGGAAGAATGTCAAGGGAGGATTTTTCATACCTTGTAGTATAGGTTGAGGCGTATGAAAGAAGAGCACCCACGGATTAGTGTTGAACTTTAATTCTTGGAGGAGAATGTTAAATTAGAGCTTCTTCGACTTGGTTGGGAAATGGAGAAGGATGGAGCTGTAGATTTCGATAAAGAAGAAGAAGCTGAGACATGTCAAGAAGAGGATGTTGCAGATGTGTCAATCATAGAGGAATAACTTGATGAACACGTTGGACTGAGATCATGCACTTTGAAGACATTGATGATGGAGGAAACTTATAGGGTTAGGGGTTAGGGGTTAATGGGGTTAGGGTTCAAGGGGTTAAATGGGTTAAGGGTCAAGAATTAGGGTTTAAGGGGTTAGGGGTTAAGGGTTTAGAGGTTTAGGGTTTATGGGGTTAAATGGGTTAGGGGTTTAGGGGTTTAGGGGGTTAAATGTGTTAGGGGTTAATGGTTTAGGGGTTAGGGGTTAAGGGTTTAGAGGTTTAGGTTTTAGGGTTTAAATGGGTTAGGGGTTTAGAGTTTTAGGGGTTAAATGGGTTAGGGGTTGGAAATTGTGGCTAAGGATTAAAGCTCCATGGAAAAATATAAATTCAAAAAAAACCTTAATGGTTTGGAATAATTTTCTAAAATACCTTTCCTAATAGACAAACCCCATTGGATATAGGATTCCAAAGTTGTATTTGTAGCAAGTAGTTCATCTTGAAAGGTGGAGGGAACTTAACACAAAGTGGATGGAAAAAATCTATTGATTAAAAATTAAGACTAATTGTGGAAAAATCTCAAAAGGAATATTTGGGGATAGAGGAAAAAATAAGTATGACTATGAAATGGAGCCTTAGAAAAATAGGGAGGCTCAAATATAGTTCCTTGCATTGATAAATTTGGTTTCTTGGTTTTAAATGAAGTCTAAGTAATGGTTCATTTTGTTCATACTTCGTTTTGAAATGTTGGAGGTGTTTTCTTTTATAGATTATATTCAGCTACCTAGTGCCCCAACATGACTTGATAAGAATGGAGACTTGTTTGATTCTGTTTTGAGTTGTTTTTGGATGGCATTGATGTTGGTTGTTTCATAAAGGAAAGAAACATTGATGTAGCGTGTTTACCATTGTTTGTAATCAAGAAAATCCAACCAAATTCTAATTCTATCCACCAGAAAAAATGTCTACCACACCTTAATTTTACAGGCCTGTGCATGCTTATAAATTTGAAATCACGCACTTATGTACTAGAAATTCACCATTTCCGACTAACCCACAACCATGTACTAGAGCCAACTCCAAAAAGAGAAAAATAGCCCAGGGCATCAAGATCCCCATCAAGAAATAATGATGACCCAATGTAGATCCTATAGAGCAACTAAGAATAACCCCAAGCAAAGCACACCCTTGGATACGACACGACCCGACCTGCCCGAACATGTTTCCTTGGGCGCCCTCACACAACCCGACTCACCCAAACTTATTTCCTTGGGTGCCTTCACACAACCCGACCCGCCAGAACGTGTTTCCTTGGTCACCCTCACATGACCCAACATGACCCGACCCGGACGCGTTCCTTGGGCACCCACACACAACCCGACCTGACCCGACCTGCCTGAACGTGTTTCCTTGGTCGCATATTATTGGGACTAATTGATTGTTTTTTGTTGTACATGAGTACTTAACATGGTTGAGAATTTCTAGGACTTGTTCAATAGCATACTCCCTAGTTGGGTTGTGGGGTGGTGTTGCGGTACATTACACTCATTAGTTAATTAAGGCACACACTCTGGCCATAATTAGACCCTCTTCCATACAGTATTAGGGGCACATATGGTGACTTTTCATTCACTATTGGGCATTCCCTATCATTTTTCAAATTCTCTATTTTTAGGGTTTTCTATTTTAATAGAGGGTGCCACCTAGGATGACTTGTGGCACTAACTAGACTCTAGTTGGAGGATTAAATGGATAATTCCACTCCATTGATTCCTACTACCTAATTCAAAGACCTTCCTTGAGTGAGTATGCACTTCCTCCTTATTTTGCAGTAGTTAGTCATTATTTTTCTCTCTCCTCTCCTTGTTAAGTTGACTTTTATTCCTATTTTGGAGTTCAACTAATTTTAACTAGTTATTATTTTTCATGTGAGAGTCATTAATTAGTTATAACTCCATTTACTTCTAGTTCACTCTATTTTAGAATATTTTGCTAATTTTGGGTCTCCCAATCTAATTTGACTTATTTGAAAACTAGGGAAAGTGCTTTTCAAATATACCAAGTGCATGCACATGGAATACCAACCCAATTTGAATTAGTTGGCATCCTAGAGAGTATCCTTGGTTTATTACTCAATTTCTCAACAATTTTATTCTTTTTTCATTCTCTTTTTGCAAGTATCTAGTTGCGTATTGTTCACATTTAGATCCTATGATTTTTCTTACAATCCAACACATCCCTCTTGGAGATGTTAGGTGATTCTCACACAACCCGACCCGCCCTCACAGGACAATCCAACACATCCCTGGGCTCCCTCACACGACCCAACCCGACCTGCCCCAACCTGCCCGAATGCGTTTCCTTGGGTGCCCTCACATGGCACGACCTGACCTGATCCATCTGAACGTGTTTCCTTAGGTGCCCTCACATGACCCAACCTGACCCGCTTGAACGTGTTTCCTTGGGCACCCTCACATGACCCAACCTGAACCAACCCGGCCCGCCTAAAGGTGTTTCCTTGGGCACCCTCACACGACCTAACTTGACGTGACCTTCCTGAACATGTTTCCTTGGGCGCCCTCACACGACCTAACTTGCCCGACCTACCCGAACGTGTTTCCTCGAGCGCCCTCACACGACACGACCCGACCCGACCTGACCTGCGCAAATGTGGTTTCCTGGGCGCCCTCACACGACACGACCCAGCCCAGCCCAACCCACCCGAATGCATTTCCTTGGGCGCCATCACACGACACGAACCGACCTGACCCGCCTTAGCACGTTTCCTTGGGTAGCCTCATAAGACATAACCCAACCCAACCCATCCCGACCCACCCGAACATGTTTCCTTGCGCACCCTTACATGATCCGAAATAGCCCAACCCAAACGCATTCCATGGGCGCCCTCACACGACCCAACCCGACCCGATCAACGCAAACATGTTTCCTTGGGAGCCCTCACAATATCGCACAACTTGACCCCACCCAACTCGAACACGTTTCCTTGGGCGCCATCACATGACCCGACCCGACCTGGCCTGCTCGAACGTCAATTAAGTCACGAGGGAGAAAACGGAAAACGGGTCACATGAATGTGCACAAGGCACATGGGCAGTTACAACTTAGAATTTTTGATATGGCCTCCCTCACACAACCCAACCCGAATACGTTTCCTATGGTGCCCTCACAGAACATGACCCGACCCGCTCGAACGAAGGCATGATGGAGCAAACGGAAAATAGATCGCACAAACATGCATAAGGCACATAGGAAGTCACAATTTAGAATTTTTGATACGACCACCCTCACATGACCCGACCTGACCTGCCCAAACACGTTTCCCTAGGTTCCCTCACACGACCTGACCCGACCCGACTCGCCCGAATGGGTTTCCTTGGGCACCCTCACACGACGTGACCTAACCCGCCCTGACCTACCCGAACATGTTTCCTTGGGTTCCCTCACATGGCACGACCCGACCTGACCTGACTCGCCTGAATGCGTTTTCCTGGAGGCCCTCACACAACATGACCCGAACTGACCCACCCGAACGCATTTCCTTAGGCAGCCTCACACGACATGACCCAACTGGACCCAATCAAACCCGACTTAACCCACCAAAATGCATTTCCTTGGGCGCCCTCACACGACCTGACCTGACCCGCCCAAAAGTCGAAAGCACGAGGGATAAAATGACAAATGGGTGGCATGAACATGCACAAGGCACACAGACAATCACAACTTAGACCACCCTCACGCAACTCGACCCGACCCGACTCGACTCGACCCGCCCAAACATTGAAGGTACGAGGGACAAAATGACAAACGGGTCATACAAATATGCACAAGGCACACAGGCGGTCACAACTTATCATTTGTTATACGACCACCCTCACACGACTCGACCCAACCCAACTCAACCCACCCCACCTTGTTTCCCTGGGCGCCCTCACATGACCCTATCCAACCTGACCCGACTCGCTCGAACATGTTTCCCTGGGCGCCCTCACACGACCTAACCTTACCCACCCCGACCCAGCCAAACGTGTTTCCTTAGACACCCTCACACGACACAACCTGACCTAACCCATATAAATGTGTTTCCTTAGGTGCCTTCACACGACTCGGCCCAACCCACATGAACTCGTTTCCTGGGGCACCCTCACACAACCCGGCCCAAACTGACTCAGCCCACCTGAACACGTTTCCTTGGGTGCTTTCACACGACCTGACCCAACTCGACCTGCCCAAACGTGTTTCCTGGAAAGCCCTCACACGGCACAACCCGACCTGAACTAACCTTCACGAACATGTTTCCTTGTGCACCTTCACATGACCTAATCCAAAACAACCTGGCCTGCCCAAACGCATTTCCTTAGGCACCCTCACACGACCTAACCTGACCCAACCCATCTGAAAGTGTTTCCTCAGGTGCCCTCACACAGCACGACTCAATCCAACCCAACCCGCTTGAATGTGTTTCCTTGGGCGCCCTCACATGACGACCCGACCAGACCCAACCATCATGAACTTGTTTCCTTGGGCACCCTTACACGACACAACCTGACACGACCCAGCCTGACATGACCCGGTCTAACACAACTCAACCTAACCCTAACACAACATGACCTGACTCGACCTGACATGACCTGACCTGACCCTCACACGGCACAACCTGCCCCGAAATGACACAACCTGACCTGACCCTCACATGGCACGACCCGAACCGACGTTTTCATGGATATTCCAATGGTTTGAAAAGGTTGTCGTAATTACGACGTGGTAATTTTTTCGTTGCAATTCTAACGTTGTGAATTTTTTGTCAAAATTCCGACTTGTGAAGCTATCGTCACAATTCCGACGTTATTTTGACATGTGGAGAGCGTTCACACCTATTTCGAAATTTGCATGTTTTCGTTGCAAGTCCGACGTGTGGAAGTATCTTCGCTATTACAATGTTAGGAGTGTTTTGTAGCTTTTCCGACGCTTTTTGGCAGGATTAAAAAATTGAGAAAAAGTTGGGAAATTTCCGACAATACATCAAAACTGTTGGAACTAAAGTGTCAGAAAATGGACCATATGCACTATTGAATTTAAAGGATAAAATCCAACATCAGGTTCTACTTTTGGAAACTGATTCATTGGAGAAGGCATTCAGGTTGGCAAGAAAAATTGAAAGTAAAATTATGGCGACAAGGAAGCCTACCACTAACATCTATAAAGATAGAAGTGTTGCTACTCCTAGACTTCCACATCCTACAAGGTAGACACCACAACAATTGGAAGAAAAAAGAGCAAAAGGGCTTTGCTACAGTTGGGATAAAAAATACACTAAAGGTCATAAGTGTGCTAAGAAGAAATTATTTTACATAGATTGTGAAGAGGAGGAAGAAAATGAATAAGAAACTTCAAAAGAAGAAGATATACTCCAGGAACCAACCCTAGAGAAAGAATAAAAGAGTCCAAACATATCCTATAATGCATTGGTAGGAATTACCACTCCTCAAACTCTCAAGATAGAAGGACATATCAAGAAGAAAAATCTAATAGTGTTGATTGATTTTGGTAGTACCCATAATTTTATTCATTGTAAGGTAGCTAATGAATTGAAATTCTTCATATACCTAGCACTAGAGTTTCGGACTATAAATTGCTCTAAAAAATGCCATAATCTCAAGCTAACCATGGGGGGTTATGTATTGAATATTCTAATGCTTTCCATTGCAATGGGAGGTTTTGATGTTGTACTAGGAGTTCAATGGTTACAATATTTGGGGACATTAGCTTTTAATTTTCAAGAACTTTTCTTGAAATGTTTTTTCGTAAGGAAAGGAAGTTGAATTATAGGGTATCACAGGGAAGCCAGGAAATATAATAAGCTCTAATGTCACAACAAATATTCCGAAGAAAGAACAACGAGGCGTAATTGCAAAATTATTCTCATTAGAAGTTCCAACATCAAAATCATCTATTTCTCCAGATCTCCAAAAAGTCTTGGACAATCATTCCAAGGTGTTTGAAACTCCCAAAGGACTCCCACCTATTTGTGATAATGATCATGATATTCATTTGATTCCAGTAAGTTTTCCTCCAAACATCAGGCCTTATAGATATCCTTATGTCCAAAAGAGCGAAATAGAACATATGATTGCAGAAATGTTAGAGGTTGATATAATTCAAACAAGTTAAAGTTCTTTCTCTAATCTAGTAGTATTGGTGCACAAGAAGGATGGCTCATGGCACATGTGTCTGTATTATAGGGAGCTCAATAAGCTCACTATTAAAGATAAATTTCCCATTCATGTGATTGATGAATTATTGGATGAATTACATGGAGAAATTTATTTTACCAAGTTGGATCTTCTTTCAGGATATCGTCAAATTAGAATGAAGCCTGAAGATATTCTGAAAACAACATTTCGAACTCATGAGGGTCATTATGAATTTTTGGCCATGCTTTTTGGCCTTTCCAATGCACCTTCTACATTTCAAGGGTTGATGAATTCCATTTTTATACCCTTCCTTAAAAAATTTGTGTTAGTATTTTTTGATGATATACTAATCTATAGCATGTCTTGGAAGGATCATGTTCAACATGTTGACAGGGTGCTCAAACTATTGGAGGAGAAACAATTATATGCAAAAACCTCCAAATGTTTCTTTGGAGTACAAGAGGTGGAATATCTGGGTCATATTGTCTCTCAGGAGGGTGTTAAGGTAGTACCTAACAAAATTAAATCCATTAAGAAATGGAAAGTCCCCACAACCATAAATCAATTGCGAGGATTTCTCGGGTTAACAGGGTATTATCGCAAGTTTGTTAAGAATTATGGGAGAATAGCAGCACCTCTAACAACATTATTGAATAAATATGCATTTTCATGGACTCCTCAAGCAACTAAGGCCTTTGAACATCTTGAAGAGGAAATGTCCCTAGCACCAGTCGTAGCTACGCCAAACTTCACAAAAACCTTTATTGTGGAATGTGATGCATCAAGAAAAGGAATTAGTGTTGTTTTAATGGAATAAATAAGACCCATTGCTTTTGAAAATTTTCCAATCAAAGGAAATTATTTACAGAAATCTATTTATGAGAAGGAAATGTTGTCAATACTACTTGCACTAAAGAAATGGTGACCTTACCTAATGGAAATGCACTTAAAGGTAAAATTTGATCATGATAGTCTTAAATACTTTTTGGAACAAAGACTATCTTCAGAAGAACAACAAAAATGGGTCACAAATATGTTGGGTTATGACTTTGAAATCATCTACAAAAAATGGAAGCTAAGTATTGTTGCAGATGCACTCTCAAGAAAGGATGGGGAGGTGGAATCATTTCTTTGTTCCATTTCTATTATCCAACCAGATTGGATAACCGAAGCAAGGGAGGAATGTAAATATGACGAAGAAGTGTGGACACTCATTCAAAATTTGCAGCATGATCCTAGTACATCTAATACATTTAGTTGGAAAAATTATTCCTTAGAGTATAAATATCGCTTATATCTTTGTAAGAATTATCAACTAACACAAAAGATTCTTTTCAAATTTCACACATCTCCCGTAGGAGGACACTCAATATTTTTTAAAACTTACCACAGGGTGAAGAAATAATTTTTTTTGGATGGCCTTAAATCTGATATTCAAAATTTTGTGGCAGAATGTTTGGTTTTCCAACAAAATAAAGTTGAGACAATTAAGACCTCGAATCTGCTACAACCTTTACCCATTCCAAGTCAACGTTGGGAGGAGGTTTCAATGGATTTTATCACAGGTTTACCTAAGTCCGAAGGAAAGAGTGCATCATGGTGGTATTTGATACACTTGCCAAGTATGCACACTTTTGTACATTATCTCATCCATTTAAAGCAAGTACAATTGCTATTGCATTTATGGAAACAATTCAAAAGCTACATGGAAACCCAAAGACTAATGTAAGCGATAGAGATCCCATTTTCACTGGAAATTTTTGGATGGAATTATTTTCTTGTTTGGGTACTCAACTAGCCCATAGATCATCTTATCATCCTCAATCTAATGGGAAAACTGAGATAGTGAACAAATTTTTGGAAGGATATCTCTGTTGTTTTGTATCTGATAAACAAACACAATGGGTCAAGTGGTTACCTCTGGCTAAATGGTGGTATAACACTTCCTTCCATACTGCAGCAAAGATGACGCCATTTAAGGCACTTTATGGATATCATCCATCTTCCATCACATCATCTTTAAGAGAAAATTCTAAGGTTCAAGCAGTGGAATATCACATCAAGCATCAACAACAATTTCTCCAACTCTTAAAGGATAACCTAAATTTGGCACAAAATCTAATGAAACAATAGGCAGATCAACATCACAGCAAGAGAAGTTTTGATGTAGGAGACTGGGTATTTTTATGGCTACAACCATACAAAAAAATGTCCCTCAAGCAAGCTAAGAAGGATAATAAATTATCGCCAAAGTACTATGGTCCTTACAAGGTGTTGCAAAATATTGGTACTATGGCATACAAATTGGAGTTTCACGATTCTTCTCGAGTGCACCTAGTTTTCCGTGTTTCATGCTTAAAGAAGGTTATAGGTGAAAAATTTCCATTTCAAACAATATTTTCATAATTTTATGAGGAAGGAAAAATCATATTGGAAACTTAAGCAGTCACGGAAACAAGAACTTGACAGCTACGGAATCGATCAATTTCAGAGTATCTCATCAAGTGGAATAACATACCCTATGAAGATTACACATGGGAGGATGATAATTTTATACAAAAGCATCTAGAGCTACTCAAGGAGAGGGGAATGTTAGGTCCCTATATTACTACTGTAGTCCCTTATTGTTGTCAGTGTAGCCCCCTTTTGTTATTTTTGTACCCCTATAGTCCCCATATTGTTATTATTGTGCCCCATAAAAATCAATTGTTGTTATTTTTTTTCCCTTGCATTATTATTGTTAGGTCGATTAAGATTATATTGTGACCCCTTGACTCCTATATATAGAAAGGAGGTTTTTTCATTTGTATCATCCAAGAATTGTTCATTTATGTAATGTAAGGAAGTTTTCCCCCTCAAAGTGGTTGATTTCTAAGGAATTGATCTCTCTTTTCTTCTATTTATGGAGTTGGTTTCATAACACTCAAATATCTAAGAATCCATTTCATTTCCATCCAATGTTCTTTTCCTAGATTGTTCATGTACCTTCTTACAACTCCCACTGCATGTGCAAAATCATGCTTTGTGTAGACCGTTGCATACATTAAGCTTCCAATTGCTGATGCATATGGAACATTAGACATATAATCCATTTCTTCTTGGGTCTTGGGGCACATTTCCTTACTAAGTTCGAAATGGCTAGCCAAAGGTGTACTAATTGGTTTTTCATTCTGCATATTAAATATTTTCGACACATTTTGTATGTACTCATTCTGAGACAATGTTAATTTGCGATTTTCCTTGTCTCTAGTTATTCTCATACCAAGGATTTTTTTGTAGCTCCCAAATCCATCATTTCAAATGAATTTGTCAATTTTCCTTTGGGCAAATTTATTTCCTTCATGTTTGACCCTGCAAAAAGCATGTCATCTACATACAATAACAATATAATATATCTTCCATCTTTTTTATTTTTCAGATAAACTCAATGATCAAAGTGACATCAGAGTAACCTTGTTTAGACATAAACCTGTCAAATTTTAGATACCAATACCTCAAAGCCTACTTTAAGCCATACAAGAACTTCTTCAAGCTGCACACTATTTTTCTTTCTCTTTGACCTCATATCCTCGTGGTTGTTTCATATATATCTCTTCCTCCAAATCTCCATGGAGAAAGTTGTATTTACATCTAATTGTATCAAGATGCAAATCTTATGTTGCTACAAGACTTAAGATAGTTCTGATTGAAGTCATTTTAACAATAGGAGAAAATATTTCATGAAATTCAATACTCTTCTTCTGTGGAAACCCCTTCACCACAAGTCTAGATTTGTACCTTTGTTTTCCTCCATATTCTTCCTTCAACCTGTAAAACCATTTATTCTACAATTTTTTTTTACCTGTAGGCAACCTGACTAAGTCCCAAGTCTGGTTATGTATTAAGGAGTCCATCTCTTATTTCATGGCTAGCTCCCACTTCTTCGTGGTTTCTACATGCATTTCTTCTTCATAACATTTAGGTTCACCAGAATTAGTCAACAATATATAATATAATGAAGGATAATATCGTTCGGGGAGTCTACTTGTCCTGGTAGATCTTTTAACACCACTTTCTGATGTTTGAGGTGTTTTTTGTTGTTGTGGTGGTGGTTGTTGTTGTGGTTGTTGATTATTATTATTTTCAAACACCTTTACTTTTTATGTGATCTCATCAAGACCTTTGTATTCTTTGTCTTCTTTTTCTTGTTTCTTTTCTTTCAACTGATCCCTATACAATACCTTTTCATTGAATATTACATCTATGCTCCTAATGATTTTGTGATTTTCATAATCATATAAGCAATAGCCAAAATCATTAACACCATATCCAATAAAGTTACATTTATTTGATTTTGCCTCAAGCTTTGTTTTATTTATTTATTAATATGGACAAAGGCCTCACAACCAAAAGGCTTTAAAAATGAGTAGTTTATCGTTTTACATGTCCATGCCTCCTCTAGAATACCACCATCCAAGGAACTTGAAGGCCTTCTATTTATTAGATAAACAGCAGTATCTATAGCATGTACCCAAAATTGTTAAGGCAATCCTACATGCAATCTCATGAACCTTGCATGCTCCATGATTGTCCTATTCATCCTTTCTGACACGCCATTTTCCTATTTGGAATCATCTTCTCTCTGCGAATTCCATGCTATAAATAGTACCTGTCAAACTCTTTATTGCAATATTCACCTCCATTGTCTGATCTGAGACACTTCAACTTCTTTCTTGTCTCAATCTCAACCAAATATTTCCATTTCTTGAAAGTATCAAATACATCATATTTATTTTGAATACAAAAAATCCAATTTTTTCTAGTTTCATCATCAATAAAAGTAACATAATAACGAGATCCACTGATAAATGATACCTGAGTAGGTCCCTATATATTTGTATGCACAAGCTCTAATTTTTCACTCTTCTTTTCTTTCCCAACTCTAAGAAATTTGACTCTCTTTTGTCTTCCATAAACACAATTCTCACAGAAATCCAAATCAATATTCTTCAAACCAGACAACAAGTTTCTTGAGTGAATAACCTTCATCCCCTTCTCACTCATGTGTTCGAGCCTATAATTCCATAATATGCATATGCTCCTGTGAAGGTTAAAGCATTAACACAATTATAAATACCATTGCATAAATACAATGTACCAACCTTTTCTCATTTTTCTATTACTAGGGCTCCTTTAGTGAACAGAAATAACAGAGCCCTAACTTCATCATGAAATAATGAGAACAGAAAAGGGCTCCTATTCCAACTTTCTGGTAATGAGAAAAAAAATAACAGAGCCCTAACTTCATCATAAAATTTTACACCTATAGAATTTAACTGACTGGTAACCGTATTAAATTCATTTAAATGGTCAACAACAAATCCACCTTCCGACGTCTTCATATTAAATAAATGTTTCATAAGAAATACCTTATTTAAGGCTGACGTTTTCTCATATAGTTTCGACAATGATGTCATTAAAACCTATGTTGTCGTTTCCTTCAAAATATTGAAGAATACTTATGCCTCCAGGCACAACCGTATTTTTCCAAGTGCCTTTCTATCGAGAATCTCCCATTCTTCGTCTATCATACCCAACAGCTTCTTTGGTTTTCTGCTTAATGGTGGGTATAGATCTTTCTAATATAGATAATCTTCCATATGCATCTTCCACAACTGGTAGTTTTGGCCGTTAAATTTCTCAACCCTAAACCTGCCATTTTCCACCATTGCTCCTACTCGAACTAGGAACCCTTTTTTCCTACGAATTTATCAACCAAATATACCTTCGGCTCTGATACCAGTTGTTATAAAATTATATATTACAAAGAAATGGAACACATAAAATATGTGGAAACACAAACACATAAATAACATATAAAAAAAGAGAGACACAGATATATGTGGTTCACCCAACTTGGGCTACGTCCACGGAAACATCTAGTCCTTCATTTCTATTATCCATCAAAATGAAGAGACATAACCTACAACAGATTCGTTGTAATATTCTCTACTCTCTCACACAGTCCCCCTTGCTATTTCTCATTCAGAGTATACACACCATACACAGACGCCACTACAATACCCTCATACAATAGAGTGGTTTTCCTTCTAGGGAAAAAAATCCTAAATTAAACATAACTTCTACCGTCAAATCATCCGCCTAATGAATGACCCAGATTGACTATGAAATTACAATATTTTACAAGGAAATTTTACATATGTTTTTAGCTTCGGGGGTGCTGCCCCCGAAACCCCCCGCCAGGGAGAGGGCTCCAAAAGGTCATCACTTCCCCCCCCCCCCCCCCAAACCCCCCTAACGGCGATCAAACAACAGTCGGTGTTTCCAACCCATTAAGAACAGGGGTCCAACGCAGCAACACATCTAAATAAAAGAAGATAATTATGCTCCACATCCAACATGCTTCCCTCCAACAAACTAAATTTTCCCAATACAAATTTTCCACACTAGGACACCATCCCACTAGCATCCAAAACTACAAAAATAAATACCTCTGCAAACTCAAGGATTGTTGCTTTTCTCTAGAATACTCGTCATTGTTTAGGGATTGTTAGCAACCTACTACAACACCCTTTTCTCCACCTTCAGAACTTCTCCAATATTGTGGTCTCCCTCCAACTATCTATGTTCTTCTTCGCTTCCAACTAGGCTAGTAATTATCCCTCCAACAAGCCATCTTCCTACCTGAACACATAAAATAGGCTTGTGTTCTATTCTATACATCAGAATATCCTCTAGACACTCTTATTCCAAGTCAAATAGGCCTGCAACTCACTTGTATCTTCACACAAATAATGTGGCCTAGTTTTAGAGAGTTCCTCACCCATAAATCATGTCAAAACACCACCTAGATATTCCCTTAAGCATGCAGCCAGCTTCCTTCTCCTAATTTGGACCTGTGGGAGACAAATAAACCAAATAAAAATCCCAAACAAATCTTCCTCCCTGATTCTCCAAGTTGTGGATTCCTCGGAAGTATTACATATGGGATGAATGTACTTTTGGATGTGTGGAATAACCTCCCACTCAAGCTCTTTTTATATGTATAAATTATACAAACATATGTATATCAATAGATTTAATCCGATCAAGAAATGTACTAATGCAAGATACTGAATCCTTCTACAAATCAATTGCGCAAATAAACACGATCGCCAATTACAACAAATAAATAAAGAAGAAAATCAAACCACAACACAAATATTTTCCTGGGGAAATCTCTGTTCAAAACCCCTCTATATTCTATTGTATATTCATCATGGAATCATGAAACAATTACAATGCACTCTTCTCACAAGAGTCTCCTGCACTCTCACAACTGTCTCACACTGACCCGGAAAAAATTGACTGACACTTAGCCAATTTCCTTCCTCTAATCAGGATGCCTTGATTTCGAAATTCATATGGAATGAAATCCCTCTTCTTTAGGAAATTCAGCCTTCCAAAACTATGCAATGCTCATGGGAAATCCAATGGATGTCTTGTTGCATGCAGGCAGCCTACTAATGATACAACTACCATCATCCCTTTAACCTTTTTCTCAATTGGGTCTCCACTAGAACTCACATGCATGCAGCTATTAATAGTAAATCATCAGTTGCATGGTAGATCACTGCATGTGAATTAAATATGATTTAATTCACTTGATCCCTCACTAGTGCAACAAATAGTTACAACTAGTTCAACTGAAAAATCCTCCTCTGGTGTACTCATGCCAAGTATTCGATGAGGACTAAGGTTTTGAAAAAATACCGTTGTGTTGCATGCCTCCACCCACAAATGCAATGGTAGGCCCTGATCATGCAACAACACTCGTGTCGCGCCCACAATTGTTCTATTCTCTTTCTGCGACCCCATTCTGTTGTGGGTATGAGGCACAATAAACTCTCTCTGAATTCCTTCTTTGCTACATAATCTCTTGAATTCATTAGAGATGTACTCACCACCATTTTCACTCCTAAGAGCCTTCACATGCTTCCCCGTGTCTTTCTCTACCAGTGATTTGAACTCACAAAATTTAAAGAATGTTTGATCTTTCTTCTGCATGAAGTAGATCCAGTACTTTCTAGAAAAATCATCAACAAAGATGACATAATACATGTGATTTGTTGTCGAAAATGTAGAGAATGGTCCACACACATCTGAGTGAACTCTCTCAAGGATTTCTGAAGATTGGTTCTCCTTCTCATGAAAAGTGGCCTTCGCATACTTCCCCATAGTACATCCCTTTCTTATGTCTATCTGCGCAAGAGTACCCTTTGGAAGACCAGTAGAAATCGGTTGCATGACCTTCAAGGCTCTAGTATGGTGTAGATGGACCAATCTCCTGTGCCATAACTCACCCTCATCCCAGCTCACCATTTTTCTTCCTTACCCATTAATGTTATGAAGCCATCTACATCAATTTTATAGAGATTCTTCACATGAATCCCAATATTCTTGGCTTGTCCTGTGGCTTTGTGTCAAAGGAAATATTTCCATTCATTGAAAACCACATCATAGCCTCTATCCTCCAACATTGCGACTAAAACTAAATTCGTTTTCAAGGCTGGTACATGCATTACATCTTTTAATAAGAAGGGTTTACTTGATTGTCTCTGGAAGGTAACTGTACCAATCCTGTAGCATTGTACCACCCGTCATCACCCATTTCGATATGCATCTAGAGGTCCTTCTCCTCCAAGCTACTAAAAATTTCTTTGTCTCCCGTCATGTGGAAAGATGCACCACTATAAAAGTACCACATTGATCCCATTGCACTTGACACCATGCATGCAATGAGCAATAATTCCAACTCAAATTGCAAGGCCAAAGCCACACCAACTATAGATCCTGAAGCCTTCTTTTTCTTCTTCTTTTCTGGAAAATTAGTGGCATCATGTCCATCCTCGTGACAGTGAAAACACTTCACTCTGGACATGTCGTGCTTCTTGCCTTCTTTGTCGGGCTCAGATTTGGAATAGGATTAATTTCCCTTCCCCTTATTCACCTTACCAACCAAGGCACAATTTTCTTCATCATCTTTATTAGATGAAGATCCATCCCTGGTATTCTGCCTGAATTCTTCTTACACCAAATCCGACCAGAATCATTCCCAATCTGGTTGCTTCTCCCTCCCATTGATAGAGTCCTGATAACTATGCCAACACTTGGGAATGCCTAGAAGAGCTAGGCTCACCAAGTCATCATATGCGACATTAATTCCGAGGCTCCAAATCTCATCTCGACATTGGACAAACTTGGTTAAATATTTCGGAATAGTGTCACCTTTCTCCATTTTGATTTTCTTGAGCTTGTCCTTCAGTGCTAATTTTCTATGATCGCTTCTGCTCTGAAACAAATGTGTCAAAGCCTTCCACATTGCATATGGAGTCTCTTTTCCATGGATACTTGAGAAAATGTGGTCTCGTACTCCCTCCAATAAGATCCTCCTCACCTTTGCAACCTTCTTTTTCCAAGCATCAAAATTTGCGGCATCTGCTGCAGCGGGTTTGGGAATGTCATTATCAATGAATCCTTTAAACCCATTATCCTATAGAACTGCCTCCATCCTATCTTTCCATGCAATATAATTGGAACTTCCCTCGAGTGCATACTCCAATACCAAGCCATTGAAAACCATCTTGATCCTAATCTACATGTCGCACCAAGAATACTTTTGCAAATTCGAATTATATTCGGTCAAAAACTCAATTTATTCTCCACTATAGTGATTTCCTACACTTTGATACCATGTAGAAATTATACAAACATGTATATCAATAGATTCAATCTGATTAAGCAATGTACTAAAGCAAGATACTGAATCCTTATACAAATCAATTGTGGAAAATAAACATGATTGCCAATCACAACAAGTAAAGAAAGAAGAAAATAAAACCATGACAGATATTTTCCCGGGGAAAGCTTGTTGCTCAAAACCCATCTATATTCTATTGTATATTCACCATGGCCAAATCATGAAACAATTACAATGCACTCTTCTCACAAGAGTCTCCTGCACTCTCACAACTGTCTCACATTGACCCGAACAAAATCGACCAACACTTACCCAATTTCTTGCCTCTAATCAGCCTGTCTTGCTTGCACAAATTCATGTGAAATGCAATCCCTATTCTTTAGTAAATTCAGCCTTACAAAACTGTGCAATTCTCATGGGAAATCCAATGGATTTCTTGTTGTATGCATGTAATATCCCAAAAGGGAGAATGTAGTAATACTGAAACACAATATAAGAACTGTAGCAGAGTGAACAATAAATTTAAATACACATCAGAATGCATAGAAATAGTTGAGCCATTTTATTATATAGGAGGTGAAAAATCAAGTACAATAGTGCTCAAAATATGAGATAATCAAGCCAAAGGGATGGCCTAGAATGATCCTGCAATGATCCCATAAGAGGGACTGTGTAACTGCTGAACTGTTGGAAGGTAAACTGCATTGTCCCTGCTGCAACTGTTGGGAATGCAACTGCCTGAAAGATAGAAAGTCAAATCTAGGCATAATGGGAGCTCCAATGAGGTTGAAAACAGAGATCCAGGCTCTATGATGGATACCCAAGATAACCCAGAAAGGGTTTCTCAAATCTGTCAATCTAAGAAAACCACCCTCTTAGGCTTCACATATATTGCTGGGTATGCAAATCTGAAGCTAGATCTGATGCTATGATGGCTGCAATGATGCACAATCAGATTTATGCAAGAAGGTTTGATCCCTTCACTAGATCCTTGGGCTAAAAGCTCAAGATCTAGCTCCTCATATCTCCTCCACTGAAAAATAGCTGCTGGATGAACAACATCTTCAAAAAAATACATTGTAAGAGAGGGAGGCTCTATAGCCTAATGCTAGAAGTGTCAAATCAGATCCTGAATGATGGAAATAATAGATCCAATGTGAGGAGATGATCCCTCATAGGATTTACAACTGAAACACTAGAAACTTCCTTCCTCCAATAGCTCTACAAGACTAGACTGCGCAATCCTTGAGGGGACTGCTACTGCATGGAGGTAAAACCCAATGGCCTAAATGTTGGATATAGATTTGCTGCTCCTGAAAGACTGAATGTGAAGAAAAAAGTGGTAGGATGAATCCTCCACTGGTTTCCTAGCTGAATGCTAGAAACAACCTCCTGAAGATGGCACCAATGCCTGATAAGGAATGTAGTACAACCCTCATCCAAGAGCTACTCAATGAAAGAGGAGGGATTCCCGCTTGGGAACACCCTGTGCTAAAAAAAACTTGCAATCTTAGCTAAACAACTAAAGAATGCATAGAAATTTTCTAAGACAAATCTAGATCTAAACATATCAAGAAATGAACAATCCAAATCATCCTTTTATTGTGCCTTCACCTTCATTATATATATATGAGCCTTCCATAGCCTAGGCCCACTCAAAAACTGCGTTGTACATGTGGACATAAGTCTCCATGGTTGACTGCGTTGTTTCTCCATGTCCTCCATCATGTTCATATGTGGTGATCACCCTCTCCATCATGTGTGCATTAAATGCATCACTTCCTCCACTAACTTATCATAAGTGCTCTATGATATTCTTTGAATGCACTATGATCTCAGTGGACCTTATCAAATATCCTCATGATTTTACATTTAAGATCCATGATATTATTTGACTATTTCATCCTCCATAATCTATCTCATAAATGAGACACGATCTCCATTAATGTAGCTGCTCCACTACTCCATGATTCTAGATCTAGATCTAGAATATTCACATACACACATTAAAAGTGGCTTTTATTCATCTTTGAGGTTTATGGGTCCCTCCACCATTTTTTTTACTTATTTAATTAATTTTATTAATAACTCTAATATTCCAAATGTCATGTGAAAATTTGGGAATATTAAAGTCCTCCCCAGAAAAATGTTGCTTGTCCTCAAGCAATTACAAAATTAGATGCTAGAGCAATATGTCCACCTCCAAATGGCATCCACACAAGGAAGGTCTTCCCATTTTATGTAATGATTTATGTATGCCCAGCACCAGATTTGCCTCTCTATAATGTTTAGAGTGACCTCTAACTATGTAGCTAGATGTCCTTCCTCAATCATGAAGCTCCAAGTGACAACCATAAGCTGTCCAACATTCTCCACAATACATGAGATACATAAAGATAGATGGTTCTTTCCACAAGAAGAAAGCTCCAACTCACAAAGTATACTTTCATCCCATGCCACATGAAGTAAAGAGAGGCTTTTCATGCCTCCATCCTTAGCCCCGTTGGCCTTGTTGGATCGAAGCATCATCCCAACATTGTACACAAGAAGAATTAGAGATATATGGGTAGATAAAGATGTCAAACCATATTCTCCCAATAGTAGTCAACGCGGAAATGCTCCCTTCTACCACACCACACCATCAAGATACCAAGTGTGGTGTCCATACTCTCCAAGTAAGAGCCATCAAAGGAGTGCCTATTGTTGCCATCCTCCAACACTATCATAAAAAGTAAGGGAGTATGTAGGACCAAAGTCCCCCAATAAAAGCCACAGCAACAAGATCTCTTGTTGCCTCTTCACATCATCATGTGAATCATGGAGCAACAACAACATATTGAAGGACAAATGGAATGTCATATCAGCCCAATAAAAACAAACTTCATTATCACACATCATGAGAGTATTATGTCATATTATAAACAATACAAAACACATAAACATGGGAGATGTCATGTGATAGAAAAAATCTCTCAACCAAAATGAACATGTCTTCTTTTGATGCATTCTATCATTGATACACAAGGCATCAATCAGAAAAACATGAGATATTAGGTGGTAACCATACTCACCCAAAAGCAGTTAGTGCAGTCGTGCCTCTTCCTTCATTTCATGAGTGTTTTTCAAGGCATGGATCAAAGAATTAGGAGCTTTTGGGTAGTAACCAAACTCACCCAAGAGAAACCAGCGTAACCAAGCTTCTTGCTGCCCCATTTCATATATTTTCAAGTGGTACTGCAACCCATTTCTTATCATCCCCACCCACCCATCCCAATGTGGATGATGAATGATGTATTTCATAAACATGGTATCCTCCCTTTGTAGAATACCATCCTCCCCAAACTGATGAACAACCTTGCACTTCATGAAATATTTAAGTGTGCCTCCAATGATATCTCTTAATGAGACCTTATTCTCATCAATGGCCCTCCAAAACCAGTGAGGTTATAGATCTGCTGCAAGTATAAGTATCTCTTAAAGCTGTAAGATGCTCATTGAGAAAGTGTCATATAGAAAGGAGAAAAGATTTCTCATCTCAATATTTCTACCATTTACCATCTTAACTTCCATTGCTTCATGAGTGAAGCTACCTTAAAAATGCTCCAAGAATAATGGGGCTCCTCCTTTATCATTGCTGCTAAGTGATAGTGTTGTAGATTTGCATGGTAATACATGTGTTGTCCCAAAGCAAGGCACAATGTTGATCTCATAACCAGTCATTGTACATAGGATAATGCTCATCCCATTTTCTGAAACTCTACACTTCAACTCAAAGAGTTGAATGTAGTTCATCAATGACAAACTGGGATAGCTTTTCATCTCATCCTTGATTGGATCAAGGGTCCTTTGCGCTGTGATAATTTGCTGCTCCAAATCAGCATTTTGTTCTAACCCTTGGTTATGCATTGGCCCTGATGGCATGTTCCCATAAGTTTCAATATGATCTAATGAAACAATATGTGTTGAAATTGCATGCATACCTTGGATCAACTAATGTGTGGGAACCTCTTTCCAGAACACAAAAGTTCCTCCAACTGGGACAATGGTGTCTCCAACTGCTGGTAAGGGTGATGGTTTCTCTTCTACCAATGTACCAGCGCTGGAATATTCCTCCTCTTCCTCATGCATCTCCTGAATCATGCATGGTAATCTATGTGTCAAGAGCTCAAGACTATATTGCAAAGTTGCAAGTGTCTCTTCTCTGGATGCAAGTACTCCTGCAGCTGATGGTCAATGTAGTAACTCTTTGTCCAGAGTGACAAGATTGACATCCTCCTTTGTTTCCTTAGGAAATTTCTCTTTGTGACACATCTTTGGTTTTCTCACATCAAACTTCTCCCTAAAATTGTGAAATAAATCCAAATATTTAGTCACCTTTGCATGCTCTATGTGACCAAACCACCAGTCATTGGCTTCACCATAAATATGAAGTGTTGCAATCTGGACAGCCTCATTTTCAGCCACAAGATGTAGCATGAAAAATGTATCTAACTCTTTCCTCCAAGCCTTAACAGTGCTTGAAAAATATCCATTAAATATAGGTAAATAAAATCTATTGTGCCTCTTTCTTCTGTTGTTTCTATAGGATCTTATTTCTTCCTTGAGTTCGAAGAATTATTGGAGAGTTAAACTCTCTTGGAATGCTCTAGACTTTACTTTGTACTCTTCAAGATACATACTGAGAGTCTCATGAGTCTCAAGTTTTCTTATTTCTTCATTGCTATACCATTCACCTTCTTCGAAGAAATTGGGCGTAGTAAATCTATGAGGAGATCTATATTCTCCAATTTTCTTTTTTTCTAATAGGACGTGCTTGGACCTTCCTCATCAAATCTTCTTCTTGGATCCTCCTTTTTCCTTTCTCTCTTCATTTTTTTGACCTCTTTGGAGAGATATTGCATGGATCTAAAGACAAGAGTGGCAAGACTATAATCCTTCTTCATGATAGATCTCATCTATCTACTTCTTCTTTTGATGCAGAAGATGAAGTGTCCACAAGCTGAGCCAAAGATCATGCTCTGGTATCAATGTAATATCCCAAAATGGATAATGCAATAATACTGAAACATAATATAAGAACTACAACAGAGTAAAAAATAAATATAAATACACATCAGAATGCACAAAAATAGCTGAGCCATTTTATTATATAGGAGGTGAAAAATCAAGTACAACAATGCTCAAAATATGAGACGCTCAAGCCAAAGGGATGGCCTAGAATGATCCTGCAATGATCCCACAAGAGGGACTATGTAACTGTTGAACTATTGGAAGGTAAACTGCATTTTCCCTGCTACAATTTTTGGGACTACAACTGCTTGAAATATAGAAATTCATATCTAGGCAGAATAGGAGCTCCGTTGATGCTGAAAAAAGAGATCTGGGCTCTATGATGGATACCCAAGATAACCCAAAAATGGTTTCTCAAATCTGTCAATATAAGAAAACCAACCTCTTAGGGCTTCACATATATATTGTTGGGTATGCAGATCTGAAGCTAGATCTGATGATATGACGATTGCAATGATGCACAATCAGATCTATGCAAGAAGGGTTGATCCCTTCACTAGATCTTTGGCTAAAAGCTCAAAATATAGCTCCTCCTATCTCCTCCACTGAAAATAGTTGTTGGATGAACAACAGCTTTAGAAAACTGTGTTGTAAGAGAGGGTGGCTCAATAACCTACTGCTAGATGTGTCAAATCAGCTCCTGAATGATGGAAACAATAGATCCAATGTGAGGATATGATCCCTCACAGGATTTCCAACTGAAATACTGGAAACTTCCTTCCTCCAATAGATCTACAGGACTAGATTGTGCAATCCCTAAAGGGACTGCTGCTGCATGGAGGTTAAACCCAATGGCCTAAATGTCGGATATAGATCTGCTGCTCTAGGAAGACTGAATGTGAAGAATAAAGTGGTACGATGAATCCTCCATCGGTTTCCTAACTGAATTATAGAAACAACCTCCTAAAGTATTCTATGATCTTCTTTGAATGCATCATGATCTCAGTTGACCTTATCAAAGATCCTCATGATTTTACATTTAAGATCCATGATCTTATTTGACTGTTTCATCTTCCATAATCTATCTCATAAATGAGACATGATCTCCATTAATGGAGCTGCTCCACTACTCCATGATTCTAGATCTAGATCTAGAATATCCACATACACACATTAAAAGTGGATTTTATTCAAATTTGAGGTTTGTGGGTCCCTCCACCCTTTTATTTACTTATTTAATTAAATTTATTAAGAAATCTAATATTCCAAATATCATGTGAAAATTTGGGAATATTACAATGTGGGCAACCTACGAATGATACAATCGATAGTTAACATCCCCTTAACCTTTGTCTCAACTGGGTCTCCACTGGAAATAACATGCATGCAACTATTAATAGTAAATCATCAGCTGCATGGAAGATCAATGCATGTGAATTAAATATAATTTAATTCACTTGATCTCTCACTAGTGCAACAAACAGTTACAACTAGTTCAACTAACTTTAACTTAATTAATTGAGTTAACTGATTTCTCATGCATTAAACTAATGCACTAACTGCAATTCAAACTCCATAACTAATAGAATCACTTTGCATGCCTCACCAACTACCCTCAACTCGAAATTCATGAGCTAACTAAGTTTATCACACTCAATTAACTATTACAAGTGATTATGAGATAAGATTACATTTTATTGTCCAATTTAAGTAAGGGAAAAATAAATTAGACACACATTTCTTGTTGACTTTTCAACATTATACAAGTCTCTAGGGTAACATCTAGCCCATCCAGGGTCACCTCATGTGAAGGAAAACTTGATTTCTCCAGAAAATTTTCCCACACTTAATTAAAAAATTAATATCTCCACAAAGACAACTCAAAATTTGATTATTTTCATTGCATTGGATTTGTCTCAGTGTCCTCTATCATCTCCATCCATCATATGTCCAATTATCTTCATGGTTTTGGCCCCAACATTGATGGGTTAAAAACCCTAATCTTGGGTTTCAAGCCCACAAAATACTTTTGTGTGCCACCTCCTCCACAACCCTCAATCCTAGGGTTTGGAGTATCTCCCAAGCTACAAATATCAACACTCTCTCTTAGCGAGGGAGGTACTTCCAACACTATAAAGTTTCCATCAACATCATCACGGTGATGCTAGCCCATATGGCGTCCATCACTATAGCATACTTTGTTGAATGAACCTTGAAATATTGATAGTGCCTCTACCTCACTATATTTGAACTTGGAGATCCCAAACCTCCATAGGGTTGCTCACTCTTAAGCCAGAATCCCTCTGAGTCTACATGATCTCCATTGGATCATTCCTACAATCACTCATCCTCTTGGATCAAATACCTCTTGTGAAAATCCCTACAATCTTGTATATGAAACAACACAATATGATGAATACTCTATCCTTCCAATATCCAGTCCATCACATGAATCCATCTCAATCATACTGATCTCGTCCAAGCCAAAGAAACCCTCGATTTGTCCCAACCATCCATGGCAAGTCACCAGAAGTCTATGATCAACAATCTGCCCTAAAACAAATTTTTGTCCACCAGACTCTCCACAAATCCATCATAACTCCTAGCCAAACTTGCTCCCAAGCTAGTCAAGACCACATATCCATGCTTTCAGTTGAACTCATTGCTCCATGATCTAGGCTCATTTCCCTCTGAGTTTCTTCTTTGTACCCACTATGATTGCCATGTTGTTTTTCCATGACCTTGGTGTCAAGGATAGAATCTTAAATAATTGATGCTACCAAACCAAGAATCACAATGAAGCTACTTTGTATAGCGAAATATAAACAAAAGTAAATATACTAGTGCATAAAATATAGGAAAAGTTTTACACAAATTTGTACAATAACGCAAGTTTGTTATATTAATCCAATTGAATAATACAATAGTCCATGGCTCCCGTACCAAAGATAATGGGCCTCATAGATCCACTGATATAGGATACAAAATTGGGGCTTAGTGTTATTCCATCGACAACCAATCTACCCTCAACAAGATACTTTGACCATTTGGTTGTAGTGTGCTCTCTCAGTGCCTCTTGGTCGTACCTTGTACACACCTACCCAATCCTTTGGCTCTCGATATGCAACACCTGCCTCTATCAATTCTCCAAGTACATCTAGCCATTGAATCTTGGCTGAACAATTTTCTCTCTAGTTTTTCCTTAGTCCATCAAGGGCACAACACATCAATACTCCTGTTGATTTGTGAACAACTCCATTTGTGAACAACTCTCAACTGCCACTGCTTCTCCTCAACTACTCAGGGACTTTCACCCACTATAGTCTTCATGATTTTCTCCAATGAATACTAACATAAGGCACAGAGGGTTTCCACCTATCACTACAACATGTCCATCTCCCAAAATGAACACGTGTTAGGAGTACTACTCATCTTCTGCTATAGATGTCCTTCTCCACACACAAGTCTAGGGATAATAAAAAAGCTCCTTGTTGATCAAACCCTTGAGCTATACAAATTCCACCCAAATAGCTACTTTTTTTCATCAAAGTGTTGCACACCAGACTCCAATTTGGGGATAATCATGCTGCCCTCCAAAAGACCAAAGGTGCCCAATACAAATTTTTGATATTAGGACACCACCAAAATAGCATCCAAAACTACAAAAATACATACCTCTGCAAACTCAAGGGTTGGTGGTTTTCTCTGCAATAATGATCATTGGTTAGGGCTTGTTAACAACCTACTACAGCACCCTTTTCTCCACCTTCAAAGCTTCTCCAAGATTGTGGATTACCTCCAACTATCTCTTATCTTATTCACTGCCAAACTAGGCTATTAATTGGCCCTCCAGTAAGCCTTTTTCCTACTTGAACAAGGAAAATAGTCCTACGACATGTTTTGTACCATAAAATAGCCTCTTGGCCCTCCTATTCCAAGTAAAATAGGCCTATGACCCACCTGTAGCTGCACACAAAGAATATAGCCTTTTTTTGGAGAGTTCCTCATCCATAAATCATGCCAAAATGCCACCTAATCTTCCCTTAATCCTGTGGCCAGCTTCCTGCTCCTAACTCATACCTATGGGAGAAAAATAAACCAAATATTAGTCCCAAACAACTCCTCCTCCTTGTTTCTCCAAGTTGTGGATGCCCCAAAAGTATTACACAAGGGATGAATGTACTTTTGGATGTGTGGAATAGCCTCCCACTCGACCTCTTTTTATACAAGTCTCTAGGGTAACATCTATTCCATATAGGATCACCTCATGTCAAGGCCAACTTGAATTCTCTAGAAAATTTTCCCACACTTAAATTCAAAAATTAATATCTCTACAAGGACAACTGGGAATTCGATGATTTTTATTGCATTGGATTTTTCTCATTTTCTTCTATCATCTCCATCCATAACATGTCCAATTATTTTTATGGTTCTGGCCAAAAAATATATGGGTACGAAGCCCTAAGATTTGATTTCAAGCCCACAAAATACTTTTTTGTGGAACCCTTCCACGGCCCTAAAGCCCAGGGTTTGGAGTACCTCCCAAGCTACAAATCTCAACAACTACAAGCTATTGAAAAAATTGTGTCTGACAAAGAGCTTTTGATCTCAGCACTCAATGGACTACCACAGTGATTAGATTTGTTTGCATCAAGTATAAGAAAATGAAAGGAAGCTCCAATTTTGGAAGAATTATGAGCAACTTCTTCACAGGAAGAATCAAAACTTTTGTCTGGAGGAAGACATTCAAAGGAAGAAGAAGATACCCAAGCATATGTAGCTCGTTCCAAGAATGTTGGAGGAAGAAATAAGTTATTTTTTCAGAAGAACAGGGATTTTGATAAAAGACCTAATCCTCAAAGGAAGAAATATATGTCACAAATTCAATGTTTCCATTGTAATAACTTTTTTCACTTCAAATCTCAATTTCCTTAAATAGTCAATGATAGGAAGAAAAGAGAGAAGTAGCATGCTACCACGAGAGAATTTGATGAACATTCCAAGAGAACCATAGTTAACGGAAATAAATACCACTTCTACTATTCCACACTTATAGGATCTCTTGCAGATGATGATCTGAAAATGGGTTGGATAACTTGTTATTATTTTCAAGAACCTCCCACTCAATTAAACAAATAAAAGATCTAGATTATTCTTGACTTGTGCGGAAATTTATACTTGAAACAGGTGTATGTTTTTTTTTAAAGTTATTTAAGACCTTTTGTTTTTTCTGATATTAAACATGTGCAAAATCCATATAATGTAGCAAATAAACATCAACACATAACAACAAATTTAATAAAGGAGTTCACCCGAATATTGTGGGCTACATCTCCTTGAGCCTTTGTCAATTGACTTCGCTCTTTGGGATTATGATGAAAAGATTCGTTTACAAGTTAATAAATCAACTCCAATGGTTATTTGGGATGTACCATTGGGTTTAGAATACCATCATACCCCTGTCATGGCTGTCATCACTCTGAATATAGAACTAGGCTTCCTTTGACTTTACCTCATCTGTCGATTCCCTTAAGCTTCCATGAGCTTCTCTTTCGCACGAACTCCCTAGAATTTATTTTCTATCCTTGAAACCTCACCTACTGTCTCCACCACATATCATTCTTCAAAAATAGACTAATCATTTGCTCCAAAAGAGCATTGGCTTCCCAATCTAGGCCTCCATCTACTGATGGCCTTGGGTTGCCCAAAACTTCCCTACGGATTATAGACCTTAATAAGTCTTCAAATGACTCTTAAAATCCTTTTATTGGATTCAAAATTTCCAAAATAGTCAAAATAGACTATTCACTTGTAGAAATTGGCCTCTGGTTGCTCCATTTTTTCCTCCAACACCTGGTGGCACCCATTGGCTTTAGAGTCACTGAAAACTTATCTGAAGCATATCTCCTTTCAGAAGTCCTAAAACGCTTCTGAAAACTCCATAAATGGATTTAGAAGTATCAAAATAGTCAGAAATGACTATTTTTTTGCTGAGAATGGATACTGGCTATTCTTGATTGGCCTCATTCTCTTGCTAGCACTTGTTGGCCCTAGTGGCCCCTGGAAATTATCTGAAGCATCTCAGCCTTCAAAACTCCTCTAGAGGCTCTAAAAACAACAGCATTAGTTCCAAAATGTATGAAACATCAAAAATTGACTATTATATTACTGATAAAGTCCTCTAGCTGCACTGGCTAGGCCTCAAACTGTTGCTGGCCCCTGGTGGCCTTAGTGGACCCTAGAAATTCTCTGAAGAAAAAACCTGCTCAAAAGTCCTCTTATGGCTCTGAAACCCTCACCAATGAGTCTAGAATGTCTTAGAAAGTCGAAATTTACTATTCACACTCCCAGAATGGACGAATCTAGCTCAAGATAGAGCCTAAACATGTTTTTCCCAGTGACCCCTAAATCAGCTCCACTAAAAATGGAGCAACTGCAATTAAACTGGTGATTTGGCCAAAAATGGCACACCCTCCCAAATATTGTGCCAACCTGACCATTATATTAAATTTTGACCTTTGATTTGGGCACATGCAACCAGAATCCACAGTTAGTTCATCGTAGCCGTCGGGGTCTTTTAAAAACTTCTGCGAAGTTAGCCGTCGGGGATGGCATTAACCGCAACGCCATGTGACCACTTCGTTGGACGGTTAAATAGACGGTCGCGGTTTTCGTTGGCCCCAAGTCTTGGCACTAAGGCCACATGGGGAGGGACTGGTCCTCGAGACTGACCCCTCCAAACCCCCAAAACGAAATGCAGTAAATGTTAAATTTAACCCATCCACCATATGGTTAAGACAGAACCCATAGGGCAGGAGGTAAGGCACAGGCTTACTACGCAAGAGGTTGCACGATCGATCCTCCAAAGTCCCAAAAAAATTTTACAGCACCATTCTTGGGCCACGTGGCGACCTCTAGGCCTACCACGTGGCAGCTTATGATTGGCCCAAACTTCAACATACAAGCCCTTGTCCAATCAACATCCACCACTTGGCATGATTTGATTGGCCCAGATGGAATATTCCAGGGAATATTCCTTGGAATATTCTTTTTTTTTAATTTTCCAAAACCTAGTCAAACTTGGTCAAAGGCAAAAAATTATAGTTTATTGGACTTTTCAAATGACGATAACTTCTTCATACGGTGTCGGTTTTTCGAACCGTTTACAGCGCCGGAATCAGGAAGACGAGATCTATTCGGTCGCTTAGGTTCAGCACACTTCTGAACAGTTTGATTTTTGAGCTATCACTTGGGCCCTTGATACAAATTTTATCACACCTCCCCATTGGGAATCTTTTGGACCCCAAAATACTAATTACCTGATCTGTTCAGTAGATGAGAGTACAACACCCTCACTTTCCAGCCTCCATACACTTTTCCTTGCATGGCTCAGTGCCTTTGAACCACAACTCGAAGGTAGTCAACACTTCCCTTCTTGAATGCTCTTGTCCTCCTATCAAGAATTGTCTTCCTTGAAATCACCTAGAAATTTCTGGCAAGAAATTGATAGAAGGTAGTTGAACATCATGTCCTTGATCATCGATCCAAGGTGGCTCAAACAAACGTAATTTTCCAACATAAATGCATACATAACTGAAATTTTCATATGTACAAATGAATGTATGTCTTACTGTGTCAAGAAGTCAAACCACTTCTTACCAAGCCACTTCCACTGCGACTTTTGTTGTTGAAAATATTCTTCATGTGAAACATCTGTTCTCACATTAATGATGGAATATTTGATTCCACTTTCCCTAATGTTTTTGTCCTCTTGCTTCAAATGGTTGGGATTATTAGTTGGATGCAGTGTCCAACATTGGGCAACAACATGTCCCCTCTTCTGACAATGTGTGCAAGTCTTATGCACCTTCTTTGCAAGTTGCCTTCACTTCAACTGTTTCATGTATGCCTTCATCCTCTTCCAGTGTTTTGAAACAACATGGTTACACAAACCACAATATGTACAACAACTCTTTCTTCCATTCAAGCATGTAGATTTGACATGCTTATCAAAAACATAATCAGCTTGACTATGGGAAGAATTATACCTCAAATGTTGTTTTTCATGTCCATATTTTTTACCTTCATGAGGATATGAACTTGTAGAGGCTCCAGCTTTCCTTCGAAGACTAACATCAGTGTTCATGTCTTGATAGCTTTCCGAACTCCCATGCTCGCCATAAGCTGCATGTATACAATCTTCTTGCTGCAACATAGGCTTCAAACATTGGCAATCAACTTGAACACAAACTTGACATGTTTGTGGTTTAGAACTAGTAACAAAATTTCTTTTTGAATTTGCCTCAAATGCCTTCATGGCTTTGGAGTCTTCGCCAATAGATTGAACATAACCAAGACCAAACTTCTTAGGTCTTTCCTCAACCAAAATAGGATCAATCATGCCTTGTGCATGTTTTCCTAAACCCTTGCCTTCATAGCCCATTTTTAACATCAACTTGGACCCTATACATCTAGTGTGTTTTTCAAATGAACCAACACATCTATCTAAGGAAGAAATCGAAGACAAATTTGAGTGATTTACCTCTACTTCATGCATGTTCTTGGTTAAGGCCTCTTGGGCTTGATGGAGCTGCATCTCCATCTCATGCATTCTTTGGAGAATTTCTTCCTTCTCTTGCTTCATAGCAACCAATTTCTCACGAAGTCTAGTGCTTTCCTTTCTATCTTCAAACAGAATTTGCACCATATCCTTCATCCTGAAGAAGTCTCACTTCATGTCTTCATCGAATAATCTTGTGAAGGAGGAGGATTTTGAAACCTCACTTCATGAATTTTTCATCATTAAAATTAACTAAATAACTTCAATCAAAAATTCACAAAGCTTTCAAAAACAATTGAAAAATCTTCTGAACAAAAGGGCTGTAGAGTCAAGTTCTTCTTCAAGAAGCCTTTTGCAAACAGACCCTTTTGTGCTTCAAGGGTTGCCTTGAGGTCCTTTGGGTAAAGAAGATGCCTTCAACCCTTCTTCCTTCTTGTCCTTTTCTAGACTTAGCTAACATTAGCTCTGCCTTTACCTCTAGAAAACTTCAAACTTGTAAGCAACAGTCATTTTGTAAACAGTCAAATTCTTTGCACTATTTAAACACCTTTCAAGTCAAACAAGCAACCTAGTGCTCTGTCAATCAAGCAACTATGCTCTGATACCAACCTGATTTTAAAATGGGTTGGATAACTTGTTATACTTTTCAAGAACCTCCCACTCGGTTAAAAAAATAAAAGATCTAGCTTATTCTTGACTTGTGCGGAAATTTATACTTGAAACAGGTGTATGTTTTTTTTTTTGTTAAGTTCTTTAAGACCTTTTATTTTTTTTGATATTAAACATGTGCAACAGTCATATAATGCAGAAAATAAACATCAACACATAATGGAAAATTTAATAAAGGAGTTCACCCAAATATCGTGGGATACGTCTCTTTGCGCCTTTGTCAACTGACTTGGCTCTTTGGGACTATGATGAAAATATTATTTTACAAGTTAATAACTCAACTCCAATGGTTATTTGGGTTGTACCATTGGGTTTAGAATACCATCATACCCCTGTCATGGTTGTCATCACTCTGAATATAGAACTAGGCTTCCTTTGACTTGACCTCATCTTTTGGTGCCCTTAAGCTTCCTTGAGCTTCTCTTTGGCACAAAATTCCTAGAATTTCTTTTTTGTCCTTTAAACCTCACCTACTGTCTCTAGCACATATCATACTTCCAAAATAGACTGATCATTTTCTCCAAAAGAGCACTAGCTTCCCAATCTAGGCCTCCTTCTACTTATGGCCCTAGGCTACCCAAAACTTCCCTGTGGCTTCTTAACCTCAAGAAGTATTCAAATGGCTCTTCAAATCCTTTAATTGGATTCAAAATGTCCAAAATATTCAAAATAGACTATTAACTTGCAGAAATTTTCCTTTGGCTGCTCCGATCTCGCCTCCAACACCTGGTGGCACCCCTTGGCTCTGGGGTCACTGAAAACTTCTTTGAATCATATCAACTTTCATGAGTCCTAAAAAGCTTCTGAAAACTCCATAAATGGATTTATAAGTATCAAAACAGTCAGAAATGACTATTGGTTTGCTGAGAATGAATATTGTCTGCTCTGGATAGGCCTCATTCTCCTACTGGCCTTGGTGGCCCTTGGAACTTCTCTGAAGAATATGGGCCTTCAAAAGTCCTCTACAGGCTTTGAAAACCACACCATTAGTTCCAAAACGTCTTAAACATCCAAAATTGACTATTGGATTACTGAGAAAGGCTTCTAACTGCACTGGCTAGGCCTCAAACTGTTGTTGGCCCCTGGTGGCCCCTAGAACTTCTCTGAATCAAGACCCTGCTCAAAAGTCCACTAATGGCTCTGCAACCCTCACCAATGAATCTAGAATATCTGAGAAATTCGAAAGTTACTATTCATAGTCCAAGAATGGACGAATCTAGCTCAAGATAAAGCCTAAACAATTTTTGCTCAATGACCCCTAAATCAACTCCACTAAAAATGGAGCAACTGCACTTAACTGCATTTAAACTGGTGATTTGGCCAAAAATGGCATGCCTGCCCAAATATTCCACCAACCTGACCATTATATTAAATTTTGACTGTTGATTTGGTTACATGCAACCAGAATCCACGGTTAGTTCATCGTAACCGTCAGGGTCTTTTAAAAACTTCCGCGGAGTTGGCCGTCGGGGATGGCATTAACCGAAATGCCATGTTACCACATCGTTGGACAGATAAATTGATAGTCGAGGTTTTCGTTGGCTCTGGATCCTGGCACTAAGGCCACATGGGGATGGTTTGGCCCCTCCGAACCCCCAAAACGAAACACGGTAAATGTTAAATTTAACCCATCCACCATATGGTTAAGACAGAACCCATAGAGCAGGCGGTAAGGTGCAAGCTTGCTACGTGGGAGGTCGCAAGATTGATCCTTTAGAGTCCCAACCAAATTTTACTGCACCATTCTTGGGCCACGTGGCGGCCTTTGGGCCTACCACGTGGCAGCCTATGATTGGCCTGAACTTCAACGTATAGCCCCTTGTCCAATAAACATACACCACTTGGCATGATTGGATTGATCTAAATGGAATATTCTAGGGAATATTCCCTAGAACATTCCTTTTTTTAAATTTTCCAAAACTCAATCAAACTTGGTCAAAGGCCAAAAATTACAATTTACTGGACTTTTCAAATCGTGATAACTTCTTCATACGGCGTCAGTTTTTCAAACCGTTCATGGTGCTAGAATCAGGAAGATGAGATCTATCCATTCCCTCAGATTCAGTACACTTATGGACAATTTTAATTTTGAGCTATCACTTAGGTCCTTGATCCAAATCTGATCAGATGACAATAATAGATGGTTAGTCGAAAGTGGACCTTCAAGACATATGATAGGGGACCATGATCATGTTACAAGTTTGATGGAAAAGAAACTAACTCAAAAGTTAATTTTCCATCTCATGGAAAAATTCCCTCCTTTGGACAGTCTTCCTCATCAAGAAAGACCCCTCCTGGCTCTTGGAAGAATTTAATTTGGTTAAAGAAAATTATATTTTTAATATGGAAAGCCACATGTGCACAAAAGGAAAGTTCAACCCTATGAAGAATCTTGATACCCTTGGAAGCCTATCAATACAAGTCAAGTTACCCTCATTTGGACATCTTCACCAAGCGTCTCTCTCTTCTCTCTTCTTTGATTTAGCTCGCACATGTCTGAAGTAGTTCACGGAGATCGGTTTGTGCAAGTCCAAAATTGCAGGGTCTGAAGCTCACATGTGTGATCTAGGGTTTTGATTTGCAGCTGCAGGGTTTCCACATGGAATTATCGGTTGCAACTGCTGGCACACAGGCTTATCTATGTGGTTGGAACGTTTCAAATGCATGCACATACATTCTCTTTGTGTGGTTGTAAACTAGGTTTTTATTTTTAAATTTTCTTGCAGATCATGATAGTTGATCATGGATTATGATAGCTAACAGTAGATGATAACAATAGATCACAGACTTTTGAACCATGATATTGATCAGCATTATTGTTGGGTTCATCTTTGAGATATTGATTGGTTGATCTTTGTTGTATAGTCTTGTGGATAAATAATTATATTATTGTACTCTCTCTTTTCTGTAACATTCAATGGAAATAAAATAAGAAGAAGAATTTGAAAGGGTTTTTCCCCGGTCTCCAACTAATGTCTCCATGTGGGAATATTTTTCTTCTATTGTTCCTTTATGTTTCCTTGCATATATGATGATATTGTTATTTCTATATAATTTAATATTTTGTTGAATAATTTCATGATGTTATGGGGTAAATTCAACGTATAAATAATGAAATGCAATTATCTAAAGCAAAGAACAATATATCCTTAAGAAAAAGTAACATCACAATGTGGAGCTTGGAGATAATAACAACTATGAAATCAAAGGAATTGGGACAACATCCATTGATATGGAAATAGGTGAAAGCATTCACTTGAGAAATATACTCTATGTTCCAGGTTTGAAAAAGAATTTTTTTTCAATTTCATGTTTAGAATATAAAGGAGATAGAGTAGCCTTCATTGATGGGAAATTCCTTGTGTGGGCCAAGCGCTCTAGTATAAATTATACTAAGGCTATTGGGACTCTTGAAGGAAGGTTGTATAAACTCCTGGGGAAAAATTCCCAAGATTTTCAAATAGATCATGAAGGTGTGTGTAAAGGATGCAATCTTGTAAAGAATGTCAAGAAACCCTTTCCAATGAGTGAAAATAGGTCCAAAGATATTTTGGATTTAGTCCATTGTAATGTGTGTGGTCTTATGCCAATTAAAAAACTCTTGGAGGTGGTCTCTACCATGTATCCTTTATCGATGCCTTCTCTTGTGGGACGTGGATCGATCTTATGAAGTCAAAAGATGAAGTATTCATAAAATTCCAGGAATTCAAAGCTGAAGTGGAGAACCTGACAAGGAAGAAGATCAAGACTTTAAGTTCATATAATGGAGGAGAATACACCTCCCAGGAACTCATTTTCTTATATAAGGAAGTTATAATTAAGAGGGAGTTCATCATTCCTTATAATCCTTAGCAAAATGGATTGGCTGAGAGAAAGAACATATTTATTGAAGAATATGTGAAGGAAATTATACATGATCAATATGTGCCAATTTTCTTGGTGGGATAAGTAGCTAGGACAATCATCTATGTTATAAATAGAAGTCCTCGTTGAATTCTAGAAGATAATACTCCTAAAGAAGCATTCACCAGTCAGAAACCATAGGTTGAACATCTAAGAATATTTGGTTGTCCATTGTCCATACTTGTATCCAAGGATAAGATAAATAAGGTAGAGACATTCGGAAACAAGGTGTATGCTTTGGGTACATTGAGTCATCAAAATCCTATAGGATGTTCCAAGGCAGTGGCAGGTTGAAGTAAGTAGGCCAGTGATGTTTTAGGAAGATTTTTCTTATTGTAAATCCAAAGAAGATGAAATGGATACCTATGATGAGGAGAAGGAGAATATGGCTCCCAAAGAAGAAGTTACAGGTCCTCCCACATCCTCAAGACATCCTAAATATCATGAAGAAATGTCAGAAGGACCTTGTGAACCATTGGATCCTATGGTTGCTCCAGAAACTAGAAAAAGACCAACTTCGCTCAAATATGCTTTATAGGATGTAGAAGGACATGTGGCTCCACGGGGCACCTTTAGGGAATCTAAGAGACCTAATAGGTATACAATCTATGTAGCATTAATGACTAAGTTGATTGACTTTGAACCTTCCAACCTCAAGGAAGCAGCCACGCAGCAAGTTTAGGAGGATGTAATGATGGAAAAATACCAATATGTTATGAAGAAAAATTTCTGGGAAATTTTTCCAAGACCTGAAGGAAATTATATGGTAACCTCAAAGTGGATATATAAGATTCAAGAATGCAAAAAATGGGAGCATTGAAAAATACAAGGAGAGATCTGTGGCTAGAGGGTTATCCAAGAAAGAGGGAGAAGATTGCAATGAAACCATTGCACTGGTTTTCAAGTACACCACGATTAGATCTCTTATCTCTCTTACTTCATTTATGGGATGGAAGTTACATTAACATCATATGGATGTAAAAACGACTTTCCTCAATGGTGTGATTGAGGAAGAGGTGTACATAGATAAACCTCAAGGTTTTGAGGTGCGTGGGAGAGAATATTGCGTGTATATATCGAAGAAGTCCTTGTATGGACTCAAGAAAGCATCAAGAGCCTAGTATTCTAGAATTAATGAATATCTAAGGAGACTCGGTTTCTCTAAGAGAGTTGTTGATCCAAACCTATATATCAAGGTTGTGAAGGGTGAGCCTATGATACTACTATTATATGTTGATTATTTTTTCCTAACATGTGTGGAGCATATTATTATTAAGAGTAAGAGGGGGTTTGCCTCTGAGTTTGACATGAAGGATCTTGGATTGATGCATTATTATTTGTGATTGGAAGTCTGGAAGAAACCTAGTGAAATCATTCTTGGGAAAGGAAATTATGTCATCAAGATCCTTCATAAGTTTGGAATCATGGAATGCAAGTCTATAGCAACTCTTATGGTGACGAATCTGAGAAAGTTGAGGGATTATGAGTCTGGCCTAGTAGATCCATCCATGTATCAAGAGTTGATTAAATCATTGATGTAGTTAGTTAATACCAAGGCATACATTTTCTTTGCATTGAACACCTTGAGCCAGTTAGAGATCGAACCGAGACATGAGCATTGGATTGCAACAGAGCATATGTGAAATTTTTAACTATTCCAGAAACTGCAAATTATTATTCTAACTGTAAATTAATTAACAGATTATCTATCCATACAAACAATCAATAATTCACAACTAAAATTTTAACCAAATTAAATTTTGTGGAAGATAAAATGGATCTGAGAAAATATTGGCACACACATAATAAAAATTTACATAATTATTTTTGGACTAAATTCCCCGAAAAAAACCAACTTCGGAAAATCGGTGTAGCAGCTTAGGGTTTTATATTATTAAGAAACAATGAAATAATTTGAGTACAATATATGGATTCCCAGCTGGAAATCCAATCAATAAGTATCTGAAAAACGTAATTAGAGAGAAAATTCTCTCACTCCACAAGAAATCCCAGCACTGGCTCCTCTATAAAAATCGGTTGTCCAAACCCTTATGCAGGCCCTCTGCATAGTCCTTACACTACATCTCACACATGTGGATCTGTTTAAGCTTTGATCAAGTTTTCCCTCTTGTATATACTCCTGGAAGTGACTCTTCAGGCCTATGGAAGACTTTCCTTACCTCTAGAAGACTTTCTCGACCTCTGAAAGCTTAATCAACTTCCTATCCATGTAACAACCCTGGTACAAATCCATGTAATAAAGTTAAAATAATAACCACGGTTGATGGGACATGTATTCCAAGATGAATGGTGGGAAAAACATCCTAGAGGGTTTTCGTTTCGGTTATTATGGCTAAAGGAAATTGACAAAGGCTTTAAAAATACATGAGGCAATAATTGGCATTTTATTTATGAAAATAATGGAAAATAGGAGAAAAGGAAGGTGAAAGGTCACAGGTTGCATGTGAGAAGGAAAATGAAGTAAAATAATGGAAAATGAAGAAAATAGAGGCCTCATTAATAAAAAGGATTGTGAGGATCACTTGGTAAGCTTTTTTTGGTTCAAGCTTTTTTTCAGATCAATTTTGGAGCTATCATTATTCTCTCTCTCTCTCTCTCTCTCTCTCTCTCTCTCTCTCATATTCTTGGATATTTAGAGTTTTGTTGGAGCACTCTTAGAGAGCGTAGATACTTTTTGGTTTGGAGCAAGAAGGCAAAGGAAGAGCAGGAAAGTGCAAGTGAACATTGGGATCAACATCTATAGCAGGTTTTGATTGCGGGTACCGAGTTGCATGTATGCTTTCCTCACTAGTTTTGGCATGTATGGTGTACGCATGTGGATTTTCCTAGCCTTTCCCTTTCCTCGATATCCATGGTATTGTGGGTTTATTTCCATTTATTCTTTTCTAGTTGGTTCTCATGATTCCTTTAGCTACGGGTTGAGTTATTAGTTCCTGGAAGCCTTGGTTGGACAAATGCTCTGGAAGCCCAGCAAACAAATATGGGTTGAGTTACTAGTTCTGGAAGCCTTGGTTGGAAAAATGCTCTAGAATCCCTAGGTGGTTTTAGTTACTAGTCCTGGAAGCCTTGGTTGGAAAAACATTTTGGAAGCCTTGTAACATTTGGGGTTGAGTTACTAGTCCTGGAATCCCTGGTTGGAACAAACACTTTGGGTCCCTGGTACAGTTTGGATAGAGACCAATCCGTGATGGTTATTTATGTCCGACCGTGAGGCGGAATCACTGGTTTGGGGTTGAGACGGTTTGGTCTTTGGAGCCTTGGTTTGGTGTTGATTGATGTGTTTGATAAATTTATGCATTCATGCTTGGAATATGGCACAAGGGTGATTGGCTGAAGTGAGACTTGGCTCAGCCAATCTATGGTTAGGTGGAACGTGTAAATCCATATCCGGTTGGTTTTCACATTCAGTAATGAAGAGCTCATTCCTCTGGTATTTGGTATGAAAATGTATTGGTTTATGTATGGATTTTATGGGTGTTGTATCCATTGTATTTTTGTTGTTGTTGTGTTGGTTATAATCATGTATTTGATTAGTGATGATGTATGGCTCTATCCATGTTTTTACCTGTAAATGAATACACAATGTATATATGGTCATATAGACTATATTATTGCTTATTATGTAGGGCAGCAATGCTTATTAGCTATTCTTAGATAAGTAAGAGACCCCCATGTTTAATTGTTTTTTTTAAACATGTAAATGTAATGTTTGCGACATGTTTGATGAAATGTATGTCATGGCCGAGAGGGGTCTAGATGAGTTCCCGATGATGTGGTTGCTTCCTTACCTTTGTTTTAATGTTATTTATCCTCTCCTAAAGTTTCATGAATTTTTGGGCAGTGACCTGGGCTCTGGGGCTAAAAGGGTGGCATGAATCCCTGAGTTACAGGCACAAAACTGGCTTTCTGGGGCTCTGACCATGACCTTTCCTTGGCATGCCCGCAGCTATAGGCTTCTATCTACTCCCTTACCCTTACATGCCCACAGCTAAGGTTTAAAAGGGTCAAAAACAAGTTCCCCTTAGGTTTTAGGGGTTTTGTGATCTAAATCTGAACAAACTAGTTATTGCTATGCTAGCTCCCTCATCAGTATTAAAAATGTGTTTAAGGATCGGCTCAATTTAACCATTTGTAAAGGGGTTAAAGTGTAAAGTTTCATGTGTCTTTGATGATCAAATTATGAGTTAATTAGTTTTTAAAAACTCATAAATAGAAAATGAAATGCAGAAATATAACTCATAGCAATCACATAACACAATGGATGATGATGGAGTTCACCCCTCCTGGGCTACATCTCCGTGGACCTGGTTTAACTAGCTAGTACCTCTTGGGATTATGAGTAAAATGTCTAATTACAAGCATCTGTGATGCTCCAATGGATTTTTTTATTGTTCCATTGGCTTTAGAAGACATGAAAACCCCAAAAATGACTATTCAATCTCTGAATTTAGTTACCAGCTCCTCTAGGCTTGACCTCCCATCTTGGTGGCCATGGGCTTGTTTAATCTCCAAAGTGAAAAATAACCTTTATATGTGCTCCAATGCCTCTATAAATTATACTACTATGTTCATAACATCAAATACATCAAAAATTGACTATTCATTCACTCCATTTGGCCTTCAGCTGATCTAGGCATGGCTTTCCCTCCTGGTGGCCCTGGGCTTCAAAATTCTTCAAGTGACCAAAAAAACCTATAGATTTGCTCCATTTCCTCTGCAGGATGTTCGAATGGATTCATAGTATTCCAATCTGATAGGAATGACTATTCCTGAGCCAAAATTGGTCGAAAATTTCTCAAGGTAGGCTTCATTAAAGTTTCCCCTAAATTCTACCTCTAAATTTGGAAAACTGCCAATTAGCTCCGCCAAATCTGGAAGTGGCACTAAATTTGGGGAGCTGCCAAAAATCCTACCAGATTAGGTGATGGATTAATTAAGATATAAGCATGTATTAAAGGCGGGTTAACTGTGCACTAATCCATAATTAACTGGCCGCTTAAGCATGGTCTTATGGTTGCGATCATATGGAGGAGGGTTGGCCCCCTCTGCTCTGCCATTGGGAAATGCACTACACTTTAAGTACAAGGTCAGCGCCTTTATTTTCAAGGAGAAAGGTATGGCCCAATGGTAACAGTTGGTAGTGGAGAGGGGGAGGTCATGGGGTCGAGCCCCAACATCACCCCCCGTTACATGTTTTTTGGAACGAATTAAATGCACCACCGAAACCTTTGATATCTTCCATCGAACTTTATACAAAAACTTTGAATACGGAAATGCTCCATCCATAGGTTATATTCCAACATTTAAAACTTTGGTTCACTAGGGGAATTTTGAGGTCTAAAATGGGCCTCCTAAGGAAATAATAAATAATAGCTAAACCAATTTATGAATTTTCAAATCACTTTTTGCACCACAATCCATGTAAGCATAGTTAAATTCAATTCAAAAGTTGTACCAAAATAAAATTAATAAAAAAATTGTATTGATGTGACTATAAATAAGAATGAGTTTTTCAAGAAAAAGTCATTATCATTGAACAACTATTGCATTTGTCCTTTGTACTTAAATAACTTAACATAAAATATAAATTTAAATTTATAAATTCTTAATTATATTGTATGTTATTAATTAAAATTTATATTATATAAATAGTATAATAACATGTAATTAATATACTATATAAATATAATATAATAAATGTATAGGGATATGCATTGTTTATTTCAAGAAAGATGAAATGACAATAATATATTTTTATTCAAAAAGTGTGAAATGACATTTATTATGAGTACTTTATTTTGACTTTAAAAGTACTTAGAGCACTACCATGGTTAACCATGAGTTTTTATCCACCACTGAAAATGTGACAAGTACCTTTAACTCTAGCAATGCCACCTCAACTATTAGGGATGATGTCATCCCGTAAAATGTGGTTGGTTCTCATAAAGTGAATTTTTGTTATACATTTTCCTTAGGAGGCCCATTTTATACCTCAAAATTCCCCTAATGAAACCCGCCATTCAAATCTGCGCTCCAATAATTGCTTGGACTATGGTTAATTTAAACACGCCTCCAATAATAATCCTGCCATACCATATAATATGAAACTCGGACTATATGCTCCAATAATAATCTCGCTATACCATATAATATGAAACTCAGACTATACACTCGAATAATAATCCCGCCATACCATATAATATGAAACTCGGACCTTAGGTTATAATACCTATGTAAGGTATTAGACCTGCTCCACCATGTCATTTGGACTAACACTTAGGCTTAAAAACCATAGGTTTAATGAAATTTACACCACATAAAAATTAGTCTGAAACCTCAGGAAATAGTTGAAATGAAATCTGAACCCAATGTTGGAGAGGGGATCCACTAGGGGACACATGGCGGTCCCTGGTTGGGTTGTCCTCCAACATATAAAAAAAAAACTGAATTCAACCTTACAAGGATATTGGAGGACATTGGGCAATTTTCACCTTCACAAACCAAACTGACACACTTGTCATAGTCCCATTGGACAAAAACTGAAGAATATTCTCTACATGCTGACTAGACTACCATGTCATCAGTTGTACCTGTTCAGCAATATTTTTTTTAATTTATATGTTCTGAATGGCGATCAGCAAACCATAACTTCCTCATCCGAACTCAGTTTTCAACGAAACGAATTGTGTTGGATTCCTTGCAATGGGTCGGTCGTTGCCATTTTGGTTTGGTAAAATTTTGAGGACTTTCATTTTTAAGCAAATTTTTTCCCTAATTCAAATTCTGATCACTCCTTCCCACTAACATGTTTTTGGACTCACAAAATTTGGTTATCTCATATGAGTTGAGCTCTCTTATTTTTCCCAAGTTCTATCATCTTGATTCTACTTGAAAAATTCGCCATGACAACCACTTGGTCACTAACATGCCTTGCCTTGTCTTGCAAATGGCTTGGCTCTTCAACCACTATTCTCCTTTTGTTGCTGACCCAATCCAACACTTGTTGGCCGATATAACACTTTTTGTACCAAATCGATTCATAGGTGCTTGGAAAGCTAACTGATTGTCTTCCCACTGAGAATCATGTTCTTGCTTTGCACAATGAGTGAACTATAGCAATGAGTTCCAACCGCAGTAAAAATAAGAAAAGAAATGACCATTATTTTACCTTCGTGGTTCCAAATTCCACCTCTGGAATAATGCATTTTCCATCTCCTTCTCTTCTTGGCGTCAACACATAAAATGGTCTACAATTACTACAAACTTTCTTAACATCTTGTCACAAACATAAGATATTTAGATCTAACCATCAATCTAAAAAACACATTATGCAAGAAACAACTTGATGACATATCCTCTTGCTCCTTCAAAGCAACAAATTTGACATCATGTGAACATCACCATGTACTCTTACATCTTGGTGTCAAAACTTATCGACCAAACACAGGTCGACAAAACATGCCACTTCAAACAACTGAATCTCTAGTCAAGCATAAGCATCTATAACAACTTGACGATTCTTTTCCCAAACAAAAAGAATTTCACATCTCATGAAAAACTTCTCTAACATCTCCTTTTCGTATTTGGAGACAAAAACAACTCTTCCAAGTCAATATTACATGCATGCAACACACAATCGACCAACACATGTCGACACTCATGCATGTGCAAATGATCAACACTCTCAAGTTGACAACATAAATGTTAAACAAACCAATTGACCAACACAAGTCAATTACTCATGCATGTTCAAAAACAATGAAATCATCAAAATTCCATTGTTCATACACACAAACTCTCATGCATGTATACAATTCTTCAACTCTCTCACAAGTACAAGCATAAGTACAAGAATCTCATGCATAGGTACATGTACTTAACAAGTTGAAATGAACAAATTTTGTTGCAATAAAGTGAGTCAACATACTCCACTTTCAATCACCTTCTTGGCATAAACATGCAACATGCATTTCATTGGCAAAGAAATGCATCAACATCAAAAGACATACAAAGCCTTAATTGGATAAGAAATATAACCATCTCTTACCAAACCATTTCAATGGTGCTTCTTTCAGTTGCACATCATCATCATGTGAATCCTCTTAACTCACATCAATTATGGAATATTCTTTTCCATTCTTGCCATTCTCCTTCTCCACCTTCTTCAAATGTCGTGGATGACTTGTTGGATACAAAGTCCAACACTTGTCTACAAGATGACCTTGCTTATGGCAATGAGTGCAAAACAGTTGCTTCTTTCTTTCAACATGGCTTGCTTTGTCTTCGCCTTTTTGTCTCCTTTGCTTTAAAAGTTTCCTGCGCATGGCTATCTTCTTCCAACATCTTGAATCATTATGGTTATCCAAACCACAAAAGGAACATGCAAACTTTTTCCAAATCTTATGTTAGAATTTTCCATGTTTATCATAATAAAAAACAACTTTATTAAAAGCATATTTATACCTTGAACATTCACCTTTGACGCCTTCTTGAGGAGGTTAATTTGATGAAGTAATGGCTCTCTTCGGTATACCAACAATTGCTTCAATGGTTTTACAGATTTCAACATCCTCTTGTTCGTCATTCTCATTAGTTGAATGCTTATGAGCACCTTCATGCAAAGTGGCTGTAAAACTTTTGTTTTCCTCATTAACACAAGCTTGAGGTAATGAACACGAAATGAAAGTCCTTCTTGGAAGACCTTCATGTGCCTCCTTGGCTTTAGATATTTTTCCATCATGTTGTCCATAACCAAGACCCAAATACTTAGGCCTTTCCTCAACAACAATTGGCTCAACTATGCCTTGTGCAAGTTTTCCCAATCCTTTACCTTCATAGCCCATATTCATCAATAATTTCAACCCTATTCCTCTAGTGTGTCTTTCAAAATCACCTACACATTAATCTTGAGAAGAAATTGAAGCTAAACTTGAATTTCATACCTATTTTTCAAGCACGTGCTTGGCTAAGGCTTCCTTGGCAACATGGAGTTGATTCTCCATCTCATGCAACGTTTCAAGAAGGTATTTCTTCTCCTCCTTCATGGCAATCAACTGCTCTTGAAGTTTAATTCTCTCTCATTTATCTTCATACTTCTCTTGCATCCTATGAATCAAAATGTAGAGTTTATGCAACATCTCTTTATCAAAGATTTTTTCTAAGGAAGATTGACTAGAAGCATCACTTAATGAAGTTGTCATCACACATGCAATGCATACAACGCTTCTTTGTTGTGTTTTGAGACTTCAGATCTCGATTTTGACTTATTTTCCTTCACACATAAACTTGTTCTTCTTCACACATAAAATTGTAAGTTCACTATGTGCAAGTTCAAAAACCAATACCTATAGAATAATTAGATAACCTTGGCTAAAATGAGCTAAATTTTTTCTCTAATACCAACTTGATTTGAATCTGAACAAACAAGTTATTGTTATGCTAGCTCCCTCATCAGTATTAAAAATGTGTTTAAGGATCGGCTCAATTTAATCATTTGTGAAGGAGTTAAAGTGTCAAGTTTCATGTGTCTTTGATTACCAAATTATGATTTAATTAGTTTTTAAAAACTCATAAACAAAAAATGAAATGTAGAAATATAACTCACAACAATCACATAACACAATGGATGATGATGGAGTTCACCCCTCCTGGGCTACATATCCGTGGACCTACTTTAACTAGCTAGGCCTTCTTGAGATTATGAGTCAAATGTCTGATTACAAGCATATGTGATGCTCCAATGGATTTTATGACCACTCCATTGGCTTCATAAGACATGAAACCCAAAAATGACTATTCAATCTTTGAATTTTGTTACTAGCTCCTCTAGGCTTGACCTCCCACCTTGGTGGTCATGGGATTGTTTAATATACAAAGTGACAAAATCAAATTTATATGTGCTCCAACACCTCTATAAATTGTACCACTATGTTTAAAATATCAAATACATAAAAAATTGACTATTCATTCACTCCATTTAGCCTTTAGTTGATCTGAGCATGGCCTTCCCTCTCGGTGGCCCTGGGCTTCAAAATTATTCAAGTGACCAAAAACACCTATATATTTTCTCAATTGCCTCTGTAAGATGTTCCAATGGATTCATAGCATGCCAAACTACTAGGAATGATTATTCCTGGGCCAAAATTGGTCAAAATTTGCTCAAGATAGGCTTCATTAAAGTTTCCCCTATATTCTGCATCTAAATCTGGAAAACTACCAGTGAGCTCTGCCAAATCTGGAAGTGGCGTTAAATTTGGGGCGCTGCCAAAAAACCTGGCAGATTAAGTGCTGGATTACTTAGGATATAAACATGTATTAAAGGTGGGTTAATTGCGCACTAATCCGTAATTAACTAAGCATGGTCTTATGGTGCACGGTCATATGGAGGAGGGTTGGCCCCCTCCGCTCTGTCATTGGGAAACGCACTGCACTTTAATTACAAGGTTGACACCTTTGTTTTCAAGGATTAAGGTATGGCCTAATGGTAACGAGCAGTAGTGGAGAAGGGGAGGTCATGGGGTCAAGCCCCGACCTAGCTGCTCGTTACATGTTTATTGGAACGATTTAAATGCATCACTGAAACCTTTGATATCTGCCATCGAAATTTATACAAAACCTTTGAATACGGAAATTCTCCATCCATAGGTTAGATGCCAATGTTTAAAACTTTGGTTAAACCCACCATTAAAATGTGTGCTCCAATAATTCACGCCATACCATATAATATGAAACTTAGACTATACGCTCCAATAATAATCCTGCCATACCATATAATATGAAACTCAGACTATACGCTCCAATAATAATCCTGCCATACCATATAATATGAAACTTGAATTATATGCTCCAATAATAATCCCACCATATCATATAATATGAAACTCAAACCTTAGGTTATAATACCTATGTAATGTATTAAACCTGCTCCATCGTGTAATTCAGATTAACACTTAGGCTTAAAAACCATAGGTTTAATTGTTAGGTCCCTATATTGCTAGTATATTCCCCTGTTGTTAGTGTAACCCCCTTATTGTTATTGTTGTACCCCTCTAACCCCAATATTGTTATTATTTTGCCCTTACATTATTATTTTTAGGTCAGCAAGGATTATATCGTGACCCCATGGACTCCTATATATATAAGGACATTTTTTCATTTGTATCATCGAAAAAATTTTCATTTATGTAATATAAAGGAGGTTTCCCCCTCGAAGTGGCTTATTTCTAAGGTGTTGATCTCTCTTTTCTTTTATTTTTGGAGCTGGTTTCATAACATTTGGTATCGGAGCTTTGGATTTTAGGGTTTCATTGCTCCAAACAGGTCATCGTGGAATTTCCACTATAACTTTTTTTTACTAAGGTTCAGAAGCTTAAATGTTTACAGTGCAAAGACGAAATACTGAGGAACGTCATGTAAAATTTTCAAATCTTGGTTCGCAATATTTTCGGAGATATGATCTCCGGAAGTTAGGGTTTTTTCAGACTCATGAATTTCACCTAAAATAGGTAATTGTGGCATTTGCGCTATAACTTTGTTTCTGCGAAGGTTCAGAAGCTGAAATTTTTACAGAGCAAAGTGGAAATCCTAAGGAACTTTCTGTTAACATTTCAGATCTTAGTTCACGATATTTTTGGAGATATGATCTATTGAAGTTAGGGTTTGTTCAAGCTCTCGAATTTCATCTCAAAGAGGAGACCGTGGGAAAATCGTCATAACTCTCTCTCCGAGCATCGGATTGTAATTCTGTAAAAAATTGCCTCAATTACACAAACTTTGGTTTTCTTTGTATCAATTTTAGAGCCGAAGGAGGAAGTAGTGACACATGGCATGTCATACAAGTTCGCTCTACTGAACCAGTCCATAATTAGGCCATTGTGGGAGATTGGGCATAACTTTGCCTTGAAGAATCCAAATCAGGTCAGACCTGTGGCATTCGAAAGAAGATTCAGAGGGCTATTACAGGGCCAAATTTCAGCTATTGAAGATCCAAAATCACAGAGATAATTCAGTTTCAATATCGAGCTCCTCAAAAGCAAGAAACATGTGTGTATTTTTCTTCTTCGACTTGCATAAGTATTGTGTGAAAAATCAGTTTGAAGTGATTCCAAGGGCATATTGAAGCATATATATCAATATTGGGTTTTAAAATTCCACCTAAAAAGAATTCAACACCCATTAATCCTTCAGAAGGCTCTATTATGACTCATGAAGAGGAAGAAGCGCAGCATGACATATCAAAATTACAAGAGCAAGTGCACCAAATCTCGCTGTCGCAAAGAGCAACAAAAAATGAAATGGAAGTTTTGAAGAAAGACTTGGAAGCGAAGATGGATATGAGGAAGTTTGATGGAAAGGATCCCATAACATGGATACTACAGATGGAGCAATATTTTGATCTCAATAATGTGCAAAACACACAAAAGGTACACATTGCAACTTTACATTTAGAACAAAATACATTTGTATGGTATCGATGGCTTTGCTCCTGTAAAAAAATTGTCACTTGGTCAATTTTTATAGAGGAAATGATAGCACATTATGAGGATACAAATAGCAGCACCTTTTTTAGACAATTGATAAATTTCAAACAAAAGGGTTCAGTGGTGAAGCACATTGAGGACTTCCTAAAATTGAATATAAGGTGTTAGTATGATTCTTTCGTCAGTTTAGACCACTTTAGCTACACATAACAAATAGCCCTAACATCAATTATAGTTGCAAATATCTTTAAGTCTGCAGTTATTTGATCCAAATAATGCTGCACAAATCTAGATCTAAGCATAAAAGACATTAAGCAGTAAAAATAAAATGTGGCTCCATGCATCCAATAGACAAGACAAGAACAATGTATTTGAAAGAATTTTTTATATTAAAAGGGGGAACCTGAGAGGAAAACAAGAAAGGTGTTTCCGATTCTCCTCAATGGGATGGGTTCTTGAAAGTCCTCGCATTTGGCATTCCTGCATTTCTCTTGTTGGTAGAAAACCTGCATAAACATAGAACTCAAAGGGAGGTCACAAGGCAAAAATGGAGAATGTGACCAAGTATAGATCCAGAGTGATCTAATGCAATGGAAGGTGACTAATGAATGGAAAAACCCTTCTATTTATAACAAAATATTAGGGCGGTCTAGAACTTGGTGCATGAATAAAATATTATTAATCAAATTCTAGAACCACCCTTTAGGAATATTTTATTATATTTGTTGGAGGGAAAAGGATTTTTGACTTGGGTCAATTCCTTTATTTAGAAATAATAAATAAATAAATTATTTATTTATTATTTTAAGGAAATGGTGGGAATATAATTGAATAAATAATGATTTATTTAATTATTTATAAATGATTTAGTCAAATTTAACTAGGAATATTATTTAAATAGGGATTTAAATAACTTATTCCTAGGAAATAATCAAATAAATAAGGATTTATTTAATTGGTTTCCTTGTTTTGGGTTAAATATGACCAGGAAATATAAACAAATATACATTTGTTTATTATTTCCTTTTGGGGTTTCCTGTTTAGACCATAAACAACTTAATAAAGGTGTTTTACTAAGTTATTTCACATAGTGAAAGCAATTTTACTTAGGTTAAAATTGGTCTTACATGGTGTACTTGGGTCCATCTAATGATAATAGGTTAGATGACCAAAAAATGGTGTAACAGATTGCCCCCCAGCGTGCGAGTGTTAGGAGCAAATCGTATGACCGAAGTACGTTGTAAGAACTCAACCACCAGACATCAAGAGGGAAGTCAGAGAGAGAAATGTAAGGTAGTCTAATGTGCTAAAGGACTAGACCCCGAGGAGACGAGACTTACAGGTGCAACAAGTCTCTAGTTTATGAAGTGGTACCTATGCTAAAGGCGGTGGGGGAGGCATACCTATGCCTGCTGAGACAAAGTACAAAAGAATAGTATGTCCAGTAAACAAGGAACCGAACTATAAAGTACATGCTGGCATAAATACGAGCCAGAAAAATAGAATGATGAATCCCACATACATGCTGTGCCTAGAATAACAGCCAGGACTTATACAATAATATTTTAGTACAAGAGATACAAATACAACCGAAATGCCCCCTATACACGGGGAAGAGCTCGTAAAATCTGAGTGATACATGCAAATCGAAAAGGCTCTGCAAGCGGTTGAGGCCGACATCATCAAATGTAAGGAGCTGCATCAAAGGCTAAAATGAAGAAGTCATCCGGGCATGTGGGGGGCTACCTGCAGGGCCAACCCCTCATGAGGGTTGAGACATCTCACACACACCCAGGAATCACCAATAGTTGATGCTGCATCACTGGACCATCAAGTATACGGATCAAGATCATGCTGAAAGGAGCTCGAACCAAGGTACACCGCCCTCTAGACCTAGCTTCTGGAGTAAATGAGCTGATGTCGACAGAAGGAGGTCCGCCATAGGTGAGGCAATAAGGGATCCTCAACTAAGGCACGAGAGAAAATAGTAGAGCGACTAACAGATGGACACTAATGATGATGATGAAATGGAGGATACTGAGTAGTGGATGGACGACTTCCTTTGTTAGAGCATAAAGGGAATGAATGGATTGGCAACGACTGACACAATTTCATGAGGGATAGGGGACAATAGTACTGAAGGCCATAATGTGCAACACGAGAGAGGGACCAAGCAATGAAGGATGGAGGACTATATCGGGATACAAAGGGACTCGAGATAGACTCCATGACTGCGATGATGACTCAACTAGGATGCTCTAAACAAGGGCGACTCAATGGTGCTACCACCCAGTAAAGGTCCAATGGGGGACCATAAAAGCATGAGTACAATAGGGTATCTCATGACGAAAATCAACACAAACAAAGACAAGTAAGGAGGCAAAGTGGTGCCCCAAGTACAAGTGTTGTAAGTGAAGAAATTCGATTTGGAGGAGAAGTGAATAGATCCTTCATGGACAAAATGTGTCTTGGTGAAGTATCAAAACATGAAAAACTAACAGATACCCATTTGAGTGCTCGGTGAAAGCTTTCCAACGGTCCAGACGGTGTGTCAAACAGGGCTACGGTTTGGTCGCAGCGGGTGAAAGAAAAAGTAGGGGTTTTTCTTCTAATAAGGCATTTTCCCTCCAAATACATTCATTTGCTTATGTAGCTATGGTGAATGTGGAGAGGAGAGAAGACCATAAATCTTGCGGCGATTGTAGCAGACAAACCGACCGTTGGAATAGAGATCCTTCAGTTGCAAGTAAGAGGCCTAATCCTACTCTTTGTTTTTGATGGATTAAAAGTTCAGATTAGGATCCCAAATCTCAGTAATAGCCCTTACTTCATCATTACGGCCGGGTCGCACTTTTTGGGGCAAAAACTGCGACCTGGGACGCAGGTTTGGGCCTGAAAAGTGCGACCTATCCCAAGATTTGGCCAAAAAGTGCGACCTATCAGATGGAGGTGGTTTTAGTGCTGTTGTGGGCTGAGATTCAGTTTTTATGTAATTCAATATAGTTTTACCTATCTGTAGACTGACAAAGATGATGGTTTTGTGCAGATATGGCAGATATACAGATCAAGTGGAGAGAGAGAGACCTAGGTACATTACGAACGAAAATCCAAGCGGATCAGGGTGTCCGTCGTGCATTGGCCAGGTTTGGGGTTCTGAAATTTGTGGAGAACCCACTGATGAGAGCTGGGGAGCCCTTGTTGGCCCGGATTGTTAGTTATTGGGATCCAGATCATGAGGTTTTTATAGTCTAGGGGAAAAAGATTGAGCCGACAGTCCAGGATCTGTATTTCCTAACTAGTCTCCCACCATTAGAGATGGTGGGAAATACACAGCCAGTGTTACCGCGAGGGCGTAACATCATGGAGTTCGTAGAGCGACATTGTCGCCCAGGTATCCGAGTCAAAGAGACTCGGATATCGATTGGGGATCTAGAGCGGTTGGAGACATGGGCAGTGGCGGCAGTAGTGTTGCGGATTTTGGGCAGCCAGACGCTCCATCACATCACTAGAGGGCAGATGATGATTGTAGAGAGTGTGTTGAGTGGGACCTACTATGGGTGGGCCCAGATGATGTTGGTGTCGTTGAAATGACAGTTGTCGCTGTGTAAGCGGCAAGTGAACCATGATTGTGCTTATGGGACTATATTGTGCTCCTTCTTTTTTGAGAAGATCCCGACCTTGTGACCTCGTGTACAGCTACCTGATGGGGGTCCGAGAGAACTCAAGATGCGTTGGTGGGGGCGACTACTATGCAGAGGAGGGGGAGGGGCGTTCGGAAGGGTGTTTCAACCAGAGTTCTTCGCCCATTGGGATCAGATGCCATTGTACATAGACGACTATCCCTATAGTGGGATGAGTTATTGGGGAGATCTAGACTTGCCACTTCCGCCTGGGCGAGTATGGGGGCCTGATGGTAAGTGACAAGTAACTAATCTGTTATGTGCATGTTAAAGTTTGTGAATAGTATTTATGGTACTGATCCTTATACTTTTTGGTATGCAAATATAGCTCCGATGAAACCGGCTGGATATATGGGATGACCTGCAGTAGGCGGAACTACAGGTGCTAGTGGATCGAGAATAGCACAGAACGAGGATATGGCCGCTCTTTTGGAGGACATTCGTCGTAGATGTGAGGGGCTGCTGACCAGTGTGTCCGAGTGGGGTTGGCAGGACTTAGACGACCAGTAGATAGAGTTATGTATTGGGCTACCCTCGGAATGGTGAGGTATCATGCGGTGCATGGCGATGGCTGGTCAGGTTGTGCGTGATCTACGAGCTGTTGGATCAGAGCCATTGGGTTGGGATCCTCCAGAGAGTGATTAGATGTAGGGCAGGTGGTGCCCCCCAGTGTGTATGTAGGGGCAAGTGGTGCCCCCCAGTTTGTTGAGTTTTGTTTTTTTTTGTAACATGCTATGGGCATGTCATATGTTTCAAGGTAGATGGACTCTAAAAACATGTTATATGATATATATTATGTATATGCATTGTGTTGATGGTGTGAAATTTTATTGTCTTGTGTGTGATAAATGCCAGTCTAGAACATGATTTGCAATTCTATCTACATAGTGATTTTGACTTCTAGGTACATGGTTGAAAGTAATGAATCTAAAGCCACGTATCAAAAGTTTCACTCATAAATATTGTCTAAACAGGATAGGGTTATGCACACGATAGACACCATTGAGTTGTAAGACAAGAAGTAGGGAATCTAAACGAACTTGTAGATGGAAGATGCGATGAGAGAGGGCATCGGCTAAGAGACCACATACTGCATCATATTCGGCCTGATTATTGGTGGCATTACTAACGCAGACCCCATTCGAAAGAACGAGGGTATGCAAGGGGGTAAAGATGGCCCATGCGGCCGAGGCGAGATTCCGGGAATAGTGACTTGCCCCATCAGCATAGCCAATATAATGTGTGGGTGAGAGCTCCGGCAGAATAGTGTCACAAGACAAGAAATGGAAGGAAGGAGAATAATGATGGCATCATGAGTATAGGGTAGACATCAAACGACAACTATGGGAGGGAGTAGTCTGGGTAGGATGGCTAGGACTCATAGATCAACTAGAGGGTGATGAATGAGAACTATGGGAGGAAAAGTGGAAGCTCATGTTTCGAAGGACATCATAGATACGGATAAGGCTCCGGTCTACGAAACCAGAGATTCTGGGTTCGATCCCTAGTGGAGTCGCCAATTGTTAGTATGAATCTTTCGTCGGAAAAGACCACTTTAGCTACGCATAACAAATAGCCCTAACATCAATTATGGCTGCCAATATCTTTGAGTCTGCAATTAGTTGATCCAAATAATGCTACACAAATATAGATCTAAGCATAAAAGACATTAAGCAGTAAAAATAAAATGTGGCTCCATGCATCCAATAGACAAGACAAGAACAATGTATTTGAAAGAATTTTTTATATTAAAAGGGGGCCCCTGAGAGGAAAACAAGAAAGGTGTTTCTGATTCTCCTCAATGGGATGGGTTCTTAAAAGTCCTCAGCATTTTAGATCTAAAATTTCTCTCTCTTGTTGGTGTAGAAAACCCAGACAAACATAGAACTCAAAGGGAGCTCACAAGGAAAAAATGGGGAATGTGACCAAGAGTATAGATCTAGAGAGATCTAATGCAATGAAAGGTGACTAATGAATGGGAAAACCCTTCTATTTATAACAAAATATTAGGGCGGTCTAGAACTTGGTGCATGAATAAAATATTATTAATCAAATTCTAGAACCACCATTTAGGAATATTTTATTATATTTGTTGGAGGGAAAATGATTTTTGACTTGGGTCAATTCCTTTATTTATAAATAATAAATAAATAAATGATTTATTTATTATTTTAAGGAAATGGTGGGAATATAATTAAATAAATAATTATTTATTTAATTATTTATAAACGATTTAGTCAAATTTAACTAGGAATATTATTTAAATAGGGATTTAAATAACTTATTCCTAAGAAATAATCAAATAAATAAGGATTTATTTAATTGTTTTCCTTGTTTTGGGTTAAATATGACCAGGAAATATAAACAAATATAGATTTGTTTATTATTTCCTTTTGGGGTTTCCTATTTAGACCATAAACAACTTAATAAAGGTGTTTTACTAAGTTATTTCACATATTGAAAGCAATTTTACTTAGGGTAAAATTGGTCTTACATGGTGTACTTGGGTTCATCTAATGATAATAGGTTAGATGACCAAAAAATGGTGTAACATAAGGGTAATTGATATTCCAAAGGAACACGAGATTGATGTCTTCATAGGGACTTTAAATGATAACATCCAACATGAAGTTCGAGTTTGGGAACTTGATTCATTGGAGAAGGCATTCACGTTGGAAAGAAAAATTGAATGTAAAATTATGGTGACAAGGAAGCCTACCACTCACATCTATAACGATGGAAGTGTTGCTACTCTTAGACTTCCACAACCTACAAAGTTGACACCACAACAATTGGAAGAAAAAATAGCAAAAGGGCTTTGCTACAGTTGTGATAGAAAATACACTAAAATTCATAAGTGTGTTGAAAAGAAATTATTTTACATAGATTATGAAGAGGAGGAAGAAAATAAACAAGAAAAATCAAAAGAAGAGGATATACACCAGGAACCAACCCTAGAAGAAGAAGAAATGAGTCTAACCATATCGTGTAATGCATTGACAGGAATTACCACTCATCAAACTCTCAAGATAGAAGGAAATATCAAGAAGAAAAAGGTAATAGTGTTGATTGATTCGAGTAGTATCCATAATTTTATTCATTGTAAGGTAGCCAAGGAATTGAATTGTTTCCTATTCCCAACACCAGAATGTCAAGTGATGGTTGCTAATGGAGGAACTATAAATTGCTCTAGAAAATGCCATAATATCTAGCTAACCATGGGGGAATATGTATTGAATATTCCAATTCTTTCCATTCCAATGGGAGGTGTTGTTGTTGTACTAGGGGTACAATGGTTACAATCTTTGGGGATGGTAGCTTTTAATTTTTAATCACTTTTCTTGAAATTTTTTTCGACTGGAAATGAAATTGAATTACGGGGTATCGCAGGGAAGCCAAGAAATATAATAAGCTCTAATGTCATGACAAAGCTTCTGAAGAAAGAAAAACGAGGCATAATTGCACAATTATGCTCACTAGAAGTTCCAACATCAAAATCGTCTATTTCTCCAGATCTCCAAAAAGTCTTGGACAATCATTCCAATGTGTTTGAAACTCTCAAAGGACTCCCACCTATTCGTGATTATGATCATGCTATTCATTTGATTCCAGGAAGTGTTCCTCCAAACATCAGGCCTTACAGATATCCTTGTGTCCAAAAGAGCAAAATTGAACGTATGATTGCAAAAATGTTAGAGGTTGGTATAATTCAACCTAGTCAAAGTTCTTTCTCTGCTCCAGTAGTATTGGTGCACAAGAAGGATGGATCATGGCGCATGTGTCTGTATTATAGGGAGTTCAATAATCTCACTATTAAAGATAAATTTCCTATTTCTTTGATTGATGAATTATTGGATGAATTACATGGAGCAATTTATTTTACCAAGTTGGATCTTCATTCAGGATATCATCAAATTAGAATGAAGACTGAAGATATTCCGAAAACAGCATTTCGAACTCATGAGGGTCATTATGAATTTTTGGTCATGCCTTTTGGTCTTACCAATACACCTTCTACATTTCAAGGGTTGATGAATTATATTTTCAAACCCTTCCTTAGAAAAATTGTGCTAGTATTTTTTGATGACATAATAATCTACAGCAAAGCTTGGAAGGATCATGTTCAACATGTTGACAGGGTGCTCAAACTATTGGAGAAGAAACAATTATATGCAAAAACATCCAAATGTTTTTTTGGAGTACAAGAGGTGGAATATCTTAGACATATTGTATCTCACGGGGGTGTTAAGGTAGACCCTAACCAAATTAAAGCCATTAAGGAATGGAAAGTCCCCAAAACCATAAAGTATTTGCGAGGATTTCTCGAGTTAACAAGGTATTATCACAATTTTGTCAAGAATTATGGGAGAATAGCAGCACCTCTAACAACATTATTGAAGAAAGATGCATTTTCATGGACTCATAAAGCAACTAAGGCCTTTGAGCATCTTAAAGAGGCAATGTGCCTAGCAGCAGTCTTAGCTATGCCAGACTTCACAAAAACCTTTATTGTGGAATGTGATGCCTCAGGAAATGGAATTGGTGTTGTTTTCATGCAAGAAGGAAGACCCATTGCTTTTGAAAGTCGTCCAATCAAAGAAAAATATTTACAGAAAGCTATTTATGAGAAGGAAATATTGGCAATACTACATGCACTAAAGAAACGACGACCTTACCTAATGGGAAGACTCTTCAAAGTAAAAATTAATCATGATAGTCTTAAACACTTTTTGGAACAAAGACTATCTTTAGAAGAGCATCAAAAATGGGTCACAAAGATGTTGTGTTATGACTTTGAAATCACCTTCAAAAAAGGGAAGCTAAATGTTGTTTTAGATACACTCTCAAGAAAGGATGAAGAGGTGGAAGCATTGCTTTGTGTCATTTCTATTATCCAACCATATTGGATAACCGAAGCAAGGGATGAATGGAAGAAGGACGAAGAAGTGTGGACACTCATTCAAAAGTTGCAGCAAGATCCTAGTACATATGATACATTTAGTTGGAAAAATGATTCCTTGTGGTACAAAAATCGCTAATATATTTGCAAGAATTCCCAACTATAACAAAATATTCTTTTGGAATTGCACACTTCTCCTTTAGGAAGACACTCAGGATTTTTAAAAACTTACCATAGGGTGAAGAAATAATTATTTTAGAATGGCCTTAAATCTGATATTCAAAAGTTTGTGGCGGAGTGTTTGGTTTTCTGGCAAAATAAAGTTGAGACAATTAAGACCCTGGGTCTTCTACAACTTTTATCCATTCCAAGTCAACGTGGGAGGAAATTTCAATGGATTTTATCACAGGTTTACCTAAGTCCGAAGGAAAGACTGTCATCATGGTGGTAGTTGATAGACTTACCAAGTATGCACACTTTTGTGCATTATCTCATCCATTTAAAGAAAATACAGTTGCTACTGAATTTATGGAAATAATTCAAAAGCTACATGGAAACCCCAAGATTATTGTAAGTGACAGAGATCCCATTTTTACTAGAAATTTTTGGACAGAAGTATTTTCTTGTTTGGGTACTCAACTAGGTCATAGCTCATCTTATCATCCTCAATCTGATGGTCAAACTGAGATAGTGAATATTTATGTTTGGAAGGATATCTTCGTTGTTTTGTATCTGATAAGCAAACACAATGGGTCAAGTGGTTACCTCTCGTTGAATGGTGGTATAACACTTCCTCCCATACTGATGCAAAAATGACCCCATTTATGGCACTTTATGGATATCATCCACCGTCCATCACATCTTCTTTAAGATAAAATCCTAAGGTTCAAGCAGTGGAATATCACATCGAGCATCAACAAGAAATTCTCCAACTCTTAAAGGATAACCTAAACTTGGCACAAAATCGAATGAAACAACAGGCAGATCAACATCGCAGCGAGAGAAGATTTGATGTAGGAGACTGGGTATTTTTACGGCTACAACCATAAAAACAAATGTCCCTCAAGCAAGCTACGAAGGATAATAAATTATCACCAAAGTACTATGGTCCTTACAAGGTGTTGCAAAAGATTGGTACTATGGCATACAAATTGGAGTTTACTGCTTCTTCACGAGTGCATCTAGTTTTCCATGTTTCATGCTTAAAGAAGGTTATAGAGAACAAACTTCATGTTCAAACAATATTTCCAGAACTTGATGAGGAAGGAAAAATCATATTGGAACCTGAAGTAGTCACAGAAACAAAAACTCAACAACTACGAAATCAATCAATTTTAGAGTATTTCATCAAATGGTAGAACTTACCCACTGAAGATTCTACATGGGAGGATGAGAATTTTATACAAAAACATCCTGAGCTACTCAAGCGTTGAGGACAACACTTTTTTGAAGGAGAGGGGCATGTTAGGTCCCTATATTACTAGCATAGTCTCTTATTGTTGTTAGTGTAACCCCCTTATTGTTATTGTTGTACCCCTATAACCCCAATATTGTTATTATTGTGCCCTTACATTATTATTGTTAGGTCGACTAGGATTATATTGTGACCCCATAGACTCCTATATATAGAAGGAGGTTTTGTCATTTGTATCATCGAAGAATTGTTCATTTATGTAATGTAAAGGATGTTCCCCCTCGAAGTGGCTTATTTCTAAGGCGTTGAACTCTCGTTTCTTCTATTTTTGTTGGTTTCATAACATTAATGAAATTTCCACCTCATAAAAATTAGTCTGAAACCTTAGGAAATATTTGAAATGAAATTTGAACCAAGTGTTGGAGAGGGGTTCCACCAAGGGACACTCTAGCTAAATTGAACTGTTATGTTGAAGCTTCTACGCAGCCCTTGCGCAACTTCTGCATGGAATACTTTTTGTCACTTGTTTTTGCGTCTCCGAAACTGGAAAACTTCCTTCGAAGCATTGCACCTTCCCCTCGGTGTCTCTTCTTTCCTTATCTGGCTCGAACTCTTCCAACAACTGTTGTTTCTCTCTAGGGGGTCGACTTGCCCAAGGAAATCGATCTCAAGTGTTTGTTTTACGTCTACCCATCGACCTCCTCTTGTAATCTCCAATTGGGACTCCAATGACTAGGATTAAAACATAATCGATGGCTGAGATCATATTTGGATTGATCTGTGTGAGTTTCTAGATGATTCACACCTTTCTCAATTAATATTGATTAATTAACTCCTTTTCTTCAGTTTAGACTTGGGAAATATTGAAAAATAGGCTAAGAATCTAATGGAGACACTTCTAGGTGGAATTTCCATAAATGGTTTCTAGGTTATGGAGAACTCTTGTGTTTTAGCCTCTCCATAAAATTTCGAGACTAGAACACCTCTGATGCTACAAAAACTAACACTCCCTCTTAGCAAGGAAGGTGTTCTAGTGTTGCACCACTGCTACAATACCCTGTCTCGGTATCACCCTTTGTACGTTGTTGATGTTTGGCCATTGTGACTGACTGGCACTACCCATAAACCATTGCGCAACTCTGATGTTGTATTTGTGATGATGTTGGAACTGGTATACTGCTACCAACTTTGCATCTGCACTGCAACTCCCTCTCATCTATTGTTGTTGCTATTGCAACCAATGCAACTAAGAAGCATCCAAAATATTGAATCAATTGTCTTTGTGTTGCATCTCTCTTGAGCATATGATTTCTATTAGCCTATGCATTATACACTAAATAATCTCGATGTTGTTGACTCTTCCTCTGAGCCTCTTGCTCTGTTGTCAACACTGCTCTGTGCTCCTCAACGCCTGACTTCAACTATTCTGCAACTATCATTTTGGAATCTGACTACATCCACTGACACTGATCCATCTTGCTACTGAATATTGTGGGCCCCTGTAGCAAGGTAATGATCCATGAGGAGGGAACCTCAATGAACCTTGCGAAAATCTACGCAATTGTTGGACTATAACTCCTTATCACACCACCTCACTCTTGGAGGTATAGATGCAAACGTAGCAAAGTCTCCCTCTAATTTGGAGAAAAACTTTTCTATCTCGGTGGACGTTGTCGCCTGGTCCTACTTCTCATGTTTCTCCTTCCTGAGAGGACACTGCGTATCGTAGTGGCCAAACTTGCCACACTTGAAGCACTTGACCTTATATAGGTCCTTGTTTTTCTTCTTCTCCCCATGTGCCTCACTAAGACCCTTTAATTCTAGGGCTACATTCTTCGCTTCATTCTCACCCTTCGTACCCTTGTTGTTGATTTCGTTGATGGTGCTATTCAATAGAGCTCGCCTCAACTCCTCTTGTTGTAAGTATGATCACATATTGTCCCATCTAGGCAATAGGTCTTGGCCTAAGATAATTTGGACAAAGACTTGCCACTCCTTTGAGACATTTTTCAATGCCAAACGTACAAGCTCGGTCGGTTCAGGTGCCTCCCCAATGGCTACAAGCTAATCGCAGGCCTCTTGAATCCTGGTGAGGAATGAATCTATGCCTTCACCCTTCTGCATCCTGATGTTTCTTAGCTTATCCTACAGGAACATCTCTCGTTGCTCGGAATAATTCTGATATAGCTGGTCAAGAGCGTCCAACATTTCCTTGGTAGTATTCTTTCTAGATACATGCGAGACTATATGGTCTCGGACTCCATCCAGGATCAACCTCTTTGCCTTCGCTATTTACTTCCTGTATTCTTTCATCTAATCTTCATCCTGAGGAATCTCCACCACATTATCTACATAGGCTTTTAGGCCATGTTCATCCAGCAAGAAGGACATCCTAGCCTTCCAAATGACAAAGTTGGAGGCTCCCTCCAACCTATCCTAATCTATAAGCCCAATTGTGGCCATCTCTGAATATGATCGAAAATATCCCTCTTCCTCTACTTGGTTTTTGAATCTATTATTCGCAATCCATTCTGGAGTGAGAAAAACTGCCTGGAGAAACTGCCAACTACAACTGGAAAAAAACATATTTCTAGTCTATAAACCCTCTGAGATAAATTCACTTTGTGTGTGCCTTGCTCCTCCACCCAACGCTGATTATGCTACTATGGAATGCTACAAAACCCTTCTGCGTCCAAACAAGGAATCTACTCAGAGAAAATTAATGAGTTGCTTCCCCCTCTTCCTACTAGAATCATTCAACTGGCAAGCCCAATTTTTCTACCATCCTGCACTAAAAAATAGAATTTCCCCAGGAAACTCGGATTGCCTGGATTAGGCTCTGCACAATCCTGAGAAATTTGTCCTCATGCTCCCTTTGAAAAACGAATTTCTGCCTTGGCTTCTGAGATTCCTCGTCTGATCAAAATTGCTCAGATACCATGTGAAAATTTCAACTATTCTAGCAACTGGAAATTATTCTTCTAACTGTAAATTAATTAACAGTGTATTTTCCCATACAAACAATGAATAATTCACAACTGCAATTTTCACCAAATTAAATACTACGGAAGATAAAATGAAACTGAGAAAATATTGGCACACACATAATAAAAAATTGACACAATTATTTTTGGACTAAAGTCCTCGGAAAACCCAACTTCGGAAAACTGGTGTAACAATGAGGGTTTTAGATTAATAAGCATCAGTGAAATAACATGAGTACAATCTATGGATGCCCAGCTAGAAATGCAATCAACAAGTATCTAAAAAAATTAATTAGAGAGAAAATTCTCACTCCACAAGAAATCCCGACACTGGCTCCTCCAGAAAAACTGGTTGTCCAAACCCTTGTGCAGGCCCTCTACGGAGTCCCTGTGTTGCCTCTCACATGTGTGGCTTTTTTCAGCCTCTGATTAAGTCATCCTGCCTGTCTCTGCTGCCGCAAGTGACTCTTCGGTCCTCTAGAAGACTTTCCCGTCCTCTAGAAGTTGAATCAACTTCCTCTCTAGCTAAATCAAACTGCTCTACTCAAGCTTTTGTGCAGCCCTTATGCAACTTCTGCGTGGAATACTTCTGTTACTTGATGTTTCCTCTCCGGAACTGGAAAAATTCCTCTGATCACTGTCCCTTCCCCTCACTATCTCTGCTTTCTTTCTCTAACTCGAAATATTTGTGCAATTGTTGATGCTCTCTGGAGGATTGAACTTCCTAAGGAAATGGATCTCAAATGTGTGTTCTCCATCTACCCATTGACCTCCTTTTGTAATCTCCAGTTGGGACTCCAATGACCAGGATTAAAACATAATCGATGGTTGAGATCATATCTGAATCGATGAGTGTGATCTAGATGATTCACACATTTCTCAATTAATATTGATTAATTAACCCCTTTTCCTCAGTTTAGACTTAGGAAAATATTTTAAAATAGGCTAATAATCTATTTGAGACACTTTTAGGTTGAATTTCCATAAATAGTTTATGGATTATGGATAACTCTTGTGTTTCGGACTCTCCACAAAGTTTCGAGACTAGAACACCTCTGATGCTACAAAAACTAACATCATATATTGAGGTATTTGTGTGGTATTATTGACTATTGTTTGAGATATACATTAAGTGGTAAGATACAACTGCAGGGATATACATATTATGACTGGGTAGGGAGTGTGGATGACAAGAAGAGTACATCTAGTGTATGTTTTAGTTTGGGCTCTACTATGATATCCTGGATGAGCAGGAAGCAGATATATGTCACACTCAGTACTGTAGAACCAGAGTATATTGTAGCTTGTTTGGCATGTTGTGAGGGAGTATGGCTTCATAAGCTACTCTTTGGATTGTTCGATCAGATGTTGGAACCAACTGTGCTATTTTGGGACAAACAAAGCTGTGTGAAGTTGATAGAAAATCCAATGTTTCATGATAAGACAAAACATATTGATATCAAGTACCACTACATTTGTGATATGGTACAAAAGGGAGCAGTGAGGCTCCAATATATTCCCCCAATGAGCAGACAGTTGATCTTCTTACAAAGCCTTTGTGTCGAGGGAAGTTTGTATACTTCAAGGACAAACTTGGACTTGTGGAGAACCCCTCTAATAGTGAGAGGGAGCACTGAAGTAACATCAACATGGGCATGGCTCGAATTGTTGGTGACAACATGAGCATGGACCAAATTGTTGATGAGTGGACAACAGGGGCAAGTGAATTTCCCGAACTTTTGGTGAGATAGCATGAGGGATGGACATTCTCAAGAGGAATGGCCCCTGAGGCCTTGACACTCAATGGGGTAGGTGACTTTTCAGCGTCATGGCCTAGAGTGAGGCTTGTGGAGTTGGGACATGAGTGTCCCTAGGGTTTGACCATGGGTGATGGCAACCATGGACTAGTCAAAGCACCATGAGGTGAGGCACCCACCCAATCATGGTGGCTAGTTGAGTGAGTACCATTGGTTAAGAGTGCTAACCTGAGTTTTGGTACCTACTGATGATGATGATGCTAATGTAGGTCAAGAGTGTTGACCAAGATGATGATGCTATTGATGAGTTGTACCTTTCCTTACAGAGATCATGTATACAGAGATCATCTACATAGTCATTATGAATACATCCCTAGCTAAGTTGTTGAATTTTTGTAGCTATGGTCGGTCTTCATAATGTTTCATTTCTACTTGTAATGATGAAATATAAATTATATTTGTAAAAAAAAAGTATTTGAAGCATGTTCCTCATGCTTGCAAGAAAAAGAAAATATTTCATAATTTTATTTTTAAAAGAAAAATTTATAAGGCATGTTCTTCATGACCTTATCAAGAGCGGGAAAATGAAAATTTAAATTTGCATTCTAGAATCTAGACACCACAAGATGCCCAAGTCAGCCTCCCAATGATGAAGTCGGCCCCTGCCCAAAAGACACCTATTTGACCCCTTCCAGCATGTATATATAGAGACCATTTGATTTCCACTCAAAGGCAATTGGCATCTCTCATTAATCAAATGTATTTTTGATCTAGTATAGTGAAGAAGGACGAGGAAGAAGAAGGTTGAGTTGAAGAAGAAGAACAAGTCTCCCCACACGTGTGATTGAAGGTCTAAAATTTCTGTGGTAAAGTGCAGTCATACGTCTGAAATTCTGAGATAAAGGGGAGGCCGAAATTCGACCCTAGTGCAAACCTGGAGTGAGTTTGTGGAGAGGGTCCTTGAAGTGATTTGGTGAAGTTTGACTTGCTATCTTGAGGCATCTTGTGGTTGTCATCTTGCTAGTTAGTTTGACTTTGATGTATCTCTTGTTGCATTGATTCTCTAAGGAAAAGGTTGGCTGGGTTTTCCCCCTAGTGGGTTTTCCCAGGGTAAAATCTTGTTGTCTCTTTGTGCATTGTGATCTCTTGTAATATCCCCAACGGGAAATAGACAGTAATACACAGAAATACAAACATGCAACTATATAGGAAAAATGCCGGAACTAGAATATGGAGCAAGTACACATAAAATACCAGAACGCTAAGCCATTTTATTAATCTGAGAATCCATATATGGGTACAAGAGATAATCAGAATAAGTGCACCTATCCTTGCACAAGGCAAGTGGAGAACCCTCTCAGAATAGGAAATGGCTACAATAGAGACTGCGTTCTAGCTGCTGCAGAAATTTGTCGTAGAAAGCTGTTGCTGCAATGAACTGGAACTAGGGGCTGATCCCCTCACCGGAATGAGCTAAAAATCGGTAAGCTGCTTGTACTCACTGCTCCGGACAAAACCCAGAAACCATGAAGCAAATGCACCACCTCCGAAAAACCACCACTGAAGCCCTCCTCAAGAAAAACGTTGTCTCTCCCAAGCACAGCGCAGAGGCTCAAGAAAAATGCTGGAAAAGGGCCACAAATCCCCCTGCAAAACTCTCCAACTGAATCAACAATCCCTCCAAGCTGAAATACGCTGAGGACTCCACGAAAATCCCCCACAACAGCGCTGCACCACACCAACTGCATCCTCCCTCCTGAACTGCGTCCTCCCTCCTGGACTGCACAGTCACTCTATGAGGCCAGCTCCTCTGCAAAACGTCCACCAAAATCTCCTGCAAATCAACTGCTGAAACTGAAGGAAAACCTTGCCCGAGCAGGGACTCGAAGTCCCCCAGGGCCAAGGGCGAGATCTCCGACCGGAGACACTCAGTTCGCACTAAACAGTGTTGCAGACCGACTAAACAACCGGCGTGCTCAAGTAGACAGAAGTCTAGCTCACAATATCATCACCATATCAATAATGCCAAATGGAGTGAAACCCCCACCTTTTATAGTGCTAGCTCCCTCAAAACCCTAACTGCGTCCTTGAGCTCCTCCTATGCCTGCGCAGTTGCCTTTGGAGCCTACGTGAGGCCTCTCTCATGTAATGTGTGGACCCCCAAGGCTTTTCCCTTTAAGTTACAACGTTCCTCTACTAGGAAGCACTTTATTTTATTAAAGTGAGTTGACCCCCTCTTTCTCACTTTTATTTATTATTTTAACTATAGGCGGCAAAACTATACAAAAATGAAATATTCCAATTAGCGGTGCTAATTAGGAATATTACATCTCTATTGCTCTATTGTCTCTATGGTTGAATTTCTGGATGTGTAATTGCTTAATGATACATTGAAAATACAAAATAATCATTTACATCATTGAAAGTAATTATCAAGTTTCAGAAATAAGTGCTCATATGATTTGCAGTGGAAAATTTAACACTGTCAACTTGGATTTTTAGTATCTCGACCATCTAGAAAGGCCCCCTCAAGCCAAAATCAATTATGTTTACGTAGTCCCATTTGTACTTCTCTACACATTGGTTGGTGCCTAGTTTACTTAAGATTCACCCTCCTTGCTTACCTTATGTGGAAGGCCGGAAACATTAAAACATTTTTTTTGGCAGAGGCCAAAGTGGATTAGAACTCGCTGGAATCTTTCTATTATCACTACTCCTTGCCCCTACAAATCAGCCATCCACGGCAACAATCAACCTGATATAGATAATTCAATAATGTATGGTGTTAAGACTAGATTTGCCTTCGTAAAATGTAGTGTTAGTTTTCATCGTATGTTCGTGGATATCATTTCGGACGAGTTCAATGTCTCACAGTTCACCATTCAGCATCAATGATTTATGGAAATTATATGGGATGGACTCAAAATTACAAAGTCTGTCATTCAAGATCCATGGTTTGTGAGTACGTTAACCATATAGGTACTTGGTTGCAGAGCCTTGTTCCGTCCTTACCTTTATTCCAAACTCGTATTGTATGAGATTTCAGGAGTTACATTCAAAACAATATTTCAGGGTGATAGAACATCTTGTGGTATGATTATCAAATATTCCAATTCAACCTTTCAACTTTCTATTTAAGCCCTTTTCCCATGCATCAAATTCGCATGTAGATTGAGAAGCAGGCAAGGGAGTTGGAGGACAGTCAAATGGGCACTTTCGTATCCTTGTTTCAGCAAGCTTTTTGAGTTTCTATTTTAGAAACTTGGTCTTTCTTAGTTGCAGATGATAGTATATTTGGATACCCAGTGGAGAGATAGGGTTATGGTCAACATTCCTGACCAATTGGACAACCTGTTATTTTTGGAGAATTTTTATTTTTCGAAACTGCTATTTTTATAGGGTGATTTGATTGACAGGATGATTACATATTCAGGCACCCCTTTGCAGCAGCAAAACGTGTCTGGGTGCTGAAATTTTGAAGTCGTTAGAATGGTCTGAAAATTTATCTTATTACTCACATTTATCTTATGTGTTCTGTATGGAGGAGTCATCTTTGGTATGTTGAATCCCTTCTGTCTATTCTTAGCTGAGATATTTTTGTACACTCTAATGCCTATTCTGTAAAGGTAAAAGAGGTTGGGTGAAGCAAGGTTTGATCTTATTTTTTCAAGGAGTGATTTTTCTTGAATCCCTTGCTTTTATTCCTTAACAATTTGAGTGATTGTGAGAGTGCATAAATAATCAGTGAGAGCTTGAGGTTACAATGTCTGCACATCATTGCATCCTTGAACACTAGTGTGAGAAGGCACTCCAGAAGCTGTTGAATGCTCCCTGCAGTTCTTGTAGGTCAAGCTAATGTTGTGCCAAACTTTGCACTTACAACTTTGGAAATAAAAATACCATCTATTTGGCTGGTACATCTCATTGATTCATTGTGTCTCTCGTTTTTCTTTGATCTCTTGAATAGATGGACAGCAGGAAGTACTCACCCTTGGTCAATTTTGTACACGCCATAGACCATAGGCTTTAGGGCACTAATGTCATTATTCATAATTCTGCTATTAAAAAGTGCTTTTTCAGGTTTCCGAATAGGAATATTCTTTTTTTGGACAAGTTTTCATGTTCGTAAAATGGATTCACATGCTTACCAAGGTAAAAAACAATCCTTAGGTGTCACCGTGCATTTTTATTTGTAGTTTAGTGTGTTTAATTGCAGTTTACAGCTCCAATATTTTGAATTACAGTGAACATTTATTGTAGTTTGGCAGCATTTATCTTTGAAGTTCACGCTTTGCATACAAGATGCATAGAGATTCCCCTACGTAATTAGTGAGCACTAAAATAAGGTTGTAGTAGACACTCTCCCTTACTTCTGCTTGTATCTATAATGACAAATTACAAGTGAATAAGATGACAATGTAAACTCTTCAATTACCTTGGAACCACTCTAGTTTCAACCGTTAACGCATGAGACATGATAACGACAGAAATTTTGTTTTGCACTTGAAAATGCCTTAATGACACTTTGTTTAACAGGAAGGATGTTATAATAAATACTTGGACTGACAAAGTGGCAACGATCACAAGTTTGCCATTACATATAAAGCACACTAAATAAGGTGGTAATAGATTTAGACCACCTCTGCCGCTTACGGGAGTTCCAAGGAGTCCTATAGTATGAGTTGGGTACCACCATACCCCTCTCTGGCTTTGGTCTCTTTGGTCAAGACAGAGTGGGCCAATCACCTAGACACCAAGCAGACCAAGCTATCAGGACACGGAGACAAAATTAACCATGTGACTATCAGGAAAAGAAGGCAAAGCTATACATGTGACCATTGAAATTATCAGCCATATTTTTCCCAATAATAAATAAGATATATTATTATTAATAATAATGATAATTTATTTTTAAGGTTACAGCCAAGCCAGATACTGAATTGGTGTATGAGAACCCCTTGTTTGTGGGGCAAAAGACCCACCTCTGTGCAGTGATTTGAGTGCTAAAGTTTACAGAAGTATACATAGTCTACCTCTCTGACTTTGAACCTGTGATTTTTTACGAGGAAACACATACTCTTAGCATATGCAAGAGATGGTTGGCCCTAAAAGTATAATGATGATAAACCACCACTCTGTGCTTCTATATTGCCTCTAGGTGCTTGAGATGGATGGTGGTTGTGCTAGAGTTATTTAATATTGGTTGCTGTTTTTTATGATTATCCCTTAGGACTTAATCTTTGGACTTTGTGATCTCTATAATGTATACGGCAGTGGACCAGTTATGTTTAATGGGGATCACATACCCCAATTTTAACTCATTGTAGCCTCCTGCTATATACATATTTTAAAAATATGTTTCGTACATTTTTGTTTCATCGATAGTAGGTATATAAGCATATCTCGCAGAAAATAAATTGGGAATCAAACGTGACCCGCATGTACTGAAAGAAATTTGAAAGGCCCTACAAAATACAAAAGCCCTAAATTTTGAATTTTAATTTTTTAAATAAAATAATATTTTGTTTGAAATGCTTTCATCAAGACAAGGGGAATTGCAGATGGCCGACTTGTGAAGGAATGTCTATACCCGACCTCTCCAGATGAAACGAATCCTTGCAGATGAAAATTACCCTATAAGGAGAAAACAAACTAACTTTGGTGAGAAATAACAACACCCTCCTTTAACCACCCAAAAACTAGATCTCATTGAGGTTTTTTATTTGAGAATTGAAAAACATGATAGATGCATCAAATCATCCCATGAAATGTTCTATGTATATGATAAACTGATGATATATTTAATTGGTGACAATAAAATACAGGATTGATACTTAAACATGTATGGATCTTCATTCCAATGTATTTGATGTATATAAAAGAATAAATAAAAAGAATATGAAGCCCTCCATCCTTGCTACTGGTACAAGGTCCATAAGATGTCCGTACAAGGCAAAATTTTGGTCTTTGCTCGCTTCATCCATCATCACCAGTAATCCTGACAAGAACATTGTCCGTCCTTAATATGATGATAACGATTAGGATCTCTCAAAATAATTTCTCTTGCAACCATCTTTGAGATAAACTTGCTTGCAGAGTGGCAGTCACCACACACTCGAAGGTTCTTGATGATTCGGATAGTTGTTCCAGGTGGTGTGTTTATTAGCCCAAATACGATTGCAAGCTTTTCACTATGGTGAAGAAGAATGTGTTCCTTCTCTTCCTCCTTCACGTCATTCAACACAAACTTCGTCTCGGGAACATACCCTGCCACCTTCATTTCTTGATACAATCTCTTCAACTCTGCATATATTTTGTGTGTTTGTGGGTGTGATTTATCACCTACAAGGAAGGCATGCACCTGCTTCTTGTTCTCAATCCAGCTACATCCAGGGGTCTTTTTAATGCCTCTATCTTTCATCAATTTCCTAACCTTTTCAATATCACCCCACCTACCAGCTGCGGCGTAGATGTTTGAGAGAAGTACAAAGGGGGCAGGATTTGTAGGGTCCAAATTAAAAATATGCTTTGCCACGCATTCTCCTATCTCTACATTGTTGTGCATTCTACAAGCAGCAAGCAAACAACTCCAGACAACCGCATCAGGTTTTATAGGCATGTTGTTGATGAAGTTTTGCGCTTCCTCTAGACGCCCAGCACGGCCTAGAAGATCGACCATGCAGCCATAATGGTCCATTGTAGGTGTGATGTTATAGTATTCCTTCATGCAATTGAAGTTCTTATAGCCCTCATCCACTAGACCTGCATGGCTGCATGCAGACAAAACACGAACAAGTGTTATATGGTCCGGCTTTACACCACAATGTTTCATTTTTTCAAAGAGTTCAAGGGCTTCCTTGCCACACCCATGGATGGCATATCCTGCAATCATGGTTGTCCATGAGGCAACATCCCGATGATTCATTTTGTTAAACAGCTCACATGCCTTCTTTATATTTCCACATTTTGCATACATATCTATAACAGCATTCATGACAGTGGTGTAAGATTGGAATCCACATCTAATTATGTTTTCATGGATCTCCATACCCTGTTCCAGTGCAGCAAAATTGGCACACACTGGCAGTATACTGGTAAACGTTTTCAAGTCTGGCCTGACTCCTGCCAATTGCATTCTTTGAAAAAGCTTCAGGGCTTCCTCACCATGTCCATTCTGCGCATATCCTGCAATCATTGCAGCCCATGAAACCACATTTTGTTGCGGCATTTCATCAAAGACTTTCACAGCCTCATCAACAAGCCCGTTATGTGCAAATCCAGCAATCATCCCATTCCAGGAGGTTATGTTTCGCTGAGGCATTTCCTTGAAAAGATTGAGGGCCTCGTCAATGAACCCATTCTGCGCAAATCCTGCAACCATCCCATTCCATGAGACAACATTTCGTTGGGGTATCTCCCTAAATAATATCAGGGCATCATCAACGAGGCCATTCTGTGCAAGTCCTGCAATCATCCCATTCCATGACTCCACGTTCCGTTGAGGCATTTCCTTGAAGAGTTTCAGAGCCTCATCAATAAGACCATTTTGTGAAAATCCTGCAATCATTGCATTCCATGAGAGCACATTCGGCTGAGGCATTTCCTTAAAGAGTTTCCGGGCTTCATCAACAATCCCATTCTGCATATATCCTGCAATCATGGCTGTCCAGGTGTCCACAACGGGTCTGGAGATTCTATCAAACACATGACGTGCAGTATCTATCCTCCGACATTTTGCATACATATCGACGAGGGCATTGGCCACAACGACATCGGATTGAAAGCCGTTTTTTATTATTTCTTCATGGATTTCGATACCCTTTTCCAGAAATGCTAGGTTCGCACATGCTGAAAGAACACTTGCAAAGGTGAAATGATTAGGTTGGGTGCCTATTTGTTGCATTTGATAAAAAAGTGTCAATGCCTCTTCAGTAGATCCATATCTTTCATAAGCTGCAATCATGGTTGTCCATGACACGACATCTCGTTGATGCATTTCGTCGAACACTTTGCGTGCATTCTTCATACTTCCACATTTTGCATACATATCTATTAAAGCATTCTCCACAACAACATCAGATTCAAATCCACCTTTGAGAACCTCTTTGTGAATCTCCACCCCATATTGCAAAGATGCCAACGTGGCACAAACCGGAAGAACACTGGCAAAAGTGAATTGATTGGGTTGGACACCCATTCGTTGCATTTGGTGAAACAGTACCAATGCTTCCTCTGGAAATCCATGTCTTGCATAAGATGCAATCATGACAGTCCAAGAACATACGTCTCGCTCAGGCATTTGCTCGAAGACTCTCCGAGCGTCCACTAAATTTCCGCACTTGACATACATGTTGACAAGCGTGTTCCCTAAAGCTATTTCTTCCACTAATGGTCTATTCTGCATAATGTGGGCATGGATGATCTTACCGTCACTTAATGATTTCTGCTGAATGCAGCTCTGCAAGAGAGAGACATAAATAGAAAAGTGTAAAGGGTTGTCTGTGCTTTCATACAATATGTTTATGGCCTCCTTCAAATGGCCCTGTTTACATAAAGATTTCATATGGTGGAGAGACACAGTATCTGCTGCATCGACTTCAGTTTTAGCAGAAGACAGAAAATGGGAAATGGGATTCACAAACAACTCTTTCAGTTTCCATTTCTCGTTTCTTGAGTGTTGTAGCATCTCGTCAGATCACACTGGAATTTGCGATATTTATTATAAAATGAAAGAGAAACAAGCAAAATCTGTGAAGCAAAGAGTTCTTGGGTTTGTGAAAGAGCTATAAATGATGCCATAAGCGCTTATGCCCATTTCGATCAGTCGCCTCGGCTTCTGAATGATAATATTCTTCACTTTAGGCTGGCATCAATTGAACCTTTCGCTGCACATACCTCTCTCAGATCCTTCTAAAGCAAATCCACCTTTCGTTCCTAAAATTATCCCTTGGATGACGCCACTTATCAAGCTTTCTCGACACCGCCATAACCTTGGGCTTTTCCATGCAATCAACTATCTCTTCAATATTAGATGTGTTTTTTTAATTTTAATTTTTCCTTTTTACCAAAATTTTCGAAGAAATTTAACGAGTGTTCCTCAAATTTTATCGTATTCTTAATGAACATTTTAGTTTACGCTAGTGTGATTACCAACGGGATTTTGAATATTTTCTAAAGTATTCCCCTCAAATCTATTTGAAAACAACTCTCTTAGTTGGTGTTCATATTTGAGCTATTAGATCAAATATTAAACGATTGAAACATCGTTTTAGGCCATTAGATCCACAAGTAAATAGTTTATTTATTTATTTAATTTTTTATTTTTATTTTTATTTTATTTTTATTTATATAGAATGTATAATAAAAATATAATTAAACTTAAAATATAATAGAATTAAAATTAAAAATATTTTTTTATTATTTTCTTATTCTAGTCAAACTAGTCGTTTTTTCCAACAGCTAGTTGGAGCTGTCATGATCTACTTAAACTGGTTTCCTAATCAGATTTCTCATCTTGTCCTGGTGATGAACCACACTCGCTGGTTCGAAACGCGTCGACAAAAATTTCTTATATGTGATTTTCACCGAAAATTCTTACACACATTTTATGGATCACAGAAGCCAAATTCCTAGTTTTATATATGTTTTTTTTTATGACTTTTAAGTTTAAATGATGTTATTAAAAATTGGTTAGATTTAAATGAAATTTATAACATAAATTTAAACTCCACACAAACCAATTAATTTAAATTAATGAATAAAAAAAAGAAAATAACTATTGATGTATTTAAATATTACATTTTTGTATCACGATGCTCTCCAAAAAAGTATGATAGAAATATTGTTATGTCATGTTTAACATTTTGACTATGTCAAATTACACAAAAATAAAAATAGAAGTAAATTAAATAAAAAGATTGACATAATGTAATGGACACTTTAACTAAGTCAAAATACAATAAAATAATAAAAATAATAAAATAAAATAATAATAAACTATAAAAGCAGCCCATGGTATTGACTCATGGTATTAATGTGGAATGTAATTTATTTAAAGAGAGAAATTAAGATAAGTATTTAGTGTCCATGTTTGAGCCATTGGATGAAATGTTAGACAATTGAAATGTTTTAGGCCATTAAATCCACAAGTAAATAGTTTTATATATGTTTTTGGTGACTTTTAAGTTTAAATGATGTTATTAAAATTGGTTAAATTTAAACTCCACACAAACCAATTAATTTAAATTAAATGAATAAAAAATACTATAAAAAGGGAAAATAACTATTGATGTATGTAAATATTACATTTTTGTGTCACAATGTTCTCCAACAAAGTATGATAGAAATATTGTTATGTCATGTTTAACATTTTGACTATGTCAAATTACATAAAAATAAAAATAAAAGTAAATTGAATAAAAAGATTGACATAATGTAATGAACACTTTAACTAGGTCAAACTACAATAAATATAATAAAAACAATAAAATAAAATAATAATAAACTATAAAAACAACTCATGGTATTGACCCATGGTATTCATGTGGAATGTAGTTTATTTAAAAGAGGAACTAAGATAAGTATTTTGGTGACTTTTAAGTTAAATTCATAAGAGCAGTTTGCTTATATTGAAAGCAATCAAGACTTGAGCATATATTTTTTGTAGAAGCAAAAACTTCTGGTTTATATTATGTACCAGATCAAGAGTTAAAACTCATCAAAATAAAACTTACAATTCAAAATGTGGTAAAGTTCCAGTTCATATAATTAACTTTTAAAAAACTATCATTCAGCATGTGATAAAACCCATGCTCTTACATCGTAAAAGTCACAATTGAAATTCATTTGGCTTTAAAAACCAACCAAAAATAGGCACCATTCATACCTCCTCGAAAAGCAAAACCCTTAAATAAAAAAAAAATTAAAAATTAAAAAATTAAAAAAAAAAAAAAACTCAATTTACCATGAACCATGATCCAAAAAACTGTAAACACTACGAGCTCAAAAGAACTTGACAGTGCCTGTGGCACCCAGTTCTGACGAGTCAAACAACGTCTAGTGCATATCTCCAAAAACTCCTTGCAAGTTTTTTTTTGATCGCTTACAGTTTTTCTCCCAAAAAATATGAAAAAAAAACTCCCCTAGCTGCCATTGTGTACTATTGTTATTGTTAAACGTTGTTATGTACTATTGTTATTGTTGACTATTGTTACACTATTGAACAATGTTCAAAATGAAACATGGCTAATCTCGATCGAATCAAACTAGAAGGAGAGTGCGCATAAATTTAGTCTCATGTTTAGTGGATTCAACATTGGTTGTTGGCATTGCAGATTTGGCAGAAGCACACCGTGTCTATGGCGCACCGTGTCTATGCCTTGATGCTGGTGACAATGTAGTCCCAAAGGATATACCTTTGAACTATACTCCCTTTCTAATTAATTCCAGAGCACCCCATGAGCCATGAATGTTCCTATTGAACTATACTCCCTTTCTAATTAATTCCAAAGCACCCCATGAGTCGTGAATGTTCCTATTGAGCTATACTCCCTTTCTAATTAATTCCAGAGCACCCCATGATCCTATTGAACTATACTCCCTTTTTAATTAATTCCATAGCACTCCATGAGTCATGAATGTTCCTATAAAGGGTGAGCAGCTAACACGAATTAAAACACCACAAATAGAGGAAACCCTTGCCCAAGCATGAAACTACCCTTTATTGTTAAGAGACCACATGCATAATGTGGCCATGTCATCTCACACTTGAAAGACCTTAACATTAAGGAAGGGAAGGAAGAGAAGCATGGAGAAAGAATAAAAGTTATAGGTAATAACTCAATGTGCCAACATGTGTGTGAAAAAACTTAAATGAGTGATTCTATCATGGGAGGCACCCCAGATTTTTCTTAAATCCAAAATTTTTTCATGCCTACTCCTTCATTATCCAAGTATTCTGCATTTCTATTGTGAATGCATAGAACTTGAAATTTTTTTATTTATATGATTTCTGATAACAATACATAAACAACAAAATCGCAGAAGACTAGTAATAATCAGATTCAAGACGACGAATTAATGGCAAAGTATGCAATTTATGCCTTAAGGCGTTTTCTTTGCAACATTTGGTGCAATTGCCAGTTATATTAGATTTTGAATATATGCAGTGTTATATATTATCTTGAGTAACCTTTACAAAAATAAAAATAAAAACTATCTTAGATGTATTTTTAACTTCCAGTTTTCTTTTTTTATTGGAAGTAACATTGATAACAATTAGCTAAATTATTTTTTTTATATTAGCTTTCAAATATATAAATTAAATTATATGTGGTACCTTTATAAAAACAAATAATTATTTAAGTATTTTATAAATTTTATAAATGAACATTGTAGTTTATTTTGACGTGGACTTTTTTTCAATAAAATATTCAAAAACATTAATAATAATAAGCAAATTATATATATGTACATATATATATAACATTAGTTAAATATATCTTCAATGCTTTCTATTTTTTTAAATGCCACATCCTTTTTCAACATGAGATTCATTAATTCCCTAAAATGTATGGAACTATAAGGCATTAGATTGAGTAATTTGGGTTCACTATGAGGTTCTTATGTTATTTAAGCCTATTTATAGCACCTATATCTATGTTATGGAAAAAGTATTTGCCTTAATCAATAGAGTTGATTTCTCATTCTAATAATGAATAAGTGTGCAAGTTTAGAGAGAAAATAGTTTGTTGCAAAGACATTTAATCTTTCCTTTCTTACTAGTGACACAATAGTTATAATGGTAGAATAAAGGGAGATCCTTCTTATTTTTGTTTAAAGGAAACTTACAATTGCTTCATTATATTTATGCATAGCACTTCTAGTAAACTAATCAATGTAGACTATTGTGTCAATCTTATGTTAGGGGGTGAAAGAGTTAAAGTCGCTCGATCAAGTAGTGGTGGTTTCGAGCACATATTTTCGCTTGCCCATGGATTACATGTAATGAATCCTTTAAAAGGCTTGGGAAGACTTCATTGCAATGTGTCAGGGAGGTGAGTTGTGAAGGTTCACTTAGTCAACTTGGCTAGGTTTTGGTGAAGGGACTAATAGAATTTTGTTAGTTTGTTTTTTCTCAAGATTGGGGTTTTTGCAAGGTAAACATTGTGTTTATGATTTTTTATTTGCTCCTCGTTGTTTTTAATATTCTTTTAATAAATTTATATCTCTCGAGTAATTTTAACACGGTAATAGAGAGAAGGGATCATGGCTTCTAGAAGGAGGTGATGGTTGCAAATGCTAGCATATTACATGTTGAGGTTGAAGCTAACATAAAGAACCCAAATTTTACCCACATACATGGAGATAGCCTTAGAGGAAATAAAGGTCTAGAGAGTGAGATGTAGACATAGAAGCAAGATGTGGTGAGGAGAGCACCTAATATGAGCGGGTGTGGTATAAGTTTGGGAAAACAATAACAAACAAAATTACTTTGGAGATGAAATTTGAAAATTAAATGTATTTGGTTGGGCCATGATGTTGGTCGGCTTGGTTAATTTTAAGTCTAGGCATAATTTTGTTTAAATCATATTGATGGCAGGTTACCCTGCCAAACCCACATACTCTATTCTCAATGCATATAAAAATGCATACAACCAATTATGTTCTCAATCTGGGAAAATTTAAAGTTATGCGGAAGCTATCTTTTTTATGGTTATTAAACCATACAACTCAGATTATAAATCTGTATCAATTTAAACTCATTTGAAAACTTATATCTCAAATCTCTGATTTGAGATCTTATATTAAACTCCTTAAGGTATTTGGCTTTTCCTTTATCGGACCCATATATAACAAACCGATCTTGATGCACTCGCCCCCACTTATCAAAAGTTCTAAGGCCCCTTCATCTTATATTCCAGCAACTAAAATATAATCTCCGCCTTATCCAAGGTTCTTACTTTGGTCATAACAACATGCATCACATGCATAAAATATTGACTCTAATTTAAACAAAACCCAATAAACACTAAGGTTTTCTCGGTCCCACAAATATTAGCATAAATCAAAGCCGACCTTTGTTAAACCCCAGAATTCAATATATAATAAGATTTGGCCACAGCACTTCGACTTACCCATTTATTAACTCTCGAGCAACTTGATGCACATCCTCCGTTAGATTTCCAACATTACTTGGTCGAACGACCATCGCATTCCAACAGACCCCGTGAGTTATCACTCAACATTCATGCCATATTAATGGTATTTAATAGCACTTTCATGCTACGTGTCAACCAAAGACCGATATCGTGTTCCAAAATGTATTATTGCTTACCGGTTTAAGAGTCATGTGACATCGCTGGTTTATTTCTTCGAAACTGCTTCACGGTTTAGCTGGTTCAATTGCTCAAGGTTCCGCTCCAACGCAATTCCATCTACTCCACCATGCTCTATGACGAGAATTCACCCATATGGTTTCCGATTCAATTTTTATTAACTCGGGTTCACCTTAATCCATCGCTCTACCTCAACGATATCTTCAATTCAATATTCGAACAGGTCAGGTTCCCTTCCCGCATTCATCAGCTTTCTTCTCGGTTTCATACTCCACAGCTCTACGCCTTCGAAACCTGCATTGGTATTTCCATAGCAAGGTTTTGTTCCTAACTCTTCTTCAATGCATGCCTACGCACTTAAACGAGCCGTCGCTACCATCAAATTAAATATACAAACAGGATTTTAGAAAAAACCCCTCAATCATTCGATCAACACATCATATAGCCCACTCATGAATCGAACCTTTCGATTTCGATGAGGCCTATTTCACAAACTTTCAATCTCGATTTTAGATAGTTAAACTACTGAGATGGTTATAGAACAGATTTCGTTCTATGGGTTTTCACAACAGAATTTGGTGAATCCTCAACCCAATTCAACGTCGACTCTTCAATGATATGTGGAACCATCATATAAACCCTTACTATAGAGTTCTTTCTTTTCCACGATAGATCTCATCTATCTATCACTGATTTAAACACACAAGACTCCAATTCATAAATTTATGCACATTCAATTCCACATCACAACATCGACATGAATGTCGATTTCTTCAATGACACACAAAACCCATTTAAAACCCCAATTACAGAGTCTCATCACATTGGTTCTTATACAATTGCTTATTGAAATTCAAAGCCCGTTCACACATAATTTAAATCAAATAATACTCATGTAATTTCAAAACAGATTTTTTTCAAATATACAAATGAAATCACTTACAAAACTCCTGGTCTTTGGCCAGATCTTCAAAATCAAATGACCCTTTTTAACTGTCGTAGGCTTACAGAAACTCTGTTTCCTAAACCTACTCTAACTCTGTCTCCTCAGATCTGCTCCTTAATTCCTTTGAGGCTTACATTTATACAAGATGATAATGAATCGATTCAGTTCCCTGAATAACTCAACAAAATTCCTAAAATCTAGACTTAATCCCTAAATTTGTTGAAACTGATTCTAAATTCATTCCTAAATCTCAACTATCTCTTCACATTCCTAATTAATAAAATTCCCTTGTTCTCTAATCATTCGAGAATGGTTACAATTTTCTCTCAATATTTAATTAAATTTAATCAAAACCCACTCAATTCATTACATAAATTCTAACTCCCTTGAAGACTCAAAAACCCCTAAGTCTAACAAAATACAAGGATTTTTCTTTTAGCCTAATGCCCCTGCATCAGACTCCCAAGATTAAAAATAATCATGATCTCCTGATCATGTGCTTTTAGTCCTTACCTTCCTGGATCCCACACTCTATTTTTCTGTTGTCCATAAACTGCATTATTCTTCAACTGCACTTCTCCAGGCTTCCATATTTTATGCTGCATCCTCCCGCTTGCTAAGATTTCACAGTCTATGACTGTCTTCCTCTTGTTGCTGTTGCTTATTTTCTTTCTTGTTATTGTCTTCTTCTGAGACACTTTCACCATCAGCCTTCTTATCAATTCAATTTCTTTGTCTAGTATATCTTCTGACTGTCGGATACTGCTTCCTCCTGATTGTTGAATTCTTACTCCTGCTCCTACTTATGTTCTTGCTTCGGCTTGCTAAGTCATTACTTACTGAACTCTTGCTGTTGCCTTTACTCCGGCTCTTGCTCTTAATTGTTGAGCCCTTTCTTCCACCCTATCATCCATACCCTCTTGTTTTTTGCTACTGAAAACTTCTTCCTGATTGTCACTTGTGACAATTTCTTCGTTCTCTGCCTTTAGAAATTCTTTGGACTGGCATTTAAATTGCCAGTCACTCTCATCATCCATTTTCTTCTCCTAGACTAAACATTCTTTAGTCCTTCCATCAGTACCTACAATCATAAAACTAACATCAAAATTATAAAATCTTTGTATCTCTTCCTCCTCTGGCAACACTTCAATTTGTTGCTCTGACATTTCTTTTGGCAACACTTCAATCTGCTGCTCTGTCATTTCTTCCAGCAACACTTCATTCTGTTGCTCTATCATCAGCACATCAGTATGCTTATTCCAATCCTTCAAATAATTTTCGATATTGTCAGCTAGTCTCTCTTCTACATCATCCCTATCAAGGACATTTCTTTGCTCTGGTTCATAAAAATGAACCTTTTCATTCTCATTCAATTCTGCCTTTACAATCTGAACACTTATTCTCTGTGTTTCTAGTCTCTGCTCTAGAACACTTATCTCATGCCACAAATCTGTCATCTCTTCTGAGAAAACATTTATACAGTCTTCACTATCTTCCTCTTTATCACAAGTCAAGTTTCCTACTGTCACTATCTCCTCATCTGTCATCAGAACAAAATTCTGATCCTCCATCTCTGCAATAGGTTTAGTTATCTGCCCATCACCCTTCACTTGGCCATTTACTAAAATCAATTTGTCATTATCATCATTAATAACAAATTTATCATCATCAGACATAATTTTCATATCTTCATTGAAACAATTTCTTTCAAAAAACAAGGAATTTATGAATTCCTTTTATTGCAGTAATTCAGTTTGATCTTCCTCTGCAAGATAATAATCATCATACTTTGCTTGGCAATTTTCAGCTTCACCCAATACAGTTTCATCATATGAACTGTCTTCTTCAATACCTGCATTCACACACAACTTGTCAGTTTTAATACCATGAGACCTCATGGTCTCATTTGATGACTTAATCACCAAATCCTCCTATTGTTCCAAGCCTTCTATACAATTCAAAAATTCTTCAATGGTCCTCTCTTCAATTTCTTCAAGCTGTCCAATTGATTTCTCAATTTCCAGCTTTTTTCCATCACGATAAGTTAAATTTCCTCTGCTTCCAATATATTGAAAAGTAAAACTTTTCTCCAACTGTGTATGGACATTTTCAAAATATCTAGCTGTCCCATTTTCTTCCTTTGTGACATTATCAACAGTTTGTCCTTCTCCACATGTTCTTCCTGAAAACATACAAAATTCGTCAGATGTAAATTCATTCGACCTCTTGGTCTCACTTGAAGTTTCAGTCTTCAAGTCCTTCTCCAAATACTCTTTCATTCTGATTAATTCCTCTCTCAATTGAGAATTTATCATCTTCTCTTTCTTCATCTATAGCTGATGCCACTTTACCTTTCTTCTTACATGAAAACCCCATCTCTGGTCTTCCTCTATCATCATCTTCAATTTGTTAAACTGCTCTCTAATCTCAGCTACCTCTCTCTCATACTCTTCCTTCTTTAACTGTCTCTGTATGCCATCTGTCTTAGCATCCTCTTTCTTCATCTTCATTCTGTTGTGGCCTCTCTCAGAACCTCTGCCACCTCTTCTATGAATATCAGTAGTCATCTTTTCTCTCATGAGTTCTCACTCATTCTTCACAGGCTGCACTAAAACTTCTGCAATAACAAGTCCTCCTTGTTACAACTTACCTCACCAATCCTCTCTCTGGACTTGGTATTTTGGCAAGCACTGGTCCTCTATCTTCAGGAACCTTCTGAGCATTCCTCTCTGCTCCTTCAGGCTTCACTCCTTTTCACCCTCTCAAGAACACAACTGTTCTATTAAACCAACCTCTATTGGAATTTCTCCAGGTTCTACCACATTCCTCTTTCTCTTTAGAAACCCTCACTGGTTTCCTTCATCACTTCTTTTCAAAGTTGTGATCTTCTTGTTGAGATGCTCCTCAATTTCCTGTAATCTGCATTCTACAAACAAAATAAAAAACACCTCACCTTCAAGGTTTGTTCATCACTCACTTGTAATTGCTTCTGCAAATCCTTCCAATACTCTGCTACACTGCATGTTGTCCTGCGAGATTTAAATCTGATCTCTTTTCCATCACCATCATACCTGTGTTCACATATTTCGAAACATAGCTGGGTAAATTTTAAGACACATTACCTTCAAATTCAGATTCTGCAAACTTGAATACCTTCACTGGATATTTGTTCAAATCTGTAATTTCTGTTAAACAAATTTAAAAACCAAACTTTCTTCACTGCTTCAGTACACATGCATTTCAGAAATTAATTCTCAAAGAGATTATCCAGCTCTGATACCACTTGATGGCAGGTTACCCCGCCAAACCCACATACTCTATTCTCAATGCATATAAAAATGCATACAACCAATTATGTTTTCAATCTAGGCAAATTTAAAGTTATGTGGAAGCTATCTTTTTTATGGTTATAAAACCATCCAACTCAGATTATAAATCTGTATCAATTTAAACTCATTCGAAAACTTTATATCTCAAATCTTTGATTTGAGATCTTATATTAAACTCCTTATTACCTTAAAGTATTTGCCTTTTCCTTTATCGGACCTATGGTTAGACCCATATATAACAAACCGATCTTGATGCACTCGCCCCCACTTATCAGAAGTTCTAAGGCCCCTTCATCTTATATTCCAGCAACTAAAATATAATCTCCGCCTTATCCAAGGTTCTTACTTTGGTCATAACGACGGGCATCACATGCATAAAATATTGACTCTGATTTAAAAAAAACCAAATAAACACTAGGGTTTGCTCGGTCTCACAAATATTAGCATAAATCAAAGCCGACCTTTGTTAAACCCCAGACTTCAATATATAATAAGATTTGGCCACATCACTTTGACTTACCCATTTATTAACTCTCGAGCAACTTAATGCACATTCTTTGTTGGATTTCCAGCATTACTTGGTCGAACGACCATCGCATTCCAACAGACCCCGTGAGTTATCACTCAACATTCACGCGATATTAATGGTATTTAATACCACTTTCGTGCCACATGTCAACCAAAGACGGATATCGTGTTCCAAAAGGTATTACTGCTTACCGGTTGAAGAGTCATGCGACACCGCTGGTTTGTTTCTTCGAAACCGCTTCACGGTTCTGCTGGTTCAATTGCTCAAGGTTCCGCTCCAAAGAAATTCCATCTACTTCACCATGCTCTGTGACGAGAATTCACCCATCTGGTTTCCGATTCAATTTTTATTAACTCGGGTTCACCTTAATCCATCACTCTACCTCCATGATATCTTCAATTCAATATTCGAACAGGTCAGGTTCCCTTCCCGCATTCATCAGCTTTCTTCTTCGTTTCATACTCCACAACTCTACGCCTTCGAAACCCGCCTTGGTATTTCCATAGCACATTTCTGTTCCTAACTGCTCTTCAATGCATGCCTACGCACTTAAACGAGCCCTCGCTACCATCAAATTAAATATACAAACAGGTTTTTAGAACAAACCCCTCAATCATTCGATCAACGCATCATACATCCCACTCATGAATCGAACCTTTCGATTTTGATGAGGCCTATTTCAAAAACTTTCAATCTCAATTTCAGATAGTTAAACTACTGAGATGGTTATAGAACATATTTTTTTTCTACGGGTTTTCATAATAGAATTTGGTGAATCCTCAACCCAATTCAATGTCGACTCTTCAATGATATGTGGAACCATCATATAAACCCTTACTACAGAGTTCTTTCTTTTCCACGATAGATCTCATATGTCTATCACTGATTTAAACAAACAAGACTCCAATTCATAAATTTATGCACATTCAATTCCACATCACAACATCAACATGAATGTCGATTTCTTCAATGACACACAGAACCCATTTAAAACCCCAATTACAGAGTCTCATCACACTAGTTCTTATATAATTTCTTATTGAAATTCGAAGCCCATTCACACAGAATTTAAATCAAATAATACTCATGTAATTTCGAAACAAATTTTTTTCAAATATACAAATGAAATCACTTACAAAACTCCTAGTCTTTAGCCAGATCTTCAAAATAAAATGGCCCTTTTTAACTGGCATAGGCTTACAGAAACTTTGTTTCCTAAACCTACTTTAACTCTGTCTCCTCATATCTGCTCCTTAATGCCTTTGAGGCTTACATTTATACAAGATGATAATGAATCAATTCAGTTCCCTGAATAACTCAACAAAATTCATAAAATCTAGACTTAATCCCTAAATTTGTTGAAACTGATTCTAAATTCATTCCTAAATCTCAACTATCTCTTCACATTCCTACTTAATCAAATTCCCTTGTTCTCTAATCATTCGAGAATGGTTACAATTTTCTCTCAATATTTAATTAAAGTTAATCAAAACCCACTCAATTCATTACATAAAATCTAACTCCCTTGAAGACTCAAAAACCCCTAAGTCTAACAAAATACAAGGATTTTTCTTTTAGCCTAATGCCCCTGCATCACATATGATAATAATAGATCAATTACTTGGTTTTTCCCAGTTTGGATTGTCCAAGTTAAAATCACTATTTTTGATGTGTTATTGTTGCTATGATTATATTCTCTCCCATTGTCTTTATTTTTAACAACTTAGGTGGATTCAAATATGCCCAACAACATTAGCAACAAATGAGGGAACACATTTCTTATATATAATTTGATGTACTTACAATTGTGGATTCACTTAATAGGGATTATGGTTGAAGCATATAGTCGGTGGGAAACTTTGCATGGTCATCTTCTTTCGAGGGATGGGACCATTGCATTATTTCTCTCAATTGGAGAAGTAATCACCTTAAATTATTCTTTCTCTTTCTATTCAACCTTGCATTATGGCTTAGAAAATTTGTTTGTTTCTCTTCATTGGCATCCTTCATTTGATGCAAGTAAATTAGTTTTATATAAATTTTCACAACATATTTTATTAAAGACAAAAACATTTTTTTGGTTTTTATAAGTCCATTTCATCCATGTTTCTTATTGTTTCACCCTTTGAGCAATGAAATTTTAGTCATAATCTCGTAGTATTGTGGATGGTGTGCCCAATCCCCTCTAATGCCCATTTGAGGATACATGATACTAATTTTTTTCCTTCACTAATCCAATAATTAATTCTACTACCACTTTGTTGTGATTCCAATTTAGAATAAGAATAAGGATACAATTGAAAAATGTTTTATTTATTTAGTTACTTACAATGGAATCTTCAATCAAAACTCATTACTTTTCTATTTATTTGTCATAACTAAGCTTTACTACTTGTAAAATTATAACACCTGGAAGCAGTGCTAAATCACGCTATAATAAAAGATCAAATATAATTAGTTGATTTAAAATTGTTTAATAAGAAATTTATACTCATTTTAAGCTCCATAACAATTAATCAACTTAACAATATTGAATTAAATCATAAAACAAAACTCTCAATACTAAAAAAACTCATAAACACATAATTTTGACTATAAGATCTAAACTAGAATAAAATTTGAATTTAAATGCATGAGCAATGCTAATCTATTGTGAGTTTAAATCTCATCATTGTAAAATATGAAATCGTGTCCATATTTACTCATAGCTGAAATTGAATTTTTAAATATTATCTATGAAATTGAATTTTTAAATATAAATTGCACTTATATTCAAGATCCAAAACCTCATACCCTTAAACACTTATGGTTAAAAATAAAATTTTAAATACAAAATCAAACTTGGCTTATTTTTAACAATCCATTTTCAGAACTAGAAAGGCTGAAAAATATGTTTTAACCTTTGTTTTATCCACATAATGTTTCAAGTTAAGAATTATATGAAAGTATTCATTTCATGTCAACCATTGATACATATTTACAAACACTTTGCATGCACATATTTTATTACAACCAGTGACACATTTTTATAAACACTTTGTAAGCATACATGCTATTTTAGCCATTGATACATTTAGACAAAAATTGTACAGACATTATTTTTATTTTAACCATTAAAATCTTTTTACAAACACTTTGCAAGCATTCAATTTATTTCAGTCGTTGGAAATCTTTCTTTAACCACTTTTTAGGTGTTCCTTTTATTTTAGTCATTGGTGTCTTTCTACAAACACTTTACAAGCATTCATTTTACTTCAACCATTGACATCTTTCTATAAAAAAATTATATATATTCTTTTTATTTCAATCATTGACATCCTTCTACCAACACTCTGCAAGAAGGTTTTCTAATGCATGAATAGTAAACAACAAAAGGCATTCTTCAATATACCCAAAAGTAGAGAAGATATTTAAATGTGATTCTTTGACAATGCATAACCCTTAACTCATATAAGAAGTTAATGATGTCAATATGATTCTTTATCAAATTTTATACCTTGGAAGATGCAAAAAAAACACAAACCTTTAGTAATTATTGTACAAGATTCATAGTTAATATTCATGAAAATTCCTAGATAATATTCAAAAATACCAAAGTTATCATGCTTTCATATTTTTCTTTCCTTTTGATCCATTACATTCATTGTTTCACATATAGCCATAATTGATATCCATTATAATCATTGAAAGCAATTTTGTAAATAAATCATTAAGCACAAAATAATATTTATTTGAGATTGCAAGAATTCTCTAGTAAACTAACTAAAGTTGAACCCTTTTCCACCCAACCATAGGTACAATTGTACCAAGTTTCATACTACTAGCCACCCTTGAGCTAAGACATGATACCACCAAGGTGAAAAACTAACACTCAATTTTATGGAAACTAGAATAATCATTGTCTTGCTAGTATAAGTTCCAAGAGGGATTTCCTCTTACCAATATTAGGATTTCCACAATCTCAAGTTCTTCCTATGTTGGCTTATTTAACACTGAAGAGATCACCTTCTCTAAAACACAATTCCTTGGTTACTCCCCTCCCTTGTTTCACATATAGCCATAATTGATATCCATTATAATCATTGAAAGCAAGTTTGTAAATAAATCATTAAGCACAAAAATAATATTTATTTGAGATTGCAAGAATTCTCTAGTAAACTAACTAAAGTTGAACTCTTTTCCACCCAACCATTGGTACAATTGTACCAAGTTTCATACTACTAGCCACCCTTGAGCCAAGACATGATACCACCAAGGTGAAAAACTAACACTCAATTTTCTGGAAACTAGAATAATCATTGTCTCACTAGTATAAGTTCCAAGAGGGATTTCCTCTTACCAACTTTAGGATTTCCACAATCTCAAGTTCTTCCTATGTTGGCTTATTTAACACTGAAGAGAGCACATTCTCTAAAACACAGTCCCTTGGTTACTCCCCTCCCTTGTTTCACATATAGCCATAATTGATATCCATTATAAGCATTGAAAGCAAGTTTGTAAATAAATAATTAAGCACAAAAATAATATTTATTTGAGATTGCAAGAATTCTGTAGTAAACTAACTAAAGTTGAACTCTTTTCCACCCAACCATAGGTACAATTGTACCAAGTTTCATACTAATAGCCACCCTTGAGCCAAGACATGATACCACCAAGGTGAAAAACTAACACTCAATTTTCTAGAAACTAGAATAATCATTGTCTCGCTAGTATAAGTTCCAAGAGGGATTTCCTCTTACCAACTTTAGGATTTCCACAATCTCAAGTTCTTCCTATGTTGGCTTATTTAACACTGAAGAGAACACTTTCTCTAAAACACAGTCCCTTGGTTACTCCCTTTCCTTTTTCCTATCCTACTTGCCCAACTATTGCACTAATTGCGGATCTTACATTCTTCAAACTTATAAGTCTTTCCATATTGATTTTGGGCCTCAAAAAATAATTATCATTCCAAAATATTGCAAGTCCAGAAAAATTTTAAGGATGGAAATTTATCTTAAAGTGTACAAATCTTGGTGAATTTTACAAGTCGTAACATGCAAAATTTTGTAATGCTTTTATATAGTATCTATAAATTTTTGGCCATTTTTAAGTTAAAATAATTTTATCCTAAAGAGTTTAGAAAGATCTTTTTAAAAAAAAAAAAATAGAAATTAGTGAATTTTTTTTGAAAAAAAACATGAAAAACTTAGCTCATTTGCAAAATTTAACCCCTAAAATTTCAACAAAAGCATAACATACCTAATAAGTACAAGTTTTAAACAAAGAATCAAGATGAGGGTATCACACACATCATTCTTTATGCTTCCTATTCTTAGTCAACTTTCCTTCGCAATGCCTATATCATTGCTTCAATGTGTTGCCTCAATGGCCTTAACCGTCTTCTTTATTTGCAATACGTAACAATTTTTCGACTATTTCATATCCTCTCAATGGTATTTTCAATCCCTTATGTTCATCATTCCCATGGTAAAGAAGAGTAAGAATATTGTTTATGTGTTGATTGTGGTCATCGTGTCAAACTTTTGAATATATAACCAATGCATCTTATGGTATCCAAAATCATGATGGAAAGAAGCAAGGGGCTTACATCGAAAAGAGAATCCATTTTATTCTCATTTGTAGTACAAGCAATTATTCAATTCTTCGAGATCCTCTCAATGGTATTTTCAATCCCTTATGGTTCATCATTTCCATCATTCTTATGGTAAAGAAATAAAGAAGAGTAATAATATTATTGAGTTTGTTTATTTGTTGATTATGTTTATTTTATTTAAATGGAGGTTTTTGTGAGTAAAGTTATTTAGAATTTTTTTGATTTATTTCATAAATTTTATAAATTGTTGATGTGTTCTAAATTAGTTAATAAGGTTCATCTTCAAGATGATTAGATAAAGCAAATCTCATCTAATAAGGGAATAAAAAAGAAGAGAATTCCTACCAACTTAAAAATCAAGAGAAAATAATCATTATGAAATAAATAAAATAAAAAAATTTAATTATGTTAAAAGTCAAACAATAACCATTACAAATAAATAAAATAATAAAATAAATTATTATAATGATGAATCTCAATATATAAATAAAATAAAATAAAATTTTATTATAATCAATTATTATAATGATGAATTTTAATATTGGGATCCAAATGTTGACATCAAATAAAATAATTGATATGTGATTATTTCTAAATATCTTAAGTCATATAAATTATAAGTTTAATAATATTAAGGGTTAAATTATTAAACTTATAATTTATTTGACTTATATTCTAATGATTTAGGGGATAATTGGGGTAGCCTATGTCGTTTGTCTGTATGCCTCATCTAGTTTTGGCAGGGGAAAATCTTTAAAATTCTCTGTTTGGTATTCTATAAAAGTGTAGGGGATATTAAAAGTAGTTTCTGTAGTTATTATGTCTGCCTTGTTTGGTCTCAGCAAGGGCAAGTCTTGCAAACCCATGGTAGTCATAGTGAGGGTAATTCTCATGTACTCTATTCAGGTTTTATAAATTATCTTTGTCATACTTGGAGTTCTGCCTTTTAGTGTGGCTTTTACTTGATAAGATAGAGAGTTTGTTCTATGTTCACCTCTATCTTCGTCAAATAACTTGTCTAAATCACTTTGTGAATTATCTCAATCAACGGAATTATATCTATCACTCTGCAAATCATGTGTTAGAGGCAGATTTATTCCTAAAAATACAAATTTTAATCGTTATACCTCTCTCCTCCCATCATACAGGCTCTCAAATAGTATATACAGGTTTAACTCAGCAGAATATTCATAACAGAACTATGGTTAAGAGGAAAACGAAGAAGTGTATAGTTAACAATCAAGATAAAGGAAAGCAGAAGATTTTAAAATCTACAGCTACGACTAGCAAGCTAGGCAGGAAGACAAAGCAAGAGATGTTAAAGAATATCTCGCAAGCTTATTATGTCGGTAAACCTCCACAAATCAAAAATGTAATCCAGGGATGGGAAAAAGAAAGTCACATTAATGAGGAAGATATTGAAGCAGAGGAGGAAATGACAGATTTTGCTATTGATCCAGGAAATACTAGAGGTCGCCTCTCGTTGTTTAACCAAGCTGTTCATACATACTGGATAATGAAATGTGTCATGGCTAAAGCAATGCAAAGTATTCATCCAGGTCAAGGGAATGCAACACCATCAGTACTTGAACTTCTTCAAGATATCAACATTCAGCTCCAGCACATCAAGGTGTCACAATATGAAGCAACAACTCGAATTGGTCAATTTGAAAGGTAGATTCAACAGATGCAGCAAGTGGACATGCCTGGCTCCACTGCAAAGGATCCAGCACCGATAGACTCTTCTGATGGGTAGTAGCCCAGATTAAGTTTTATGAATTTTGCGGATATTGTTTATGTTTTCAGTTGTTACTTAGTTAATGTTTTAAACAGTAAAATGGCCATTGTGGCGAGTAGAAGAAGGAAATAATATCAATTTTGGATGGCTTTCAATGCACTAAGGTGGCCAACAGACCTGGTTTCCTTCGGGCAGGTTAAGACTACTAACTTTTTATATGATGCAACCTGCTTTTTAATGATAAATAGAAAATAGTAAGATCCTACAAAATTTACAATATATATATATATATATAGATATAGATATATAATATCCAATAAATACATAAGAATTGTATGACGAAGGAATATAAATTTAGGTTATTAATATGAAGAAATAAATATTAAATATCAATAATATAGAGTAATAATGTAGGTCAATAATATTAATTAAATTATTATAATAAAATATATATATATAAATATTATTAATTAAATTATTATAATAAAATATATAAAAAATATATTTATTTAGAATAAAATCAAAGTAATAATTTATTTATTTAGGGTAAAGTAAAAGTAATAAAGTTTTTTAAGTTCATTATTAATTTGTAGGGTAATAATGTGGGTCAATAATATTAATTAAATTATTATAATAAAATATATAAAAATAAATATTTATTTAGAATAAAATCAAAGTAATAATTTATTTATTTAGAGTAAAGTCAAAGTAATAATTTTTTTAAGTTTATTATTAATTTTATTAAAATGTGATTTGTGAGAAATATTTTCTCAATAATATTATTAATAAATCAATATTTAAAGTAAATATAAAAATTTAAAAAATAAATATTAAATATTAAATATTAATTTAAATTAATAATAAATAAATAATAATAATTGAAATTCAAATAAAAATAAAATATTATATAATAATTAAATATTAATAATATACCTTAATAATAATTGTGAAACTTGTGAAGAAATAATACATACATCTTATGATATTTAAAATCATGATAGAAAAAAACAAGGGGTTTGCATTAATGAAAAGAAAGAAGGTCATTACTATGAAATGTTTTCAAATTTTCCTAATTTTCTCCATGTTTTAACTTAAACACGGATTTTTGTTGAATTTGATGTTCTCAATCATGCTTTTATATTAAAATAAAATGTATGGACCACATTAGCGAATTGGACAAGTATTATGTTAAATGACATCATAAGGACATTTGAGAGTTACTATCTAAGATTGAGATGCAAGGGTGAGAGGAGAGGGAGTTGGAATAAAATGGTATATAAAGAATCATTGTTTTTTTCTTATGAGAGGAGAATTTTATTTGTTGTCATTACTATTAAATATGTTATTTATATAGGTTTGGTTGGCATTTTCAAATGGTTTGAGTTCATCTTTAAATTACACAGGCATAAGATTGACACTATGCTTTGTTGGTTAACAAAAAAAAATCCATTTTCAAAGCAATGCTCTATGTCTTGATACCTTTAATGGCAAGCTCCTACACAAATCCATAATCAAGTTAGTGTCTTACCCAATCTTCAAACAAATCTAAAATGATATAGTCAACTTGAAGTCCAAATAGTTTTGATGACTAGTCACGATGATAAGGGTATATTTTTAAAGAACTAAAGAATGCAAGGTGACCGTTTTAGTCTCATCTCAATTCTCCCCCAATGTTTACCTTGGGAATAAAGTTGTTTTTCTCATGATAGGGAACATCATAATGGAGATAACTATCAAAATTCCTTGAACTGCAGCAACTGGATATTATTCTTCTAACTTAACAATTTATTTGTCTCCTGCAATTACTATTACTACAATTAGAAAATAATCACATTGTAATTCCTCACAATAAAATTACATTATGGAAATATAAAAACTCAAACTAAGCAATAGATGCACACATAATAAAAATGACACCATTATTTTTAGACAAAATTACCTAGAAAAATATTGAAGGGAAACCAATGCAGCAGATGATGGTTTTATTATTATGCAACAAAAATAGAGAATTACAACTAGATGCTCAATTGGAAATACACCGCCCATTTATTCCAACTGGAAAAAATGTTGGGAATATTATTTTCTCTATCAGCAAATCGATCTGACCTCTCCTTCGCGACTTTCACTCCTCCCTTGCACTCATACCACTAGCCATAAATGTGCACTACATCCTCTGAGAATTTTGTTCTGCCTCATAAACCCCTCAAGACAAGTTGTCCTATTGCCCTCTACCTTTGGAAATAATTTGCTCTATGTAGTGTCCCTTCTTGGTGAGATAGCTTTGATGACACTTGGAGAAGGTGATTTTGATGTCATGATATAAAGATTATGCATGTTAGACTTATGTATATGCTTGTATGTTATATACATGGTTAGGGTCACATGGTTGCTACATGCTTATAATAAAGGCTGATTTTGTTAAATAATGGTTTTTTTTAAGTGCATATTGTCGATGTTTTCTCTTTTAGTATCCCGGTTTGGACATAGGTGTATGATATGGATGGAGATCCAGGATTGAGAAACATAGATCCATGGATGATCATGGTTATGTGGAACATATGGTTAATTGTGATTTATGGATGATACATGATTTGTACGATTATATATTCTTAATATTGTACTAAGAAGGATGTGGCAGG